>CAJQUW010011180.1:0-364751 GCA_907163375.1 Prostheceraeus crozeri
TCCAATAAAGATCGCTTTCCAATGCTCACCGCCTAAATTCTGTGAATGAGTGTTTATCACAATAAAGATGGGATAGTGATTTACTGCAGGTGGTAAGGTATCGAGTGAATAGACATTATCGAAAGCTTTCAACGTCGCTTCGTCTGCATTATGCTGCACTTTAGTCTTAATATCGTCAGCAGTCAACAACTCATTAACGATTATACTGAAGAATCACGTCACGATACTTTGTAATTTCAATATTTGAATCGAAGACTGCATAAATTAATACATTGATCGTCTCAGGTAGTGTTCTTTTGAACGTCAAATCCAAACGAATATTATGAGGCACGTTCGCTTGACGATAGGGTGCACTAATATCGCTGTCAGCAGTCAAATCAAATGCATAAATAGTATATCCACTCTTAAACTCTTTCATAGTCAGTCCGTTGGTATCATCCGTATTGTAAAAGCCAAAGACATCCATAAAATCAACATAACTGCGCATAAATTGATCCGAAGCAAAATCTGGTTTGTAGGGTGGACCAGGATGACTCACACCATTAACACGTAAAGCAATTTCACTTAATTGATTGTGTTTAAAATTGAAAGGATTCTTCTTTATATTACCATTAAATGCATCATTTTCAACCATTGCCACCATGAGGAGCTTCGGTGCTTCCGATGGAAAGAGGCCATCTTTCATGAAACTCTTTTGATCTTTCGGAATTGTAAAGGTGAGAAGCTTTGTATGCTGAACGGGGTAAATGGCATTTTGGCGGTTAAGACCTTCAGCATGCCCTCTAATGACACTTGGATTCGGTACTACTCGACGAATGTAAAGTGCAATATCTTCCACATGAATTCTAAAATTGTCAACTTTAGCAAATGCATTCAGCGCAAATTCAGGCTTATTCAATGTCAGCTTGAGTCGCATGCTGGTATTACAGAGTAAAAACTTTGACTGTCTAAAGAAGTCTAAATTCAGCGGACCATATAGCTGACATACTCTACTATCTTTAATCATAGCAGATCGCTTTACAAAGCCACTGTTTGTTTCAACATCAAATTTTCCTGCTTCATCTCTGTACCATCCCATGGCTTCCATATGACTTTTTTGTGCTGCTGGATGAAACTGCGATACATGAGTGAAATATGATTTATAGGGATAATCGCTTTGACCACCTTCCACCTGCTGCTCTCCAATCGTTAGAGAAACATCGCGAAGTAATGTAGTCAATGGTAAATTGTTCAGTCCAACTTTATGTGCATCGTCAATAGCAGTTCCATCTGCTTGCTGAATTCTAAACCTCAAATCAAGCATCGCATAACTCAAATCTATGTAGTCATCACTACCACCAGGAATAACAAATTCAATGGGGCCAGCATTCTCAGCTGTTCGAGGATGATAATCTACAATACTTGAACTAAGAATATCTGTCTGTATGGCTTGTTGATCGAACAAACAAAAACCGGAAGTTTTACACTCCATGATTAGAAGTTATAGCAGCGTCGTCGTTTAGCGCCTGATGAATGATTAGAGCCTCTGCGACGTTTGCGTGAATGCCTTTTGACTGAAGATTGCACCTTACCAGCTCCGCGATGTTTCCTCCTTCCTTTTCTCATTCGTTTAGGTGATTTCTTTCCTTGAGTAACACCAGCAATGGTCTGCTTCAATGTTTTTAAACCGCGTTCCTTCCACGATTCAACAAACTGCTCTTGAAACTTCTACCTCTGGAAAGATCACTAGCAACATCACCAGCAAAGCCAACGGCATTACTTAAAACATTTCGTTTTAAAGATCTACCGACATTGGATATGAGAGGTGCTACAACAGATTTCAGTGCACCAAGTATGCTACCTCCACGTTGGCGGCGAGCACCGATGTAAATTTGTCCTCCACCACTTACGTAGGAGGGTCGTGAATAAAATGAGGCAGTTGGATTCATAGCTCAAACCCTAAACATTGTTAGTTACAACTTTGCATGAATCACTGTCGATCACTTAGATGAAAGATGTCGGCACGACGCATCCAAGAGTTCATACTTGAAGGATAACCAGTCCATTTAACAAGACACCATTCTTCACCTTGCCGTTTTTTACATCGAATGATTTTCTCTACCAAATATGTTTCACTTTCAGTGACTACCTCAATCTCATCGCGGTAAAAGCTACCCTCAATTTCTTCATTATCGTAATCTTTCAACTTGTAGGTGGTCGGAGAGTCTTTTTGATTAATCCTTGATACTGTAAATACCTCCTCTGTCCAATTCGGGAGGTACCCTTTAGCAAAAACACTTTTCACTTTTGAGATACGAACTTTATCGCCAATTTTCACATCACTTTTCACATGAGTGCGTTTACGTTGGAATGATTCGCGCACTTTATCTACATTGTTAGCATTTACATCTACTGGTCTGAGTCCAATAGAACGATGGATAGAGTGATTGTAGGCATGGAGTGTATCTTGTAGAACCTTTGTCCAATTTTGTGTCAAGTTGGCAGTAAAATGTCGCCACAAACGATTTTTTAATGTGCGATTAAAACGTTCAACGAGTGCAGCTTTATAAGCGCTCTTTACACTAAACAACTCAATGTCATGCCTCTCAAATAATCTTGTCACATGCTGATTTTCAAACTCTTTTCCTTGATCACTCTGAATTCTTTTTGGAATGCGACCTTCTCGAAAAATTGTTTGGAATGCTTTTGCTACTCCTTTCCCTTCTTTAGTTTTTAAAGGTTGAGCCCACGCATAACGCGAGAAAATATCAATGACGGTTAAAATAAAATTATTGCCCGAGTTATGTTTTGAAATGGAGGCAACATCGCACAAATCTGCTTGCCACTGTTCATCGATGTCATGAACAATATAATGGCGGGTGCGGTACTTCTTTTTCGCTTGTTTGTGGAGTGTATAGGTAGCCTGACCCTTTAACCATCGTTTCACTTGTGATTGTGGAAGACCACTCGCTTTTGATAATTTCTTGATAGATGCAAATCCTGCCGGATGTTTTACATCATAATAGATTGACTTCAAACGTTCAGTCGATGACGGCTGACTCTTTTTCCTCCTTCTCATCTTTTTTCTTTCTTGCCTTTCTACATTTACAACACTGCAGCATTTAGCTTTAGCGGTTTTGCGATCGTGTTCACATTGCTTAGGGGTTTCATTATGAGAGCTGGCGCAGCAAGTGCAAGTGACAACGACATTCACCTCTGGCGGCTCATTACATGGCAAGCAACACATCTGCTTCATATTAATAGTCTGAGAACATGTATTTCCTAGGAGGAGCTGTTTTACGTTTTCCTTTTACCAGTTTTAGTGGCGATGTAGATCTACGTCGAGTTCTTCCTCTTGTTTGCTTAGTGAGTGTGGGAGGGGATGTAGCAGGTGACGTCTTAAACCAATTTGTTGGCATTTTCATCGCCTGAAGCATTGGAGTAGTAGCCACTGTTGAATCAAGTTCTTTCAATGTCTCATTATTTAAAGCAAATTTTGGCACATTATGCTTTTTCAATAGTTTAAGAAAGTATGACCAACCAGGTGGAACATAGCCCTGACGGCGCTTTCTACGTGTCGCATACTGAATCAAGTCTTCATAACGTGAAGCATCAATCACTTTATTTTCATCTGTAATGATTTCTCCTCTATCATTTACATTGAGATGGGGTTCAATACTGTTGAAAAGAGATATGGCATGTGCGCGAGATGCTAAAGGTGTAGCAGTCGATACAGAGTCACGCATCTTATTCTTCAAGTTTTTCAATTGCTCAACAGTTTCCGATTGTAATAATACAGCACGATGTGGATCTTTGATGTGAACATTTTGCTGATAATCTATTTCTTTCCTATACATTTGATTTGCAAGAGGTTGCTTTACTTGCTGCATGGCAGTCAATTGTACATATTCATCCTGAGGAATAACAATCATGCGAGAATAAGAACTCATAGTTTGTAGATAATCATGGGAGTTTTCAAAATATCACTTCGAAATCTAAATTCTTCCGGACACTCTTGCGTAAAGTCAATGAATAAGTAACCGTATGGTTTTTCAGTAGCTGCTTGAAAAATTTCAATTAAGGCTTTTGATCCTCTGGGTGCAACTTGTCGCGCTAAAATTTCAAATTGACTTTTATCTCGCGGATTCTTGAAAATAGCATAATAGTGTGTATTCAGGTTTCGTGTACGAGCTTCTTTTCCATCAGGAAACAAATTTTGTGTAATATAGATGATAAAACACCTTTTATGGTGTGCTGCGCGAGTGAACATATCTGTAACATCTTTTGAATTCTTACTTTCTTTTAATAAATCATCCAATACAACAACATCATTAGACTGAAGTTTATCCACTGGAATAATTCCTTCATGTCGAATAAAGTTGCGACTTTGCAATTCCTGAAACAGCGACGGTTGATAAATACCATAACACCAAATCACTCGATTGATAGGTTCCTTAAACAACTCCCTTCTTTTATCCAATAAATTCAGCGTGAAAACAGTTTTACCTGCATGAGATGGACCTGATACAGTCAGAACTTTATCACATTGAAGTCTGAAATCCATTTTATTACTTTGAGACTCAACATTTGCATAATTAACGCTTAGAGCCAAAGATATTTCCCAATAGGTTGCCCACGGCAGGAGCTATCATTGGAAGTATTGCTGAAAGGAAACCGCCCTTTTGTGTTAGAGTTTTCCTCTTTCTTTGAAGGGCGACTTTAGGATTGGAGATGAAACGCAATTTCGTAGCATATCGCTTAAGTAACTTTCGTTGTTTTGGCGCTAATTTCTTCGTCCTCAACTTCCTCACATGAGAAATAATTTCACAAATGAATTTATCGTTAGCATGTCGTATAGCATTGTATCGCTGATTTGCTTTCATTCGTCGGAGAGCTTGAATGGCTGAAGAAAACTTTTGACTTTTACGTTTCGTCATTTTACGTTTCGCCATTTTCCGTGTTAGTCTTTGCTAAAACCTATCTTTACCACATTTGCATAGGTACTAACTATTGCGACATAAGTGACACTCGAAATGAGCAATGTCACAGTGGTTACATTGGCAAAGTTGAATGCAATTACGTATGAAACAGCGTTGACAAAAAGCATGCTTACATCTCTTGAAGATGCGCTTTTCATTTCCATCCTTTCGCTTACATACATCGCAACACATAGTTTCACCGTTACTGATGTCTATAGCAAGTCTTTTTGAAGATATGAATTTGCTAGCCTTTTCTAAATAATAGACGCATGTACAGAAGGAATATACTTCGAGAGTGAGCAGACATAGCTCGAAAACCAGTTGTGCTACAATCAAGTACCACTGCATTTTCAATTTTTCTTTATGGAAAGTTGAATGTGAATATCTGAAATCGCTTCAATCACTAGACTGCTACCATGATGGTTAAATGCGTTAAGACGTTCAGCAATTTTTATCATATGTCTTTTAAAAAATTCTTGGGGGTGATCTACCACTTCCATTGAATAAGAAGCAAAATGGAAAGAGCGACTTTCCACCTCTTCCTTTCCAAAATGACTAAACTTAATTTTCGCAACTAATCGCGCCATGATAATGCTATCAGAGAATGTATTCATTAACTCTAGAAATAGAGTGCTAGCATCATCGACCACTGCTTCGATGTCGGTCTCATCTTTATGAAATTTTATCACATAATCTTGAACAGCTCCTTTTAAACTTTGCCTATGAAAACGTAATGTTCCGCAGTCGTTTGAGAAAGACATGATCGCCCTTTATCTAACCCATCCATTGCATGAAAACAACAACTCTTCTCATAGTAACATTTATTGAATAATGGTAACAAGCATGCATTATAAATCAATGGTTTGAAAGAGATAAAATAGATACAGCTGGTAACTATCATACAGCGAGCAATGATAACCATACAGGACTTTGGCAGTGTTGAGGTAAGGAGGAAAGAAGCATTGGTTATGAACGTAGCTACTACAACGAACAGACAAAATAGGAACACACAAATCCTTAAAACGTTTTGTGACTTCATGATAATGTTGATTCACTCTACTATCCCAAGGTGGGAGCAAAATATCATCAATGATTAGATTGGGAAATACTTTCCTCTCCTTACCAGGATTATTACAAAAGATGCGTATAACATTGAAAGCAGCTAACCATCGTTTTAAAGTCAATAAGAAGAGCACTCTCACAAGAAAAGCCATAGTCTTGCAAATATTTCAGATTAAGTCCATGAATGTGTTTTCTCGCCCATTGATCAACATTGGGATCGCAGTTGGCATGTTGATGATAGACACTAACAATCTGATATGTCCTATTGTTCATAGCAATAGCACTGAGCTCCTGTACAGGTTCACCCTCACAATCCATAAAAATGATGATAGAAGCCTAAAACGGAAATTTACACATCTAAGGAAACGTTCTATAACATATTACAAAATGAAGAATTACATCGATGCTTTTCACGACAAAATACACAAATGATATGATGGCAACGAAGAAGTAAAATGTATCTAATAAGACCACGTCTACGACACTCAAAGCACATAAGCGAATTGTCATAGGGTAGAGTTAGGAAAGGACTAGCAATTCTCCTTCTTTGATTTGCGTTTTGATGTAGCATTCTTCTCCGACTTGCGCTTCGTACCACTGCTGTTAAGGATTTGATCAATTATGTCGTCCACGTTGGGTGGTTTCGGAATATATAGGATGGATTCCATATGCATGGAGAGAGAGGCTATTTTATTATCCTTGTGTCGACCATAATATAGCCCATTCACTTTGAAAAGGATATCCCAAGTACCTTCTCCGAGCTCATCACATCTGATGGGTATTGAATGATCTCCCTCCTTCTTATAGTAAGTACACCAATGTGATACCGGTAGGCAAATGTGATTACCATCCCAAATCTTTCTATAGGGAGTATCCTTGTCATCTCTCGCCTTCCACTCTTGAGCAAGAGGAGTAGGAATGTCCATATTTAATGTCACGTACTCCTCAATAATATCAAGTTGGTGGCGAATGTACGGACTCACGGGGATCAGTATGTAGTCCCCATACTGATTGTGCATTATCTTGACATCCGTGGAAGGGAGCATTCCCGTTTGGAGTACTACGCTATGATCATCATAACGCAAGGCTTGTTTAAATTTACGCTGTAGCGGTGTAGGATTATGTACCTTGGATGTTTCTTCCACTGGCCTCAGTTGTAGATGATCTGACCGTAGCGAACCTTGTAACGTTTGACCGCCATTTTGTCCTACTAGTGCAGCAGATGGAGTAGATGCCTGAAAATGAAAAAAGATTGTATTAAGTTTACGTTCAAGGGAGGAGAGGGAGGGAAGTAGCGACTTACCATTTTAGTTGGATAATAGAACAGGGAACTAGAGAGAGAGAAAATGTGCGTCCGTCACTCGTGTGATTCAACGATGGAATGATTCTCACTGTGGAAGGCTCGCTATTTATAAAGAAATGCTTGATTCTCATTGGATGATGATCCTCATTGGACAATAACATCCAGTTGATTCCAAATCTGGAATCCGTTTACCAATCCGATAGTTCGTTTTGAAGCTACAGCCCAAAACGTCCCAAATTCTAACTCTGTCGTTTTTCACCAATGTCCCAAAATCTTAAATGGCGTCTCACATCTAAACGAAGGCAGATACGAACAAGCCGATTCTTTCACTGAATTTGTCTCACTCTTAGCTTTCAAACGAGCTATCGCACGACAAAATCCGTCCACTGGAAGCAAGCTGTCCAGGGGGGGGGACGTCAGCCGAAAATTTTTTCTCACAGATTTCGCTGGAAACATCCTTCCTAACCCAAAATTTCACGTAGATTCCGAATCTGGCCTCCGTTTTCTCATCCGATGCTTCGTTTGGACGCTACACACCAAAAACATCACACACTATAGCCTCAAGACTAATCCTGGCGGTCGCCCACGTCAACCTAGACGGTCGCCCACGTCAACCAGGCGGTCGGACCAACTCACCCGAGTCTCACACTCTGTCGTTGCAGAGGGGGGGGGACGTCAGCGAACATGTTGTGAACGTGGACCCACCTGGCCGGCACACCACGACAGACCACAACCTCTGTCGTTGCAGAGGGGGGGGGGACGTCAGCGAACATGTTGTGAACGTGGACCCACCTGGCCGGCACACCACGACAGACCACAACCTCTGTCGTTGCAGAGGGGGGGGGACTCAGACACGAAGCACCACGGCGGCCGACCACGACACTCTGCCGTGCCAGAGGGGGGGGGACGCAGCGATGGCCGCCATCTTGCGCGGTCCAGAAGTGGAGTTTTGCTTACTACTCATCTGTTTAGTTGTCACATTTTTATTAGCTTACTTAGAATTGCGAAAAATAGCAACAGCACGCTACCGATCTTACGTTGATTGAAATGGTTTCAAAATATGATAAGCTTATCCTGAATGTTGTGTGACATCAAAACTTAGCTAAAAGATAATTGATTGATCTTAAATAGCAGCAAAAGTAGGCAAGATGAGGTAGTCGAAAATATAAACCATTAACCTATGCGTTGAGATTTAAATATAGTTATACGTGGCGTCACCTGGAAGTAACATGGAATGATCATTTTTCCTATATCAGGGGTGAGCCGCCATGTTTGTATCTCTGACACATTTTGTCACATCTTGATATTCGAGATGTCACATTTTGTCACACATCGATGGGCGCAACTGTCACATTATGTCACATGCTCATTGACATAAAAGTCACATTTTGTCACTGGTTATGAAAACCCAAAGCCAAAATTTGACATATGCGGGTGCGCAGAAGATTGGCAGTTATCAATTTTGCATTAAAGGATGATTTTTTCAGAAGAGCATTTGACGTAATATTCATAATATATATCAAACGGGGTTGTAACGGGACAAAATCGTAAAATCGTTAATTTATTAATTTTCACTAATTATCATTATTTGTATAGTTCCATATGGGTGGTCTCCGTGGCACAGTAGCTAAGTGCTTGGCCTAGCGATCTTTCGGTCCAGAGGTCGAGCCCCGAAAGTGTCAGTGGTAGTAGTGAGGAAGGGCATCCGGACTAAAAAATCACAAGTCTCCAGATTAAAGTCTGACTTATGTCAGCACCGTCCTAGCCTTTAATATGGGGAGTAGCGACGTTAAAGCATCATTTCATTCCCATGGAGAATTGCCATTGAAGGTGTACAACATTTTCCGCGAGATTTGGTGTAATAACGAAACATAGCATGGGCAAAACCGGGACACATTTAACTTTGTTTTAAGTAAAAAGATTGCACTCAAACCTTGTAGTCTTTACAATTGATTCTTTTTATAGTCTCGAATATATTTATGATTCATTACTTATGGCAAATATGATTACATAATAACCGATGTGAATTCACATACCATATCATTTCACACAAAAGAGGAAAACTTCGTTTTCAGTGAATAAATGCCACTCAGTTTTATAGCGATTACTGTTACTTTTGTTCTGTATTCAGATCAGTGGTAAATATGAATACATGATGCATTATAGGAAGTAGACATTCACAGTGACTCCTACGATCTAGACATGACAATCAAGAAACATATGGCCATATGCAATGAATGTTACAATTGGGCTATCACATAGCACGTCGAAGGCAACTTTAAAAAGTAGGCCAAATAGCAACACGACTTGCCTGGCAAGTGCAAGTTGCTATTTGGAGCAAGAAAGGGGGAATATAAATCTTGCATATCCCTAATACAAATTATCATCAAAGAATGAAGGAACATTAGAATAAAGACCTCCTGGAAAGGTGACCGTTACTTCATTCAAACGAAGTAAATGCTCCTCTGTGACTTTGTTCATTATTTGTCAGAATATTTTTCCGTGAATTTGTCACATTTTGTCACACAGACAGCGAAAAACACACATTTTGTCGCATTTTATTTTGAGATGAAAATTTGTCACATATTGTCACGTTTTGTCACATTCGGCCCACCCCTGCTATATCATCATGATTGCAACCTAACGTTTATACGCCATTTGGGTCTTAAGAACATATTTCTCAAAACGTCAGTTTGTTTAGATAATGATGATCAGGGCATGTCATTAATGCTATATACAACGCCGTTATTTGGAAAATTGACAGTACTCGCAAAAAGGGAAGCGAAAACTTGAGAGACGAACTCATAAAATAGTCTATGAGTGGGAGTGCACACATAAATTCACTGAATCGGATCCTTTGCCGATAAGAGAACTTCCTTAAAAATGTGATGACCCAAATCAACCCCTATCACCATGTCCAAAAGAAACTGGAAAGACAGCAACACTTTCACTTAGGTCCTCAGAAACTAGCAAACTCCTCTTTCCATTGGTCTTATCGTCTTCATATATCATAGCTCAGAATAATAATTTGATTTTCTCTCTCTCTCTCTCTCTCTCTCTCTCTCTGTTTATACCAGTATATATTAGTTAGCGTCATCATGTTCATATTCTGATAGCTGATCTGTAAAATGATTCTTTCATTTAAAATGTACACCTACGACCTGCCTAAGTATTAATTATCAGGTTGTCAGTTGCGTTTGTTGAAATGAACATATTAAAAAAGAAAAAGTAAAGTACTAACGGGTAAACTGACTGCTTCATCTATGCATTGTATGTACATCTACATCGATATTAGTTTTCAGCACATATGAAACTTGTACATGCCGGTAAGTAGAAAGTCATTTAGTTCATTGCGTTCGTTCATTTACTTAGGCCTATTGATAATCCATGATTTACTTGAAGCGCCTTTTTCCATCTCACACTTGCTTCAAAGTCAAAATGTTGTCAAAATATCATAATGTAACACTGAAATTCAGGCTTTGCAATGATCTTGCAGGGAATTGCGTTACAATTCTCTTATGACTGTTGCGATGTTACACCGCGAATTGTGTTCTCATGGGAAGGCATTCTGGTAACTTGAGATAGTCAACTTTCATTGACGTTTGATCTTCGACATCGACGATCCTTCCTTAATGGCTGACCTTCGTTCATTTTACCTGAGATTTCAGTGCCAGATTGGGTTATCTCTCTCGTTTTACTCATCGTATCGTAACCATTATCAATTCCTGTGCAATAAAGCAGATGGAGAATAATTCTGCTCATGAGACTGAAATGAACACTTAGTCATGGGAGGATTCCATCACGCCTATTTCATTCTAATACTGTTTCTGTCCTGTCTTGATCAAAATCAAGCAGTCGATCGAAAGGAAGTATAATTCCAAACGTGAACACAAGCGAGTTCTCGCACTGCCGCGACAGAACATGCATATTTTCCCCAATGCAAACGCATCGATCGCTTGTCTACATTAACCATAACTATCTCGCATCAGTTACCTGTATGGTAGAATTCCAAGGATATTTAGTACTTTCTTCCTCTGCGAATGTCACAACCATCTGCAAAATGATAATAAATCAGAAACAAAAATGAAGATAGCAGTTATGATTAAAAGTGCCTGCAATAAGGAGAATACGATTAAAACTCTCTCATACAGTATGAATTGTAAGGAACTTACGTAAATCTGCGTATTCGGCCGCTTTACAGTTGCAGACCGGAAAAGATGTCACCTAAGACTAAAAAACAACATGTTTTATCGACGATGTGCATCATGAATACATGTACAGTTTTGCAATATTTAACAAACAATTTTCGTGCTAATTTCATTTTCCTACTAGCCCGCTATTCCCACCAACCGAGATTTTAACCATTCTTGTACTGAAGTAAATACTTTTTTTAAGTATTGCATGGTTGTCGTGGTTCACATATCCTCGCTTCGCTCGGAGATTCTACACAAAGCGAACTCATAGACAGTGTTTAAAAGTGCATGGAATCAATGTATAACTTGTTTAGATCTGGATGCCACCTTGATCCGCTACAAAACTACTACTGTTATATAATTATACAGTTATATAATTATACTACTGTTATAATATTATTTGTCTTCTTGCACCATTTTCCCACCATCTGTACCGCTCCAAAATATCAAACTAATGGGCAGTCACACATTGATAAACGCATTTGTCGCATAACTGGTGGCACTCACAAGTTGAGCATTCTAAGACACTTGGTTATATCCGCAAGCTTCTTTTAAATCTAGAAAATCAAAAAAAAAACTTGGCTCATTGTAAATACTTCAAAAGTCAGGGAATGCCACGAAAATTTATACTACAACAACATTACTTCTACAACAAATAAATGCCAATTCATATATGTCTTATTCACAAAGCTATTTTCAAGGGACTTAAACATAGAGCTTTATGTTTACGTTCCCTGTAGATCGCTTCGTCAAGAAGACAGAAATAAATTGTAATTTATTCATTGTAAAATTAACAAAAGTTTGCTTGACAAGTTGGCATTCCTTTACTTTTAAAGTATTTAAAAGTCAGAGTGACCAGTTCAATTCGGGCGAATTAGAGACCTGTCGACCTCGCACATTTTAATGCTTAATTTCCCATAATTACACGGAGAGCTAGCTCTTTTATTTTTTGCCAAATTCAATTGCTTTAATCATTTCTGTTGATGGAAAAATGATTATTATCCTCTCCTGCTCAGTCAAATATGCCTACTTTTTGAATTCTGCCATAGTACTTACTGTTTAAGAAACTTGAATATTTATCAAGATGAATCTTGATTAATTTCTTTTTACTGATTATTGTTTTACTCGTCCTACAAAGGCGCAAGCTGCATACGGTACTGCGTCAATGAACCACAATCAAATTATGCAATGTCATTTTCAACATTGTTCGCTCCCCTGTTTAATAAATAATTCACGGCATCAATGCGAGAAAGTAAGAAGTAGCTAATATTTTTATACACCTTACATAACGACACTGTGCGTCCAAAATGTCGTGTGAACGAGTCCATGCATATTCCAAGTTTCCATTCAAAAGGCAAGTAAATATTAGCAGCGGTGCATTCGAACTTTCGAGTGAGTGAATGAAATTGGTTTTTAACAGTTCAATGGTGAATGCAGGAACGGGGCTTTCTAGCAGCCGACACTGAACTTGTGCAAAAATTCTCTCGTTCTAACATCTCATAGTATGATTTGACAAATCTAGAGAATAATGCTTTGACTACAATATCTCTTATCTTTGACAAAACCCCAATAGCTAAAATATACAGAAATTCTGAATAATTTCAATGCTCACCTTTAAAGCTTCAATTTCTTCCCGAAGTTGTTGAGTTATTTCATTGGAAACACTCTTGATTATTGCCTTTGGGTCGATTTTATTAATCTTTACTACGCCCTCCTTGATGTAATCTTCATACACCTGATTTAAAAAGAAGCATTATAAAGAATTTTCTGTCATTTGCCACGCTGAAAACTTACCCTGCTCAATTCATCTAGGTTGATGCTGTCTTTATGAAAATCCAGCATATGATTTTTCCATTTGATAACATCATCTTGAATGCTGAAATAGTTAGATGATTTGAAATTCTGCGCTGGTACATCAACTAATGAAATGACTACTTATACATTACCTTCGTCCTTTGCTGAAGCGTGCATTCAACTGAATAATGAGAAATGATAGTAAGAGCGATGCAATCATCATCAGCAAAAATAATCTGAAAATTCAATTTTTGATAGTAAGAGCAATGCAATCATTATGAACAACGAATTGAACTTTGAATTTTAAACATTTACAACAGTATTGAAATAAGTGGTATGGAATTAAAGTTGTTTTGATTAAAATTGAGATTTCCGAATGATTATTAGCATAATTATAAACCATTTGTAATCGCTTACGTTTAAAATAAGACTAACAATGTTATATGAAGATATGTGAAAGCTAGAAATGTGACAGGCGAATCGGCCGATCGATCGACATCGGTCTGGATAAAGTTTAAGTCAGCATGATCGACCATCAAATCGTCCATCAATGGGCGTGAGAAAAACTTCATGATAAATAGAAAATCTGTGCAAAATCCCAACACCTGCAATTTGGGTGTGCATCGGACGAAGTGGAATAATTTCTTAAGACTTATCACGGGCAATTATTCATGGTTATTTTATTATGGTCATTGTGAAGCTCTGCGATCAAACGTCATCCCTATAGGAGTTAATATTTAAGAATATTAAAAAGAATATTCAGCTACCAGCAGTTAAAGGAGCTGATACTTCAGAATATTTATCCTTATCGCGCTACAGATATTCGAATTTCTCTTTCGCTATGCCAAAAATTCCAATTTTTGAATTTTTGACCTAGTCTGATTCCAGGAATGATGCTGAGTTGAATTTCGCTTCACCACCATCAGAATTCGCATTATCACAACTTACAGAACGTCTATCAAATTGTTCACTTAGTAATTTTACTTGCTATTATGTGCTGCTATAATCAATAAAATTCATGATTCTCGACAAAATACCAACTTATGAATTTTGACAGCGATTTTGGCTCGTAGCATGTGTGACTGATAACTATCAGACAGCATGACTCGCTGAAAGTGCCACGCAATCAGTAAATGTAAACTTCGATGTAAAAGTAAAACCATTTTGCAGCACATCTCCTACAGGAGATGCATTCAAAAAATTAAAGCTGATTTTGACTTTTCATTATTATCATAAAAATGTTCCCAAAGAATACCCGGTGACTAAATACGTGTTTTGGTATATAGCTTATTCATCGATATCAGCGGCTGGAAAAAATAAGCTACAATACATTTGGATTCTTTTTTGCAAACATTAACATGTAGCCTGAAGTCATATCAGTGATTTCCCTACTTGCATGTATACGCAGCGGTTAAGTGTGTGATGCTGTTGGGCATATATCAATGCCTAGTATTAGAGAAGTTGTGCACGTGACACGATCACAGAATTTTTCCCAACCAATCTACTACAAGATGCATGAAGACATGTCATGTAATTCCCAGATGCAAGTAATATCACCATTTTGTTCAATCACTTAAGTTCATGAATTTCAGAAAGCAACATGATTTCAAACTGGGGGACAATTGTTCTAAACTCAAGATCTAAGTCTAATCGAAGTATTCTTAAAGTCTTCAACTCCCCGAAGTCAGTAACTACTCTTAACACTCTGTCATTCGTATATAAACGCACATCATTTATTTAGAATATTGATGCAGTACATGTCGTGCTGATATAGCAGGTCAACAGCATAATTTCCCGACAACTAGTTTTCAATTGTCCATTAATCGCCCTTCAAGCAATAATGATATGTCTCTTGACAAAGTTAAGCACTATTTGGCATATTGTGTTCAAACTGCTGGTTACACAGGGTTGAGGACTTTTCAAAAGTTATTCAACACTACAACGTTGATTTGAAAACGTGTGTGATAATCACAATGACGGAACAAAAAACATGATATGACACATGATCGGATTTGTCATCCATTTTTAAGCTAATAAAATCTTGGCAGCTAATTTGGATTATTTTTATGTTCCGAATCGGTGAAAAACAAATAAGTTGTCATGGCAACTAATATGCATAAACGTGGTCAATGTTGTTTTCGGTCCAAAGCCTTGGCATCAAAAGGTCAAATGCTCAAACAAATCATAGATGAACTATATCACTTTCATCTCATGCGTGAAAACATATCAGAGATTTCTAAAATGCATCGATATTCTGTGGCTTCCTTCGACTAAATAGTTAAATGAAACTAAACTTCTATAATAATAAATGTGCACACAAATAATCGATAAATATCGTCCAAGTGAAGGAGGTGCTCACTTGTAAATACCAAATTACCCTACTATCATCTAGTTCTCGGAATACTTTATATAGCTAGCGGAGAGTTCATCAATCAGCGGTGCCATCGAGCTATGCAAGTATAGATTAAGAAAACGGTTTGGGTGAGCTCAAATGTGTAATATGACGTACAAATTTTCAAAGGCCTTTTTTCAAGTACAAATCTGTATGCTATCATACACGGTCGAGCTCAACAAAAACCGTTTCCTTAATCTATAGTGGAGAGTTTAACTTTGATAGGTTTTCTTGTATAAAATGCCAAATGGTAAAGATGGGCTACAACGGACACACTACACTCAGCACTGATAGACATGAGTCAATCTCAGCCGCTTCAGCGTGTGTCCAAATTTTCTTGATTAGTCTAGACTACAAGATTAAAGATGAATAAAAAGTTCAAATGTCTCAATTTTGAATGCAGGCCATTGATTTTATGATAACAATTTTAATAAAGACAACAGGATAAACAGGAAAATTCGATCACTTCATGTTTTCGTCGAAGAGAAATCTATTTACTACTCTTTCTACATTAATATGTCATGAGATTAAAATGACAAATTGCAGAATATCAGAACGATAGCAGACAATTACAAAACTTTTAATGAAGAAATTAAGCAGATAACTTAACACATAAAAATAAGGCATCATTAAACAAGAATTCTTTCGTGCAGTTATTTTTGTGTTTTCTTGCAGGATATCCAATCACGACAACATGTCTCACATTCTAAAAATTATTTTGATGCTTGTGATTTAAATAGAATTTAAACAGAATTTTAATAGGTAATGGGATTTAAATATCTAATAAGAATAAATATATATCATCATAAAGTGATGATCGCCACTCACGAATGTCAATGTTATGAAGTTCGTCTTCCTATTTTCATCAGAACTTGTAATGATATTAAATATCAATTAGTCATAGATATATTCTTAAGATGTGCCGGCACATTTTATATCAAGCAACAACACATAAAAAATATTTCATTTGATGAAAGAGTCTATCATTTCAAATTGTCACCTCATGCAAGCATGGTTCAAGCTGCACATTGATATATTACTTATTATAAAATCAGGTTGCCAGGTCGTGCGTGTCCTATTCTTATCTAATGCTCATGGCAAAACGAACATTTGAAGAACGGCTCATTAACTCTTTGTAGATGGAACGGTGACAATTCAGTTAATCACAGACGACATTTTCTGAAAACCATCATTATAATGAAGTTTGATTTACAAACACATAGTGACGCTTAAAATGGGTAAATACTTGTTTCAAAAAATCCTTTGACATTGAAAAAATAAGTCAAACAGTGATCCTACAGTACACATTTGGCTCCCTATTGTAATGGAGATATCCCTGGTGGCTCCCGTTCGACGGATTTTGTGAAACAACTAGGTTGTGAGGCGTTTTAGCTAAACTCAAATATGGCGGCGTGGCGTGAAAACTAAAACCTTTTTCCTCCTTGTGCTTCCTCCTCTTGAGACCCGATGACGTCCGGCGTACATCCTGTGGACACTTGCGCAAGTGTTCAACTGATACCTGGTAACACTGCCTCAACTATCCATGACGTGTACTGTGATAGCATAATGATAAAAATGTGTAATAATAATATGAATATAATGATAATAATGATAAAACATCTGCTTTCGTAGCTAAAAAGTACTAGAAGTGACCGATCATCAAGCGACTTTACAACACAATGAAGGTGTTGCAATATTTTCTCTGAATTTAAGGTCAGTCAAGTCTAATATAAGTCTTACTCTTGGATATTTATAGAAATTAAGTTATGTCGAAAATGAAGATAACAAAATTTTCACTTGATGGATGATAGTTGGAACTTTTTCCTGTGCCTGCAGGTTGTTCATTTCTTTTGTTTAGCATGTTGCTGCTGCGCATTGTTAGTATGTCGTATTATTCTACCAGACATAATGAGTTTGACTGCAAAAGGCTTATCGTTTTCCTTTAGCCAGATATGTTGCTTCAGTGTTGCTTCATTTATGTAATAACTACTTGAGAAAGATTCATGACTGTTGAGCTTCAAATTCATCTTCAGCTTGACCAACGTATGTTTTCGCATCACTTTCACTTTTGACCGCAGCTTGATAGACAATACACCTTTGCATACAGTCGTCTTTCAATGGGCAATCAGTGTTATTTCGGCAGTTGCACTTCTTGTATTCTTGATCCTCGCTTTTATAGATGTCAGAAGTCTATTTTTATGTTATATTTAATGGTTGAGGAAGAGCCAAGGTTTTAATGATGTTGTACTTTAATTAAGATACGATTAATTTCGGTTGCTACTCGGCAACCATCATCAGATAGTTTTTATGTTTATACCTTATGTTTATTATGCTTTAAACCTCATGTTTCATGTTTATTTTAATGTAGTTGATATTTTTATGTATGATATTTTTTTATAGTTTTTTATCAAATAGTTTTTTTCTATTTTTATGTTGTTTCATCAATTGACCTATATTTCGCATACACCCATAACTGACGTTGATTGTGTTTCGATTGAACAGCTTTCGATAGCGATGATTTATTGAGATATTGCTATCAATAAGTTGGAGGAATTTAAGTTCAATGCTCATTTAGACGCTTTGGCTTTAAGGATGGTTATGTATACAACTCTTTCTACGGTAGTTTTGGATATGGTGCAAGGAACTCGAAGGGAGAAAGCATCCTTGCATTCGGATAGGCAGCGAGACTTTGGTTGACCTCGGCAGAGGAGGCATGTGGCATGTGGCAAGACGACAGGTGCACCCAGATACAGTGATATATGGTGCTGGTGTGAAGAATTAGGCGCAACAGTGGAAGAATAGAGAATGCGACTCGCGATATGGAAGACTGAAGACGCCAGTGATAAAGAAAAATATGTAAAGACAGAGAGGAATGCATGTAGGATCATTTGGCGATCTCAAGAGGGGAGGAAAGAAGTGGTGCAAATATCAACAAGTGAAGAGGGCATGACGATGTGCTTCGAAATTGCGTAAGATGGCAACTGAACGATGCGACGTCATTAAATTTTCTTATATCAAGGATCAATCAGGCAATCTTGTCAATGAGAGTACACAGGTCCTTAATGTTTGGAAACAATACATGAGGGGACGTGATAAATTTAGAATCCGAGAACAATGGAATCAATGGTGAACCTGCTGAAGGTCCGATGTGCTTGCCAGGGTTTTGGAGCCGTGGTCCAGCTACCACGACTCCGGGTGGCTTCGGATCCGACCCAAGACCATTCGATACATAGTGGGACCGTCAACACCAGACCGAAAATGAAACTTTCAAAGAATGCTGCACACGGCTATTACGAAAGTGTACATCTGATGAGGTTAACTCGGTACCTCTTCTTGTCAGACAAGATATAAGAAAGCACATATAAATCCAATGGGGAGCAGGATGAGGTGTTCGGCAAGATGACATTTGTCTGTTTACTACGGCAAGTGTGGAACCATCTCTAGGTAATGCATATCAAGTTCCTTTGTTTAAGAAGCTAAACACATTTAGATTTATCAAATCGCTATTTTTTGTCGTCAAACACAGCATCGTGATCAAATTTTAGTCTAGACTTACTATCTTTAATTTATACATTTTCGCATACATCACCGATAAGAGGCATGGACACATGCAGGATAGAGAATGACCTGAAAATATTCCATGCTAACAAATATGACTAATGACTTAGCTGGTACTTCCCACTTAAGATTTTTTCATAAAGCAAGAGCCACGGAGGGAACCATGAAAATTTTCCAATGAGCAGATATCTTGACGTGACACAATCCGATCTAAATTTGCATAGGACAGAAAACCAACACTGCACTTTAACATTTTTGGTCTTCACCTGCAAAATGGACTGGTAATCTAACTTTCTAACCAGTGGGAGTCCTAGATTTGGTCTCCAAGTTGTCCACGATTATGGTGATGAATCAACGCAATACTACAGCGGGTGCCAGTAGAAGTCAAAGGGCGCCGTGAAAGCTAAGGGGGTACAAATGAAACCAAAAGGGGGCATGGAAGCCAAAGGAGAATCAAGTGAAAGCGAATGGCGCGCCAGTAGAAACCAAGAGGTTGCCGGTGTAAGCGAAGGGGGCGCCGGTAAGGGCTAGGAGTGCACCATCGAAGTATGAGGGACGCCTTCTGAAACTAATATTATGCAGATACAGTTTAATGGATTATAACAAAAACAATCCTTTGTTCTACGCAACAACTTTTTATCACTACTTAGGCAAAGGGGGGCGAAGTCGGAAGAATCACATTCCTGTTATTTATTTATTTATTTATATGCCTATTCATTTGAGGTCTCTCATGGACGGACTCATCAAATAGTTTCTCTGACGCAATTCAATCTCTCCTGAAAGATTGTCGAATTTTGAGTATTGCTTATTGTTTTAGAATGCAATACGAGGATGATGAGCTAGTTCCGACTTAGTTACGTTTTGGACTTGTCCATGACTTGCTTGCGTTGTACCGCCTACCATTTTTCGGAAATTGTGTCACATGACTTCATCAGAAAAACCATCACATTGGTTCCTAAAGCATGGGCTTCTGCTGACCAACTTAGCAAATGTAGCAACCAATTACTTCTAGGCCTGCAATTAAAATTGGCATTAATTAATAAAACAGCTGAATTTGCGTTACACAATTTAATCTGAGGCGCACTTATAGTCAAACTAGCCACATATTTAACGCTTTAAAGGTGTACTCCGGGCACCTTCAGACGTCGTTCCTATCCGCATTCTGAAACGACTTGTCTAACGAAATGTCCGCATGTCTGATGCTCTTAATGACGTCTGTGGTGATATACCATGCTCACTGACTACAAGGGTAGAGGGCAATGGATGAATAAATCGGTGTTGTGAGGAAGATAAGTGAACACCAATGGGAAAGCGGCCATTTACTTTCAAAAAATGGACAGTGCAAAGAGGATTACTTTTGTTAATTTTACAACCCATAAGTTGGAGCGATTTTGGAAATGATCAAAACTTCAGATGCTTTCATATGGCCACGCTTGTTTTCTGGATATGTACAACAAGTGAATGATAATCAAGCATGTAACTGTTATGACATTGAACCTATGCACAGAGCAGAGCTGCATTTATCTTTTAGCGTTGGACATCATTCACTTGTTGTACATACCCAGAGAACAAGCGTGGCCATATGAAAGCATCTGAAGTTTTAATTTTACAACCTTCATGCACATGTTGACATGCAGAGGATGCAAATTCATAAACACATCTTACAGTGTGTTCGTTTTAACTTGATCGTGCAGCACGTAGGCATAATCATGAAGACAAGAAAGTAAACAGCAATACATTCTTTGCGCACAAAATACGAACACTCGTTCCTTCATATGAAAATGTCATACATAATCACATACGCCGGTCACTTCGTTGAGTCAGCTTTTTCTCTTGACAATCATAATCAAAATAAAGAGGCGCCACAGGTTGTCTAGCCTATTGAATCCATCCTATTACACATGGCACATCTTTTTTGTAGCCTTTCTGTACGCTAAGTACTTGCGTGATTCTTCGGTAACAGCATTTACATTATAATGAATTACAGTAAGCATCATCCTCATCCTATGATGATCAATAGGGAAATGAGGGTCCTTAGGGACATGTTTGAGAATCAGAAAAACTCCACATTTAAGTGGCACTGTGATTGTCCAATTTACATACTTCTTAAAGCAAATCGTATTTCCTGTATAATTAATATTATGACTAAATCAACTGATCAGATGCTTTATCATCGATTTGACCAACTTAAATCAGCAATAAAACTTGAAATTTAGATTTTTGCTCTGTAACTGATCACTTTTGAACTTTTGAATTGAATATGAATTGTGGATTTAAGGTAAGTGATTTTGAATCGATCCGGCAGGAGTAGTCAATGTACCACTGTTCCTCTTAATCTGTGATTAATTAATGTCCGAGTAGAAAAGAAAGTCGCAGTCAGGATTACAAGGATCGAAAAGATGAAGATGCATTTGGGGGCCGAGCAAAGCAGCGATCACGAAACTTTTTGAGATGTCGAAAACTAATGAAACTAAACCTGAAACTCAACTTTGTGTTAACGTTGTGATATCTTGCGGACATACTATACTGGCTTTAATAAGGCTTAGTATCAAGTACGTATCTCATAGACCAAGACAAGTGCTGTACCGGACAAGTTGTGTCCGAATGATTTATTAGTCAGTATTTATATGAGGCAGTACAGCTCATGAACATAAATCTGAAATCAATCAGCAACTAAAGAAAAGATAATAGTCAATACTTAAACGCATCATAGATATTCAATGCATAACTGGTCATTAGATCAATAGATGACTGTTTATTAAATGATTGGGTTCAACCAAACAGAGCACGAGCTGGTTAATAACGACTTTCGGTTATAGACAATACCATACACGACAACTTTATCGATTTTATGTCTCTCAGGGGCTGGACGACGGATAGCTCTCCTAATGGTGATGATAGTCCTCTCCGCTTTTGATAGGGAACTTATGTATTTTCCGTTGATCAAATTTTTCTATTTTATGATGATCTGATCATAAAAACAACGCCTAGCTTCAACAACACTCTGAAGGCAACTGTCATTCTTGTTTTGACTTAATAGATGGTGATTTTGGATAATTAAATTGTCGCAGCTGCCACTTCTCACAGTAAAATATTTTATAGATAAGACAATCAGCATTCAGGATAATCAATTTATAATGTTTTAAAATTTATCTTTGAAGAATTATTTTCCTGATGTTGACTCAGATCGATTTCTTGCATTTTTCTTGAATTTTCTTGGATTGATTAATACAAATTTCAGGAGCTACTTTCTTTGAAAAGTTCTTTCTTTTCGAGTAATATGGACTCTATGACGACCGGTGACTGTTTTTCCGATATTCTGTGCATGGATATTATATAAAGATTGCAGAAAGCTACAATTCATGTGAAATGTTTATTCAACGTCTGCAAATATCTGTGCATTGTCTTCCCTCATTTTTTCTCACCGATTCACTGGATCTGTCATCTGTCAAATTAGGGCTTGATGCATGGCAAACTATCAATATGATGTGGGTAGAGATCAGAATGGACATACCATGAGTTATCATCATGCGATCTGCGGAGTTATGGCGCTGTTTCTGTCAGTGAATTAAGAGTGAAAACTGTAGATTTCTATGGAGGAAACTTTTCGATGTTGCGTAGTGTAATAGTGATTTACTTTCAACCATCAAAAATAGCAGTTAATTGAAAATAAATCTCAAGGGTTGATATTTGCATTAAGGTTCTTGATGGCTATGCAATGCTGTTAGTTAAGCAAAATAAGTAATAATTGAGATAAAACAGCTGATGTTTGATATACAAAAGTTGATATTGACACATACACTAATTATCATTTCAACCATACATCAGTCATGATTGTGCCTAATGCTTCATGAACCCAGAATGTGCTCTGCTGAACATCAAAAGATGCAATCGTGACATCTCAATTTTATCCACGATATATATCGACTTAAAAATGCTGAACCTTCAGTCGTTAATACATAAATTGCAGTATGTGGGGATGAAAAATGTCGCCAACTGCTGACGGCTCACCCAAAAATCAAAGGAAACTTCTAAATTACTCAATAAACTGGCATCCTGAGACCGAAACATCGGGCAGTGAAAAATTTCTCTCCATTCCGAAGAAAGCCAGTGGCAATTGGAATATTTATTCGCTGAATCCCGAATTTGCTTATCATTACACATTTACCGACTTATCATTAACCGGAAAAATACAAACACTGCATTCACTATGAAAACTTCAAATTTTATTACTTCCCAATTAGCTATGGAAAAGAAACATAAATACACACTCAGCGCAAGGAACATGCGCCGTCACACAGCTGATCCCCTCAACAAATTTAAATTCAAAAATAATTTTAAGAATTACAAACAAAAAATACAGAAATCTTAATCCCCTCTCATAAGGAGAGAACCATGCATCACACAATTGATTTACTTCGTTGAAAATGATAAATATTCTGAGTTTGTAATTTATAAAAAAATATGTATATTTCATCTACTCTTGTAGCGGTGATCCGTAATTTCGTCTGCTTGTTTCATTTCATACCACAGTTTTCTCGCGAGGTCCAGATATATAAGGACCTACGATGTTTTCGAAGACTGTTACAGCTTTTAAACTGTTCAGCGCGTTTCATGCAAGGTACAATTTTTCGCATATGAGTCATCAAATTAAGATAATGATAGTTTTTGTTGTATATAAATGTCGTTTTATAAAGTCAGTTTTTTCCTCAGGATTTTTTAAAAACCGACTATTCAGAATCGTTCTGATGTGAGTATATCATTTCAAAAGTTTCGTTGTGTTCATTGAAATCAATATGGAAATTGTCATGTACGATGTTTTGTTAGTTTCATAGTACTTCACTAATCGTTACGAAATGCCATTTAACATTTCATCCCAAGTGACATCCCTAAGTTCCCTTAAGATTTATATTGCATTTGTGTTATATCGTTTATAAGATTTCCTCAAAGTGAAATGAGTTTCAGTTGCTTCTGCTTAGAATTACTTCGAACTTTGCTTATTCCATTGAATTATCAGTCACGTATTTTGTGATTTTTCAAGAAAATTGCCCGCGTGCGGAGCTACGCCCTACTTAAATGTCAGGGTGTGCGCTGTCTTGGGCTGTCCATATCTTTATGCGTTTTCTGGAAGCCATGAAGATCATTACTATGATCCTGTCGGCCTTCTGAAGCTGCACCTGCAGGATTCAATTAGCATCACTGACTGAAATGAGCATGAAGCGGAATCTTCACGGCTATAGTTAGGCTAGTAACCGTGAGTTAAGGAAAATTGAGGGTTTATTCAAGTACCTCTTATGTTGGATTCGTGCCTTGTTGTGTACATTTCATGCGCAAATCACAGTATAAAGGTGTCACTGTTATTTTTCATCCTTAAAGTACATTGGGGTCCTCTTCTAGTCTTAATTTCTGTGTAAAAATTTTCATGCTGCGATTCGTATAGTCAACTTGGAAATCTGCCTATTATCTATTGATGATAGTGGATCATTTTTTTCCTTTAAATCATCTCCTTTCTGATATTAGACTGATTAAAGCTGCCCTGCATGTACTGATGATAGTGGATCATTTCTTTTCTTTTCTGACATCATTAGACTCATTAAAGTTTTTCTTTATTAAAAAATGTAAGTGAGTAGGGTTCATTTATTAGGCGTACCATGTTAAAGAGAGTACACCTCCGAACGTTCACATCATTCATAATTTGCGCCGCACCATATACCGGTGCTGCATACATTATTATCTAGAATGCGTGCTCTGTGCAGTTTTGACACTGCATCCACACGACAACAATCTTCGCAAACAGCGAAAGGATTAACCATTAAAAGCAAAAGACTGTCATCTTTATCAATCGCATTAAGATCTTGAGCTCCTTGTCCACTGAGTGAAAGCACAGCAGAAACAATGGGCTTAATTTTTAATGACAGCATGTATTCTTGAGCTTTTGAAGTGTCAAGTGAATGCGATGGATTTGGTCTCAATGCGTCAGTTGTGCTCAATGGGACTTCATTTAGTGATTGCGTGTCTGTTGTTCGTGCTTTCTAATAAAAATGTAAGGAATTAATTCAGTTGCAGGTTTTATTTGTCAGTTCCATGTCCTATTCTCGTAGAGATCTGATCTTGTTCCGATTAATAGGAGGCCTTTTCTTCCTCAGACCGTTTCACTTGCTAATCAAGATGATTAAGTAAGCTGGCGCTTGAAAAATTTGGATGAGCCCTATCGCCCTGAAACCGGATTGGGAAGCCAATGCTAGGCAATACGGAAACTTAGCTCATAATTTAATTGGGCTATTACTGGACTTGCCGTTTCAATGATGTTGCAGCATCGTTGTTGAACTTACTTCAGCAATTCTTCATGATTGTCGAAAACCATCTGACTTTTCTTCCTTATCAACGATGGGTAGGCTCCTAAAATACTCACAATATAGGTAAGACAAATATAAATTTACTGGACTTGCATTTTGACTGATGATGACCGTTTGCGAAATTGTTCTGATGTAATTCTAATCACGAAGAGATGACACGTGATTTTAATTTTCTTATTAGTGCATGTACCGTATTCATTTATGTTGAAAATCTGACCTCATAATTGTGAAACGGCTTATTACGATTTTAGGAAAGTCTGCAATGTTCATATCAAAGTTATTGACGGACAAGTAGGACATGACACTTTGTAGTGAAGCAGAAGAGATTAAAAAGTGCCCGCGGATCTGAAAGTCTGGAAAGTGTGATGGTCTGGAATAGTCTTGTTTTTGTAACATTTTGGAAAAGTTGATCTCTACGTACTCTATAATGGAGTCAGAAAGGTATTGAAAATGAATAATTATGAAGTCCTAGGAATTTTTGTGCCTATTGATGTCAGGATGCTTTAGATTCAACTTAGGCTACTAAATTTTTTTCCCAAACCTGGATTGCCAAGAATGGGACCTGCACGGGGTGCAGCAATTCGCCTCCCCTTAGAGAGCAAAGCCCATTCGTCATCACCTGCCTTGCAATAAGAGGCCCGGGGGGGCCTACGGATTTTTGGTGGGTTGGCCGCCTCTTATTGAATGGTGGCTGGCGCTCCTCATCCTCCCGACCGGAGACATACAGCGCAAGTCCGACCTTACCCCCACATGCACGTGCACCACATTGAGCAGACTAATGATAAGAAAACAAACATTCTGGCGATGTAGCATCCCAAGACACCACAAACTAGACTTGTGCCAAACAGACCAGATGCGACCACTTCACACAACCAGAACGAGCCTCTCAGAAACTCAAACGCTAATCACCACCCTCATCACAAGCCCCAACTCAGCACCTCCGGATAACAACTTGTCACAGGTAACACAAACTCTCAAGCCAACAGTATAAAACATAAAACAACACGCTTACCATCATGCAACTCAACATAAGTGGCATCCTAGGCAACATCTCAGAGCTCACACAGCTCATTCTAGAGTTACTATACACATATTGTGCGCACACATCGAAAAAGAGATCTCAAAATACCCCTACCACCAACGTTCACAAAGCCAACGAAATAATCACAGACGGAAATGTAAAGGAAGATTAATCTCCATATACCAAAAAGGATTTATCTAATCAATGCAACCTTGCTACCGATACACATCAGACAGGCCATCCAAACAAAGAAGCAGCATGCGCAGTATAGACCCAAAAGACCCACGACTCACAACAGTCCCAGGAATCATAAAAGAAATCAATCAACACAAGCAAAACATATTGTTCTACATCAAAAACATGAGCAGACTTACAATGATATTACACTCAGTGAATCACGAGGGCAGAAAAACACACAAACATGGCAATCAACTTCTTCAACAAACCTCTTCACCACAACCGTGACATAGCGAACGCCTTCAACACTTCACTACACCCACACCACACAAAACAGAAAAATCAACAAGCGCACGCTCCGCCTCACAAACACCAGCATTAAAATAACGCCTGACCAAGCACACCGAGCCTTCTCAGACTCCTCAAACACCATAAAACACCCATTGCCATCCAATGCCTAACAGGCATATATACACAATCTCACTCAACTCCAATCAGATGCCCAGCTTCTGGAAAACAATCAGCATAACACCAAAACTGAAACACAACAAAGACGTTCATCATCACACCCCTTGCAGACCAATGTCTCTTCTCTCACCTCCTGCTAAAACACCGGAAAATATCATTCTCACAATCATCACAAAATTTGTCCCTTCGCTGCCTTCTCAACACGGACTCAAAAAGACAATTCCCCAACCACCGCAATTCATGAAATAAACAACACCATCGCTGCTGGTTTGAACAGCAAAAAACTCCGTTCCTCACTATCACAACATCGCTGGACATGACGAAGGCTCCCGCCACAGTTCACATAAATAGTTCACGAAGCAGGCAACCCTACACTACATGCCGTGAAACCAACCAAACGCTCAACCAGAGAAAACATAATATGCATCCCACAGGGAGTTCTCTTCCCCTTCATCTTCAACCTTGACATGCAAGACATTCCTCTTCCAACGGACAATAATCTCAAAACAATGGTTTGCGCCGACCATGTCACCATCACGACTTAATTCCCTCCCCCAACAGTCCTCAATTCAGAAACAAGCACTCGACAGACGCACACGCATAACACTGACACAACTCCGTACCAACAAACCGACCTTAAAAAAATACCTGCACAATATAAACACTTAAGTCTACTCTTTACCTCTTTGTCTCCTCTGTAAACCACAGCCGCACAATACAGGGCATCTCTTCTCTTGCACACATATAGCCTACACACGACGCTCACACCATGTGACCTGTGGGTTCCTCCCCCCTGTCAGGTGTGCAGAGCTCACCCGCCGTTGGGAGCAGGCGATTGGTCCACCCAACACCCGACGGTCCACTAGACCCCCTCCCAATAACAGGGAGGAGTTGGGTTGACACCACTACCACCAAGGTACATTTGCTTCTTGATTTGGCATAACGCGTATCTACTGGACTTGCAAAGGACACTGAAATTTATAATATACTTTGTCCGAGTCTTAATCAGTGCATCACCTGACATAAATCTTCAATTTATTCAATTTTCATTGTGTTACATATGAACACGAACAGAAATGTCAGCGGTTCTGTCCTTGCGAAAGTTGCGCTAGACCGCTGTCAATGTCTGAACAGCGAAAAGAGATGTGAGGATGCATTTCCTTATAGTGAATGCAAGACAGAGAAACTTCAGTTCACGAAATGAGAAATTTTAGTTCAGCTCAGTTCAGTGGCAGCTACTATGAAATCCCGTTCATTAGTAGCCCCCTTGTTTTTAGTTCCCTTGTTCGCTCGTACACGACTGAAAGCCTCGTTCACTTCACACGCTCAAGAGTCAAAATTTCGAATGCACTACCTAGAACTAATAACAAAACGTACTGGTGGTCCCTTTGGTCATACATGACCTGCACGGTCATTCCTCAGGGTGTATAACGACGGGAAAAGTCAGGGAAATTTGCATTTCGACCTGGAAATTTCCAGGTTTGATTGGAAGCGTGGAATAAAGCTGACCTTTTTTTTCTTGGTGGATTTTTGTCAATGAAATTGTCAGCTTTGAACCAGAATAATGAACATCGAAAATCGTTGCCACTCATAAATCAAATATTTATATTTGCTTTTTTTCAGACATCGAAGGTATTCTTGAAGCCTGCGAAGAAAGAATCCATTCAAGATCATACATGGACTTTCGAAATGAATTCGTCCTGAAATTTGACACATTCAAATTTGACCCCTATCGCACACAACCGGTTATAGTACGTACAGCTAGGAATATGGTTTGTACATGAACTACATGTACATTTTATTAATCTAGGCTGATAGATGCAGTTAGGAATATCATTTTACACTGCAATGTTGTCGCGGTGATGTTTCAAAATATATGTATGGCAAAATTTTTACTGGATTATTAAAGTTCGACATTTCTTTCTCGTTTTTGTTGTGTTTCATTCTGCAATATTTTTTCTATTTCTGCTCTTATATTTGGTTTGATGCGTCATAAACACGCACTTTGAAGGTTTTTCTACTGTGATGTTCTTATAATACGTCCTTACATCAAATTTTTTTTCGATTAAATCATTTTTTTAAATCACATGTACCTACGATGCATTCAGCACTATATACTCAATGTACATTTATAAGCCTACCGATCACACGTTTTACTAGGGATGGAAAAAGCAAGTTCTCATTCCATTTTGTACAATTTAGCCTCACTTCTTTAACAACATTGATTAAATTTTACTTAGTTTGTTCAATATTGTAAATGTGAGTGCATAAACTTCTAGATTACAGATACCCAGATTATAGATGCCTCTACATGGGCCTACCCAATGATAACTCGGTAGACCTACCTTAGTCTGATTTTCACGAAGAATGCAGACTACCAGTAGGCTCCACTAATATTTCAAGTATTTTATCACATCCGGCATTATTTTTTGAGATACATGTGACTTGAATTTATGTTTGTAACCTACATGTACATAGAGTTAACATACATGCAGGCCTATTCCTTTAGTGCTTCGTGACAAAAATAAGTAAACTGCCTTCCATTAGAAACACATTGTAAACTGTTTACTTTTGCATTTCAATTATATCGATTGTTCGATATACTTGGTCAACTCTAATGACAAATATCGAAAGCTTGAATGTACTGCTAGTAGGCCTACTTACTATCTCAACATTTGACAGTGGATCGTGGAGCATAATTTAAGCTAGCGGTATGCGGAAAAGTTTGATCATGGCTATGAGACCAAACTGGTGAAGTGTAGGCCTACTACACATGCTATTTGTCAATAATTTTCGTATCAAGCATTTGCACACCATACCGCGTGAAACGACTACAGTTCAGCAACTAGCTGGATAGAGGGTAGGCCGATTTTTTGGGAAAGGTACATGATAGGTCGACATTGTAGAGGCACCGAAATATTGATAGTTTGCAAATAATGAGTATAGGCCTAACTATACGTATATTCAGAGTATTACGATTGAGTTTATTAAGTTACATATAAATCTCACCGAGAAGTCATGCAATTACTTTGGAATATATAGCAATACTCATCTAAGCGCTCATGATCTTCAAAAAGCATGAAAGCATCAGACTTATGAATAAACCGGTCTCCGACCGGCCGGCCGGTTCCAACCCTGGTGCATAGCACCGGTGACTGCACTGTTGTTTCTTGGCTTGGATTGGATATTCTCCTGTAATTGTGACTAGACTTACAGGAATTCTCTTGAAGCGTTTCGTGAAGCCTAGTGTCATGAACAATCGATCCACAGTTCAGAAATTGAGTATTCCGATGACTCAAGATAGCTTCAAGGACTTGAAGGACATTGACATTGGATTTGCTGCGAAATCCGCGATTCGAGCGTGTGGCTCGCGCATCTCTGACAAGCAAATAATCGATTTCTTTAAGGCTTCCAGAGAATTTCTCAAGGGAATCTTTCTGAAGTTGCAGAAAAGGTGCCCGTTGAAGTGTCCTCTAGTGCAAGGTTCTGCATGTCTGGATCCATTGATCATGGCCTCGGAAAGTGCGCGGAAATTCGTTCTTTTGGATCATGCACTGAATGAGTTGGTTGCTAGCAAATGGATTTCGGGACTTGATGCTGATCAAATGAAGCGTCAGTACGAAACAGTGACAACAAAAGAATAGAAAGTGACCCTTCTTCGATCGTTCAATTAATGTGCTGATCGACTCGACACCTTCCTGGTACAATGCCTGCATGATGATTCCAACGGTTCGTCGCAATTTCCGCATCTTTTGAATTTCATACTCATCATCTTGTGTCTGTCTCATGGCCAAGCCTCTGTTGAGCGAGGTTTTTCTGTTAACAAAGATACTACAGTAGAAAATCAGAAAGAATTGTCCCTCGTTTCCCAAAGGATCATCCAAGATCATACGAGAGCAATTTACGGTGGAGATGCGCGAAAGTTTGAGGTCACAAAGAGGATGATCCTGTCAGCTAGAAACGCGGCTGCTCTCTATCGAGTAGCGAGAAAGGAGGAATCGAAAAATTCTGCATCATGTTCGAAAGAAAACCATGAACGAAAACGGAAGATGATAGAAATCAAAGAAAAAGAAGAGATGAAAAAGAAACTTTTGCTTGAAATTGACCAAATCGATGAAGATATAAACGTATTGAAAAAGAAATCCGTCTGACATGTCTTAGCGCAATTATTTTTGCTTATTTTTTTTAATCAGGTTGCTTTACACACAGGGTCGATTTTTTGCCAACTAAAACCAGTGGTTAAAATCACACACACCTACAAACACATAATGTGTCAATAATCACAGGATATCATTTTTCAAATCCTCTTGAACATTGGACGATAATTGATAAACTTAAATGTTGAAAACCGTACATTAATCAATTTTTATCTCAGAGGTTAATATGAGAGTAACAAATCGACCCTTGTGCAGTGTAATATCCGTTCTTGCATTTTTATACTTCGTTAACAGGGTAATCTTGTTTTCTGCTTCCCAGAGCTGCATACCAAAAGGTCTGTAATTTTTACTAGTCAGTACTACTTTGTTATTCAGTTTAAATCATTTTTACGTGTTGTTTTTTATGACCGGTTTTGTATCACACAATCTTGATGATTGTTATCAATATACGAACTACTGTGTTAAACATTATTTTATTTTACGTTCTATCTTTTCATGTACCGTCCATAGCTAGGAGAACTACATGGCTATTATCTGTTTCCATACTGATTTCTTTCCATCAATCACACAGAAATGAATATATCTAGGCATCATAACATGGAAACTACCCTGAATTGAGACTCGATCAAACCCAAAAGGCGACCTGGAATTTTTTTTGAGTTACCTGGAAAAATCAGGGAAAATGAAAATCCGAAACCGTTATACACCCTGTTCCTGCATGAGGGTCCTTCTGGTATATGGCACATGAAGCACTAGGAACAATTTCAAATATCAGATGTGATTAATGTAGCCATCTTTTTAGTTGAATTAAGTTTTCAATAAGTCTACAAAATCATCCTCCGAAAATGCACAGGCACCTTATCAAAATAAGACATAGATAAGCGAGATGGCTGCGCTATTTCTCATGCGTTGAATTGGGAAATTATTTCATGAACTTTTTATTTTGCTGAATAGTGGCATCGCATATTTTTCTGTTGCTTATATAGCGAGGATAACTCCGCTAAACGCAGTGGAATAACCACAGCTAAGTAGGCTATCAGCTGATTCTCTCCTACAATTGTAATTAAGCCTAATAAACATGAAGCATAAAACCCCTAATGTCTTATGCGTCGTCATTACCCTGTTATCGTCCTTTTAATCAAGATTATCACTGCTGTCAAATTTTTGTTCAAAAACAGGTTTCCATAATAACAAAAATGCTTAACTTTTCCTTTAATACGAATACGGCATATGTTTACCACAGTATACGGTCTGATAAAGCTAGATGTAACTGCAGAATCTCATACATTGATTGTGGTAATTAATCTCGAAATGACAGCTATTTTCATATTTCAGGTCAGCAGTTCAATGTAGTATCCGATATCAATCGCAGGACAAAGGTGTCTTTGGGCGATTTTTCGTTCGACAAATCGAACCCGTAAAGGAGTCACAATCTGATTTACTTTCCGATCGTAACGTGGTGTATGAACTGCAAAGTAAGTAGTTGGTGCTGTCCATACATTAAAATTTTCTAGTCAACTTAGAAAATGTGATTTTCATTTTCCAGTGCATAGTGTCAAACCAGAATGTATGGCAACATATCTGGATGATTTGTAAGTATTTAATTTTCTATTTTCTTGAAATACGTATTTAGACATGATATAAAATTATGCTATAGGACCTATCTCTCATATCCGAGTTTTTATGTGCCACGTCCTAGAGTTAACATAATGAGCATATCCAGAGTTTCGTCAGGTCGGGCTGCTCGAGGTTTAAACAGTTTTCATCTGGTCAAAGCTTGAATCATGGAGGTATTATTCAATCTGGAAACTACGCGTTTCTGATCGTGTTTACCCGATGCTCCCATTCGATCGCCCTGATTAGTGAGCTGAAATAGAGCACCTCTCGCGCGTTGTAAAACCTCGTAGAACCTACCAAACATCACATTAGACCTGCTATCAATCTCATTGAATAAATCGCGAAAGGGATGACAAAATAATGTTGGATGTTTTTCTAAATTGAGGGTTAACATAGATGCGGTTATCTCAGTATTTCTCAAATTGTTCTGTTAAAACTACTTAGTTATGAACTTCATCATCAGAGTACTCAATATGGACTAGATTGATGGTAGTATCTAGTCTCAAATGCGATTATCAAAGTCTTGTACAAGTCTACAGTGACAAACACGACATCAATTTGCCCTTTAACGACTACTACAGAGAAGCTGTGGCTTCCGAGCATCTTGTCTTTCATCTTCTTGAAAGTCAACCTTCCTGTAAAGCGTCCTCAGATCTACCGCCTATGTTATACAAAGTCTTGGGCCCTACCCTAGCACAACCTTGGAACTCTTGCAAGACTCAGTAAAAACCGCAACTGTCTCTAGTCGATGGAGGATTTCAGCCATCACGCCTGTCTATAAAACGAATCATCCAAAATCCACTTATGATGTGAGACCGATAAATTTATTACCTGTCCCAACGAAGATAATGGAACGCGTAATTCTAGAATTTGCAAAACATTGTTTCCCGAAGACATATGGTGACCATCATTATGGGCTCAGGCCTGGATCATCTACAACTTGTGCGTTGAAAACCTCTACATGATAATGTGACTAAATCCTAGGACGATTCCAACGTTGAGAGAGTTCAGATAATAACTCACGATCTTTCAAAGGCATTTAATCGGCTGAAACACAACATAATTATACATGTAGATCGTATGTTGAAATGCGACATGCCGAAAGAACTCATATCATGGGGATTGAGCTACTTAGAAGATCGTTCACAATACTTGATAATTGGCACTGTCTCCAGCAGCTGATTACTCGTCACCTCAGGAATCCCTTCATGTTCCATCTTGGGGCCATTCCTTTTTTCGATCGTGATGGGTTCACTTCATATAGCGAATGACTGCTGTAAAATTATTGTGTGTGAGAGAGAGAGAGAGAGAGAGAGACAGTACTTTATTCACGGTAAATTTATGCATGTGACTACAATGTAATATGATAACATACGAAAAGAAATGAAATGAAAGTAAAAGTAAGAGTAGATCAGGAGTGAATGATAATCAAAAGTTCCTTAAACTTTCACATACCTGTCCCACTTGACCTCCTTATGTAATTCCGAATAGCCTCTAAGGCAATTGTCGGCTGCAAGCTCCTATTTCTTTAGCTACAGCACACAATGTTCAAGGCCTCTCTAAGAGAGGGGATCCACATTACAATAACCGGAAGAAGAGTCAATGCGATACATGATAGTCACTCAAACATGCAGTGTCATATCATACTGAAGTACAAGCATAAATGTTATAAATGAAGCACGCGAGTATACGATACCATGTTGCACTAAACTGCTGATCTGTGATGACAGGCTTGAGCTTTCGGAGGATTTCTATTCCAAAAACTAGCTCCAATATAATGGATAGAATTCTTGCCAAACTTAACTGTTCTAAACTTTGGTTGCTCGAAAACGCTTCTGTGAGATCACTCTGGAGCTGGACGAATTTATGCATAAAAGGAATTGGTGCAAAGTCAAATACCAATTCATTAGTAAACTGCATGCATTTAAAGATATTTGCAACGACTCAACAGAGGATGAATAGTTCATCATGCTATGGTGCAGTCATCTCTCATGCATCATCTGAAGCTTACGTCGTGCAGTTTGGGATGCGAATGGTAGAAGCGTGAAGCATAGTCGAAATGCGGCTTTATGTAAGTCTGAATTGAGCTCCATCTGATCTTCCTATCAACAAATATTTTCAATCGATTAATACCATCTAACTTCCAAGCTACTTTACGGCTAATATTATTGACTTGATTTTCATACATAAATAATTTGTCGACATCCACGCCTAGTAGCCGAAGTTTACCTGACTGAACAAGACTTTTGCCATTCACAGAAAAAAACAAGATCTTCTGAGTTTGTTCCTCTTTCGTTACACTGACACGTCATTGCTCAATTTCAAATAATTCTTATCTAGCCACTGACAAGTCACATTTATAGTTTCAGTTCATAGACTCTGAACATCAAATATGTCAGCTCCGTTGATCCATGTTGTGATGTCATCGGCATAGACTGAAATTTTCACACCGAATAATTCTATCAAAATGATGAGATCACTGATGTAAATATTCCACACTAAAGGATATAACTGAGATCCCTGGGGAATACCTTTTGCTATGCAATAATTTTGATCCAACTTTCGTGCATTGAGTCTTATATAATTATTTCTATCATTCAAGTAAGATTTCATAAGGCATAATGCTGAGCTACCCAATCCATAGGCTTCAAGCTTTTGCAATAACAGTTCATGCCGCATACTGTCAAAAGCTGCACTAAGGTCTAGTGCAATAAGTGCTACTATTTTCTTTTTATCAAGGCCAACTTTCCACGATTCGGTCATATACACAAGGGTACGCTCAGTATTATGATTCCGCTTCTATACAAATTGATTTGGCGATAATTTTGGAATAATAAAGCGAAATAACTGCAATGTTAAAATAGATTCAAACACTCTTGAAAATTGATTCAGCACTGTTCTTGGTCGACAACAAAGGTCTGTCGCAGTACATTGAATATCTACAGAGAATGACAACTATTAAGTCAAGACAAGGACACCAACACCCTTGATTCCCCGACCGCACTCGCCTGACCCAGGAATCGAACCGAAGTTCGCGGTGAAGATGAGCTCGCACATTCTTCACTATAGGGCGCCAATTGGCTTGTTTCCTTCAATCCTTCAAAAACTCAGAGTATTCTGCACTCACGACTTAAAGGAGATGATGATGATCAAGGCATTAAGATGTCAGATAATAGGATGAGAGAACAAGATTCCGTCTCCTGCATTGGATTGGCGGTTACGAAAGACTTGTCATGGAAACCGTACATCCAATCCATTAGCAAGCAGGCAGCTGAACGCATTGGTAGTCTCTATCGTGCCAGCAGCTATCTTCCACCACAGACTGTCTGGTATCTTTACAAGTCCAGTATTCGTCCTCTGATGGAGTATTGTTGTCATCTGTGGATCGGCGCCCTACAAACGCATCTTAGCCTCCTATAACGGGTTGAGAAACGTCAAGAATCTTATGGATGAAAAACTTGCCAACAAGTTGCAGCCGCTCTCCGTCAGACGGGATGTTGCTTCACTCAGCATCTTCTACAGATATTATAATTTTTCGGTAGAAGCAGCTCTGCTCTGATTTTTTTGTTCTAACGTAAGATATATTTGGATACGTTTTTTGCAGAGTTTCTTGAAAAGTGCAACTTCAGAGGTGTTATTCAATGAGTTTAGCAGTGTGATGAAGACACGAAAATTGACCTTTGATTGTGGCGATTGAAATGATTAATATAATCTTCGACTTCATAATGCAACATGTACATTATATCGTCACTTTGTGAATTATCTGATTATTTTAGGAATTTTATTCAATCATATCCATTTTGTAAAATTCATTAATTCTAATCAGTCTTAAATAATAATTCTTCATAATAAGATCATAAATTCTTAAAATCTTAATCTTAAAATTCATCTATTAATTCACTTCAAACGTGAAATTGAACATCAGATTCATACTTTTGGGGAATCTTTGATATAAGAAAGTGTGTTTGCAATGAATCCCCGACAGATTATTTTTTGTCCTAGATGTTGACAGTCGCGCGGAATCGCCCATTAGCGAATAATAGGTTTCTGAAAGTTTGCAAATTATGCCTCTAGGAAGCTGCACGAACCCTGATGTACAGCCACCTTAATATAAGTATAGGCTGTATCACAAAAAACCGCCGTTTCCAAAAATAGTGTATTTGAAATGTACAGTACTCATTGAAGACGTTAAAGATACATAATATGATTACGTAATTGCGTACTAAATTTGAATACATAATTTAAGTAGTAAGCAAAACTCCACTTCTGGACCGCGCAAGATGGCGGCCATCGCTGCGTCCCCCCCCCCTCTGGCACGGCAGAGTGTCGTGGTCGGCCGCCGTGGTGCTTCGTGTCTGAGTTCCCCCCCCCCTCTGGAACGACAGAGGTTGTGGTCTGTCGTGGTGTGCCGGCCAGGTGGGTCCACGTTCACAACATGTTCGCTGACGTCCCCCCCCCCTCTGCAACAACAGAGTGTGAGACTCGGGTGAGTTGGTCCGACCGCCTGGTTGACGTGGGCGACCGTCTAGGTTGACGTGGGCGACCGCCAGGATTAGTCTTGAGGCTATAGTGTGTGATGTTTTTGGTGCAATCTGCTGAATGTTGGGTTGTAAAATGGGTTGTTTCGAGTGGAAGGAGTGGTCGGATGAGAAAACGGAGGTCAGATTCGGATTCAGCGTGAAATTCTGCATCGGTAGGGTGAGTTTCAAGGCAATCGGTGAGAAAAAATTTTCAACATTTTTCGAAAAACGACAGAGTTAGAATTTGGGACGTTTTGGTGTGTAGCGCCCAAACGAAGCATCGGATGAGAAAACGGAGGCCAGATTCGGAATCTACGTGAAATTTTGGGTTAGGAAGGATGTTTCCAGCGAAATCGGAGAGAAAAAATTTTCGACTGACGTCCCCCCCCCCTGGACGGCTTGCTTCCAGTGGACGGATTTTGTCGTGCGATAGCTCGTTTGAAAGCTAAGAGTGAGACAAATTCAGTGAAAGAATCGGCTTGTTCCTATCTGCCTTCGTTTAGATGTGAGACGCCATTTAAGATTTTGGGACATTGGTGAAAAACGACAGAGTTAGAATTTGGGACGTTTTGGGCTGTAGCTTCAAAACGAACTATCGGATTGGTAAACGGATGCCAGATTTGGAATCAACTTGATGTTATTGTCCAATGAGGATCATCATCCAATGAGAATCAAGCATTTCTTTATAAATAGCGAGCCTTCCACAGTGAGAATCATTCCATCGTTGAATCACACGAGTGACGGACGCACATTTTCTCTCTCTCTAGTTCCCTGTTCTATTATCCAACTAAAATGGTAAGTCGCTACTTCCCTCCCTCTCCTCCCTTGAACGTAAACTTAATACAATCTTTTTTCATTTTCAGGCATCTACTCCATCTGCTGCACTAGTAGGACAAAATGGCGGTCAAACGTTACAAGGTTCGCTACGGTCAGATCATCTACAACTGAGGCCAGTGGAAGAAACATCCAAGGTACATAATCCTACACCGCTACAGCGTAAATTTAAACAAGCCTTGCGTTATGATGATCATAGCGTAGTACTCCAAACGGGAATGCTCCCTTCCACGGATGTCAAGATAATGCACAATCAGTATGGGGACTACATACTGATCCCCGTGAGTCCGTACATTCGCCACCAACTTGATATTATTGAGGAGTACGTGACATTAAATATGGACATTCCTACTCCTCTTGCTCAAGAGTGGAAGGCGAGAGATGACAAGGATACTCCCTATAGAAAGATTTGGGATGGTAATCACATTTGCCTACCGGTATCACATTGGTGTACTTACTATAAGAAGGAGGGAGATCATTCAATACCCATCAGATGTGATGAGCTCGGAGAAGGTACTTGGGATATCCTTTTCAAAGTGAATGGGCTATATTATGGTCGACACAAGGATAATAAAATAGCCTCTCTCTCCATGCATATGGAATCCATCCTATATATTCCGAAACCACCCAACGTGGACGACATAATTGATCAAATCCTTAACAGCAGTGGTACGAAGCGCAAGTCGGAGAAGAATGCTACATCAAAACGCAAATCAAAGAAGGAGAATTGCTAGTCCTTTCCTAACTCTACCCTATGACAATTCGCTTATGTGCTTTGAGTGTCGTAGACGTGGTCTTATTAGATACATTTTACTTCTTCGTTGCCATCATATCATTTGTGTATTTTGTCGTGAAAAGCATCGATGTAATTCTTCATTTTGTAATATGTTATAGAACGTTTCCTTAGATGTGTAAATTTCCGTTTTAGGCTTCTATCATCATTTTTATGGATTGTGAGGGTGAACCTGTACAGGAGCTCAGTGCTATTGCTATGAACAATTGGACATATCAGATTGTTAGTGTCTATCATCAACATGCCAACTGCGATCCCAATGTTGATCAATGGGCGAGAAAACACATTCATGGACTTAATCTGAAATATTTGCAAGACTATGGCTTTTCTTGTGAGAGTGCTCTTCTTATTGACTTTAAACGATGGTTAGCTGCTTTCAATGTTATACGCATCTTTTGTAATAATCCTGGTAAGGAGAGGAAAGTATTTCCCAATCTAATCATTGATGATATTTTGCTCCCACCTTGGGATAGTAGAGTGAATCAACATTATCATGAAGTCACAAAACGTTTTAAGGATTTGTGTGTTCCTATTTTGTCTGTTCGTTGTAGTAGCTACGTTCATAACCAATGCTTCTTTCCTCCTTACCTCAACACTGCCAAAGTCCTGTATGGTTATCATTGCTCGCTGTATGATAGTTACCAGCTGTATCTATTTTATCTCTTTCAAACCATTGATTTATAATGCATGCTTGTTACCATTATTCAATAAATGTTACTATGAGAAGAGTTGTTGTTTTCATGCAATGGATGGGTTAGATAAAGGGCGATCATGTCTTTCTCAAACGACTGCGGAACATTACGTTTTCATAGGCAAAGTTTAAAAGGAGCTGTTCAAGATTATGTGATAAAATTTCATAAAGATGAGACCGACATCGAAGCAGTGGTCGATGATGCTAGCACTCTATTTCTAGAGTTAATGAATACATTCTCTGATAGCATTATCATGGCGCGATTAGTTGCGAAAATTAAGTTTAGTCATTTTGGAAAGGAAGAGGTGGAAAGTCGCTCTTTCCATTTTGCTTCTTATTCAATGGAAGTGGTAGATCACCCCCAAGAATTTTTTAAAAGACATATGATAAAAATTGCTGAACGTCTTAACGCATTTAACCATCATGGTAGCAGTCTAGTGATTGAAGCGATTTCAGATATTCACATTCAACTTTCCATAAAGAAAAATTGAAAATGCAGTGGTACTTGATTGTAGCACAACTGGTTTTCGAGCTATGTCTGCTCACTCTCGAAGTATATTCCTTCTGTACATGCGTCTATTATTTAGAAAAGGCTAGCAAATTCATATCTTCAAAAAGACTTGCTATAGACATCAGTAACGGTGAAACTATGTGTTGCGATGTATGTAAGCGAAAGGATGGAAATGAAAAGCGCATCTTCAAGAGATGTAAGCATGCTTTTTGTCAACGCTGTTTCATACGTAATTGCATTCAACTTTGCCAATGTAACCACTGTGACATTGCTCATTTCGAGTGTCACTTATGTCGCAATAGTTAGTACCTATGCAAATGTGGTAAAGATAGGTTTTAGCAAAGACTAACACGGAAAATGGCGAAACGTAAAATGACGAAACGTAAAAGTCAAAAGTTTTCTTCAGCCATTCAAGCTCTCCGACGAATGAAAGCAAATCAGCGATACAATGCTATACGACATGCTAACGATAAATTCATTTGTGAAATTATTTCTCATGTGAGGAAGTTGAGGACGAAGAAATTAGCGCCAAAACAACGAAAGTTACTTAAGCGATATGCTACGAAATTGCGTTTCATCTCCAATCCTAAAGTCGCCCTTCAAAGAAAGAGGAAAACTCTAACACAAAAGGGCGGTTTCCTTTCAGCAATACTTCCAATGATAGCTCCTGCCGTGGGCAACCTATTGGGAAATATCTTTGGCTCTAAGCGTTAATTATGCAAATGTTGAGTCTCAAAGTAATAAAATGGATTTCAGACTTCAATGTGATAAAGTTCTGACTGTATCAGGTCCATCTCATGCAGGTAAAACTGTTTTCACGCTGAATTTATTGGATAAAAGAAGGGAGTTGTTTAAGGAACCTATCAATCGAGTGATTTGGTGTTATGGTATTTATCAACCGTCGCTGTTTCAGGAATTGCAAAGTCGCAACTTTATTCGACATGAAGGAATTATTCCAGTGGATAAACTTCAGTCTAATGATGTTGTTGTATTGGATGATTTATTAAAAGAAAGTAAGAATTCAAAAGATGTTACAGATATGTTCACTCGCGCAGCACACCATAAAAGGTGTTTTATCATCTATATTACACAAAATTTGTTTCCTGATGGAAAAGAAGCTCGTACACGAAACCTGAATACACACTATTATGCTATTTTCAAGAATCCGCGAGATAAAAGTCAATTTGAAATTTTAGCGCGACAAGTTGCACCCAGAGGATCAAAAGCCTTAATTGAAATTTTTCAAGCAGCTACTGAAAAACCATACGGTTACTTATTCATTGACTTTACGCAAGAGTGTCCGGAAGAATTTAGATTTCGAAGTGATATTTTGAAAACTCCCATGATTATCTACAAACTATGAGTTCTTATTCTCGCATGATTGTTATTCCTCAGGATGAATATGTACAATTGACTGCCATGCAGCAAGTAAAGCAACCTCTTGCAAATCAAATGTATAGGAAAGAAATAGATTATCAGCAAAATGTTCACATCAAAGATCCACATCGTGCTGTATTATTACAATCGGAAACTGTTGAGCAATTGAAAAACTTGAAGAATAAGATGCGTGACTCTGTATCGACTGCTACACCTTTAGCATCTCGCGCACATGCCATATCTCTTTTCAACAGTATTGAACCCCATCTCAATGTAAATGATAGAGGAGAAATCATTACAGATGAAAATAAAGTGATTGATGCTTCACGTTATGAAGACTTGATTCAGTATGCGACACGTAGAAAGCGCCGTCAGGGCTATGTTCCACCTGGTTGGTCATACTTTCTTAAACTATTGAAAAAGCATAATGTGCCAAAATTTGCTTTAAATAATGAGACATTGAAAGAACTTGATTCAACAGTGGCTACTACTCCAATGCTTCAGGCGATGAAAATGCCAACAAATTGGTTTAAGACGTCACCTGCTACATCCCCTCCCACACTCACTAAGCAAACAAGAGGAAGAACTCGACGTAGATCTACATCGCCACTAAAACTGGTAAAAGGAAAACGTAAAACAGCTCCTCCTAGGAAATACATGTTCTCAGACTATTAATATGAAGCAGATGTGTTGCTTGCCATGTAATGAGCCGCCAGAGGTGAATGTCGTTGTCACTTGCACTTGCTGCGCCAGCTCTCATAATGAAACCCCTAAGCAATGTGAACACGATCGCAAAACCGCTAAAGCTAAATGCTGCAGTTGTTGTAAATGTAGAAAGGCAAGAAAGAAAAAAGATGAGAAGGAGGAAAAAGAGTCAGCCGTCATCGACTGAACGTTTGAAGTCAATCTATTATGATGTAAAACATCCGGCAGGATTTGCATCTATCAAGAAATTATCAAAAGCGAGTGGTCTTCCACAATCACAAGTGAAACGATGGTTAAAGGGTCAGGCTACCTATACACTCCACAAACAAGCGAAAAAGAAGTACCGCACCCGCCATTATATTGTTCATGACATCGATGAACAGTGGCAAGCAGATTTGTGCGATGTTGCCTCCATTTCAAAACATAACTCGGGCAATAATTTTATTTTAACCGTCATTGATATTTTCTCGCGTTATGCGTGGGCTCAACCTTTAAAAACTAAAGAAGGGAAAGGAGTAGCAAAAGCATTCCAAACAATTTTTCGAGAAGGTCGCATTCCAAAAAGAATTCAGAGTGATCAAGGAAAAGAGTTTGAAAATCAGCATGTGACAAGATTATTTGAGAGGCATGACATTGAGTTGTTTAGTGTAAAGAGCGCTTATAAAGCTGCACTCGTTGAACGTTTTAATCGCACATTAAAAAATCGTTTGTGGCGACATTTTACTGCCAACTTGACACAAAATTGGACAAAGGTTCTACAAGATACACTCCATGCCTACAATCACTCTATCCATCGTTCTATTGGACTCAGACCAGTAGATGTAAATGCTAACAATGTAGATAAAGTGCGCGAATCATTCCAACGTAAACGCACTCATGTGAAAAGTGATGTGAAAATTGGCGATAAAGTTCGTATCTCAAAAGTGAAAAGTGTTTTTGCTAAAGGGTACCTCCCGAATTGGACAGAGGAGGTATTTACAGTATCAAGGATTAATCAAAAAGACTCTCCGACCACCTACAAGTTGAAAGATTACGATAATGAAGAAATTGAGGGTAGCTTTTACCGCGATGAGATTGAGGTAGTCACTGAAAGTGAAACATATTTGGTAGAGAAAATCATTCGATGTAAAAAACGGCAAGGTGAAGAATGGTGTCTTGTTAAATGGACTGGTTATCCTTCAAGTATGAACTCTTGGATGCGTCGTGCCGACATCTTTCATCTAAGTGATCGACAGTGATTCATGCAAAGTTGTAACTAACAATGTTTAGGGTTTGAGCTATGAATCCAACTGCCTCATTTTATTCACGACCCTCCTACGTAAGTGGTGGAGGACAAATTTACATCGGTGCTCGCCGCCAACGTGGAGGTAGCATACTTGGTGCACTGAAATCTGTTGTAGCACCTCTCATATCCAATGTCGGTAGATCTTTAAAACGAAATGTTTTAAGTAATGCCGTTGGCTTTGCTGGTGATGTTGCTAGTGATCTTTCCAGAGGTAGAAGTTTCAAGAGCAGTTTGTTGAATCGTGGGAAGGAACGCGGTTTAAAAACATTGAAGCAGACCATTGCTGGTGTTACTCAAGGAAAGAAATCACCTAAACGAATGAGAAAAGGAAGGAGGAAACATCGCGGAGCTGGTAAGGTGCAATCTTCAGTCAAAAGGCATTCACGCAAACGTCGCAGAGGCTCTAATCATTCATCAGGCGCTAAACGACGACGCTGCTATAACTTCTAATCATGGAGTGTAAAACTTCCGGTTTTTGTTTGTTCGATCAACAAGCCATACAGACAGATATTCTTAGTTCAAGTATTGTAGATTATCATCCTCGAACAGCTGAGAATGCTGGCCCCATTGAATTTGTTATTCCTGGTGGTAGTGATGACTACATAGATTTGAGTTATGCGATGCTTGATTTGAGGTTTAGAATTCAGCAAGCAGATGGAACTGCTATTGACGATGCACATAAAGTTGGACTGAACAATTTACCATTGACTACATTACTTCGCGATGTTTCTCTAACGATTGGAGAGCAGCAGGTGGAAGGTGGTCAAAGCGATTATCCCTATAAATCATATTTCACTCATGTATCGCAGTTTCATCCAGCAGCACAAAAAAGTCATATGGAAGCCATGGGATGGTACAGAGATGAAGCAGGAAAATTTGATGTTGAAACAAACAGTGGCTTTGTAAAGCGATCTGCTATGATTAAAGATAGTAGAGTATGTCAGCTATATGGTCCGCTGAATTTAGACTTCTTTAGACAGTCAAAGTTTTTACTCTGTAATACCAGCATGCGACTCAAGCTGACATTGAATAAGCCTGAATTTGCGCTGAATGCATTTGCTAAAGTTGACAATTTTAGAATTCATGTGGAAGATATTGCACTTTACATTCGTCGAGTAGTACCGAATCCAAGTGTCATTAGAGGGCATGCTGAAGGTCTTAACCGCCAAAATGCCATTTACCCCGTTCAGCATACAAAGCTTCTCACCTTTACAATTCCGAAAGATCAAAAGAGTTTCATGAAAGATGGCCTCTTTCCATCGGAAGCACCGAAGCTCCTCATGGTGGCAATGGTTGAAAATGATGCATTTAATGGTAATATAAAGAAGAATCCTTTCAATTTTAAACACAATCAGTTAAGTGAAATTGCTTTACGTGTTAATGGTGTGAGTCATCCTGGTCCACCCTACAAACCAGATTTTGCTTCGGATCAATTTATGCGCAGTTATGTTGATTTTATGGATGTCTTTGGCTTTTACAATACGGATGATACCAACGGACTGACTATGAAAGAGTTTAAGAGTGGATATACTATTTATGCATTTGATTTGACTGCTGACAGCGATATTAGTGCACCCTATCGTCAAGCGAACGTGCCTCATAATATTCGTTTGGATTTGACGTTCAAAAGAACACTACCTGAGACGATCAATGTATTAATTTATGCAGTCTTCGATTCAAATATTGAAATTACAAAGTATCGTGACGTGATTCTTCAGTATAATCGTTAATGAGTTGGTTGACTGCTGACGATATTAAGACTAAAGTGCAGCATAATGCAGACGAAGCGACGTTGAAAGCTTTCGATAATGTCTATTCACTCGATACCTTACCACCTGCAGTAAATCACTATCCCATCTTTATTGTGCTAAACACTCATTCACAGAATTTAGGCGGTGAGCATTGGAAAGCGATCTTTATTGGAAAAGACCGACGTGGTGAACTATTTGACTCTCTTGCTCAACCTCCAAATATACCAACACAGCAGTGGTTGAGAAAACATACGCGTCAATATCAGCGAAATGAACGCATACTACAACATCCACTTTCATCAACGTGTGGTGCTTTTGTACTGTACTTCATCTTAAAACGTTTACATGTATCTCGATTTGCATCTATTATTCAAAACTTTTCATGTAATCCATCCTCTAATGAAAAAATGATTTGTAAGTTCTATCATGATTTGAAATAAAAACATCATGTTGGAAAAATTGTTTTTTATTTTACAATCCGCTGGGTACGTACATACTCAATGAGATAGTCTAGGATCATATTTGCTTGTTCATGAGATTTTAGTCCAGTAATGATCACTTTACTATTATGAAAGATTGCCACATGCACAGGCAACCAACAACTAATGAGAGCTGCAGGAAAAAGTTCGGGTTCATAACACAAACTGTAACTGCTGGTACGAATCTTCAAAAATGATAGACTGTCACTCAATTGAGTAGAGATCACCATATTGTCCACAGTCAGATTCGACATCACACACCTCTCCCTCTTCCATATCCGACGTAGTAGTCTTTGTAGCTCTAAGCGCATTGACTGCGCCGATGAATGAGAAAGGGCGCCGAGAATCTGTACAGTCCCATTTGGGAAGAGTTGAAGATTCCGTGAATTGTTCATCTTCACCACTAACATTTGAGGACGGCCCGGGTAATACTTGCTGTTTGGAAGCTGTTGGCGTAATGTTGTGAGATCGATTTTGGTGTAGAGTCTGAAGCGACGGAGAATGTTGACGATGGTGTAGCGATGGCGCTTCATGATGAAAGAATGAGTAAATTGAGCGATGTACCTTCCTTTTATACTTTTCCCAACTACCTTGATGAAATGTGAAGTTAGTATGAAGTTGGGAATGATAGAGTTGAATTCGCCGATTGTTGACGCGCAGCCAGATGCGATTTCCAATACGTGAATGTCTTTTCATATAGAAGTATTTCAAGTCCTTCATGATATGATGTAGAGATTGAAAATGACGATAAGATAAAACAAACTCTCTTCTCACATTTCCAGTTGAATCTTTGAAATAGACGTTTCGATCATGATCCGTTTCAATACGTTGTAGGGAATCTAATTTCCAACTCATGGTGCGTGGTAATCATATCTGATTAAGATTTGCATAGTAGGGCGATGAACTCACGACGAATAAATGTCATGATGGAGCGATGTATGTATCTTCTATACTTCTCCCAATTGTATTTGCGAAATGAGAAACAGTTTGCGGAATGAGAATGGTAGATTTGAATTTCATTTCTGTAATGTTGAAGCCAAACTTGATCACCCAAGGAGATGAATCTTAATGTTTCAAAATATTCCAAATCCCTCATGATATCATTGAGGTTGACAAATTGTCGCCATGTTAATGTAATTCCTCTTGATGTATGACCATGAGAATTTTTGAAATGTACGTTTCCATCACGATCAACTCTGATATATTGTAGAGAGTCCAAAATCCAAGTCTTCATGATGTTATGCAAAGTTGCAGATTAGCAATATAAAAATGTCGTTTTATCATATTTTGCTTAGCAATGCGGCTACAAAGAGATTTACTAGCAATCGAGCCGCACTCTTTTCTACTCCCATTGATCATGCACAACAGCTAAATGGGAATTGGGAAGTGGGTGTCACTCAACTTGTTTATAGCAACTGTGTCTATACTTTTGATCATGAGGTGTTGACTATTAATATGAGGCGTACAGCTGCTTATCAATGTGAAAAGGGGTGCCGAATATACATTCCACAGTGGCCAAAGAAAGATCTCTTATCATGTAAAAAGTTTATATATGATTTCTTGAATAAAGCGTGTAAACATATTGTCCAATTTACTCCGCACAATGATGATTATAATTATGTACATCATGTAGTTGAGAAAGATTGGATTGTTGGTTTAAGTCCAAGTTTAAGAAATGATTTAGGCTACCTCGCTAGCGCCTTAACAAGCTATGATAATTTTAACGTTAATTACCACATAAGTGGTCATAAACAGTTAATATATCGAGAGGAAGCTTATTATGTAGATCTTATTCCAAGAAATGAGAAGACGTTGGTGAAGAAGATTGTGATTAAGCCAAGAAAGACAAACATGACTCCTGAAACATTATTGAAGAAATTTAATTATCTCCTTCGAGTTGATGACAAACAAGTGGCAACATTGACTTATATTAAATCATCTAATCATATTGCAATAAGCAAATTAAATGATGATGATCTAGTATTAGTTTGTTCAAAAGATTTTCATCAGTTCTTACGACATCGTTCTGCAGCTGTTCATGGAAAATCTGATATGCAACATTTACCATGTGAAAGGTCAAATCAATTTGATACAGAATGGGCCGTATCTTTATACAGAAAGTGTGTAGAGCCTTTTGGTGGTTTCTTACATGAAACAAGAGTGTTGATGCCTCGCATTATTACTTCGGTTAAATTGGTTGTAGATTATTTAAATGAAGTGATTAATGAGCAACATATTTCATTTTCTGAAAAAGAAGGTACTTTGTCTCTCACTATAAATGGAAAAGGTATTGAACTAATTATGGATAAAACTCTAATGGACATTTTGGGTTTTGATCAAAATATCTTTAAAAGTGGTACTGTAACCAAAGCTAGCGCAGACATGTCGCTATCGCGTCGTATTAACTATTTTCAGATATATTCCAATATTGGTGAAGATGTACGTGTGGGAGATGTTGAAGCTCCATTGCTAGCAATGATACCATACCAGCCAAAAAGCTGCAGTATTTTATCTGAGCATACTTTCAAGAAAGTGCATTATACAAAGCTGAAATCAAACTACATCCCACAAATTGATATTGCCATTTATGATGATGCTGGTGCGTTGATTCCTTTTCATAAAGATGCTGTGACAAGTATTACACTCCATTTCCGAATGAAGAGTTAATGCAAAAGTATGCTAATATATTTTTCCAATGTGAATAATATGGAAAGTGAAAATAAGGACTCGTTTCTAATCTACTTGCCCAGTAATGCTTCTATGAATAAATTTCCCAAAAATAAACCATCAGACTATCGAGTAGAATTAAATCGGCCACTGCATTTAGAAGGTGAATGGGAAGTTGGCGTTTCTAGTATTTGCTATGATAGCAATATTCAGAATGTGAATGATTTGGAAGAAATGATATTGACTCCTCGCACCCATGATGGAATAACGATGAATAATGCATTTCAGTTCCCATACAATTTAACATCAGATGGAAAGTGGAACTATGAATGGATTCAGATAAAATCAGATTCTTATGAGCCATTTGGGAATGAGAAAATTATTAAGGCATTCAACAGTGGTAATACTTCCATCATGAAGAATAAAAATCAGAAAGCTTATGAGTTTACTATCTATCATTGGAGTGGGAGACAGTTCCTCCGCTTTCATTCTTTTACTAAAGGTCTTACGCTGAGGTTGGATAGTGAATTCTATCCACATCTTGGTTTTGGTCATGGACTACATCTAACGTCAATTGCTACTGCAAATGTTAAAAAAGTTTATTCAACTCGAATCAACAAATTTCATTATAGATTTAAAATATTTGATGAAGATGTTGTAGAATGCGAAGAACGCATCATTTTGAAAAAGCGTGGTGTTCAACCTTTATCACTTATTGAGTTAGTAAAACGATGGAATGAGACTGTGGGTAAGAAGTATGGAGAGAAAATTATGGCGGACAAAAATAAGTTGGTTATTCAGAAATATAATGACAAACTTACAGTTTATTTCTCTCCAACCTTGCGTCATTTTGTAAGACATTATACGCCTATTATTGGAAGCGGTGTGGTGTATGGTTCTCATGAATATCACACTAAAGCTGATTCAGTTAATGATGAATGGTGGGTGGACATCTATGGCGATCGCATCAAGAAAATTTACCAGTCTTATGAAGAATCTAAAGTTGCTATCAATATAATGCCGCGTCTATATCATACAGTTGAAAGCTTCATTCATGTAGTAAATCCTTATATACAACAGAAGTTGAAGCATGTGATGAAAAGTAAATATGATGTAAAGACACACCACATTTCGTTTTCAATTGAAAAACAACGCGTTGTTCTGAAACTGGGTGATGACATTCAATGTCAATTGAGTAAAAATTTGAAAAAACTCTTTGGCTTTTCAATGCTACAAACTGTGTTTGCTGCTGCGCATACGATTGGTATAGAAACACCAATGACACTTGATAAACATGAACAACACCTTTACATTCAAAGTGATTTGATTTTACCTATTTCTGTTGGCGAGAAAAAAGAATACATTTTACGTGATTTCATTCATGATAAAGACGCTTCATATGGAATAGTCGAGAAGATGTTTGAATCTATTTTCTATCATCCCGTCGTCAAACAAACTATACCCTCTATTGCTATCAAAATTACCAATGGTTTACAAGAGTGTATCCATGTGAAAGATACTAAATCCCTCGTAACTTTAGTGTTTCGGAAAACAAAGTGAAGTCATTGTGATATGTTTATTGAAATAAAAATATGTATATGAAAAAGTCTTTTCACAGATATAGGGGGAATGGGCTGACTGTAGGCATATATTCACAAGGAAGAAACGATCTCATGCGATACATAAAACAACCATGTATATCTACAAAAAGCAACATCAAAATACTGAGTTAAAGTTGATTATGTCAATACATCTCCTGAATGTGGTAGCGTGAGTTTTATTCTTTTGGGTGGAGGTATGTTTGTGTCAGGATGTCCATGTGGAAGAGATGTGTTATGTCCTATCCAACACCTCTTATCCTACCATGCTGAAAGTGCTCGTTTCTTGAACGTGTACGTTTTCACAGTATGAACTTGAGATTTTAAGATTGTCATATTGACAAACGTTATAGTTTTATTTTTATAGGCCTTCTTATAGGACCGATGTTTCATTTTATGAACAATGGATTTTGATATACCTTTAGCACGCTTAATACTATCTGCACATTCTTTTAGTTTCATGGAATACATTTTAGGACGGAGGAGAATCATTTCATCTATTTCCTTTCCTGCTGTTTCATCCTTAAAACAACCAAGTTTGGCTTTATTCTGTATGGAATAGAGTGGATGAGTGGGATTGTAGTTAGATGTATCGAAATATTTTTCTAATGACTTACCTACTTCATTAAAATTTAAATCTTTTTGAGTGGTAATTCCTAAAAAGAAACTATCTGTATCACCACCCAGCAAGCGAACCTCTTTTACGAGAGGGCATGGTTTTAATATTTTGTAGAAGAGTTGATACATTTCAAGCTTGGAATAATCTAAAACGGCTTGCCCAATATAGATGGGTTTGCACAACTCAACTTCTGATTTAATCATTTTAACACCTACAAGATCCTCATCGATGATGTCTCTATCAATGAAAAGAGGTGATGAGGTCAATTTGTGATATTTTTGTTCATCAACGACTAGTTTGTAATTCATACGTTTTCTAACATCCTCCATGGTCTTTCCGAATAGACTATTATTCTTATATTTATAAAAATCCTTTTCAAAATTATTTTGGGCGAGTGCACGTTTTTGACTGTTACTATCTATGTAGGGTTTGAGGAAGGCTTTCTGTCTAAATTTGATAATGCGGTGAACTGACTTTAGAAGCATGCCCATTTCTAAATAGAATTTTAATATGCAGAAGTGTACGAGATAATTTTTCTTATCATATTGGGTGAGTAAAAGTTTGCGGCATGGTTTGTACCTTGGCTGTCCACACTCTGTTAAGTTATTATGAAATTGTGACATGAATGGTGAAAACATATCTTCAGTCACTTCGCCAGATTCAGGTGCGAGTGGGAAATCAGCAGTTTTATTTTTAATACTATTTGGATAAATCAAATCCACTTCAAAATAATATCCCCAATCACCTTCATCTGGAATATTCAGTATGTTTGAAGGGTTGGAGTAATACTCAAGCTCATTTTGATTTAACCAACTAAACTCGGAATGAGGTAGTGGTTTAGACAGTGAACTGCCATATAAATTATTTTGGTCATAGTACTTTAGGTGGATATGATCATCACCTACTGTTTCAGATTTTATATGATGTTTATTTACAAATGTGAGACCACCGCGTATTCCGCGCTCAAATATATTATACATCTCCGGGTCTTGTAAGAGATGAATGGTCTCACCAGTCATTTTAAAGGCTGATTTAAAGGACATGGCTGGTAGACTGACAAAGTGGATAGGATCTAATTTGTCTTCTTCTAATGCCACTCGTCGAAACTCCTGAAAGACATCAGCCAGCAAAATGACATCTAATTCTAAGTAAGCGATCATATAATCGCCAAACGTTTTACAATTAAATTTTAACCATGCCTCTTGAGCATGTTCATAGTCCTCTACTGGACAATCTTCACCCGTCAAATCGTTTTTGAATTTGTCAATGGAAGGAAGGGTTGTTTCATTTAGTTTAGACATTGAGCTAAAATACGCATAAGGAAAGACTCCTTTGCGAGTGATTATTTCATCCGTTAAGTTTGGATAGTGTTTCTTCAAAGTTTGACTATGGGGAAGAAACTTGAGATTACGAACGAGAGAAGCTAGTGACGCTGACATGAATTGAAATGAATCTAAAAATTTTATTTCGAAGAAGACTGTCTTATTTTCTTTAGTTTTATCTACTGGTACTTTTGCTGTCATTGCCATGAATTTTTCTCTCGTTTGTGCTATTACATTAAACTGCCACGATTTCATCTGGCTCAACCCTCCTTTTATGAGCATATGACTGTCATAGCCCTTAAAGTTATGAAAAATGACGGGTAGTACACGACGTCTCAACCTAAGTGAAAAGTTACATTTGGAGCAGAGTGCGTTTCTAAATTTACCAGTGATGTGATCATGATCACGCACTTTCTTAATTTTATCGTCATCAAACGTTTTATGACATTTAGGACAGGATGTGCAACTTTCAAATTTTTGTTTGTCTTCATCTGACATATGTAGTGACATACGCTGCAATTGGGAATCATATGATTGTTGAAATTTTGCAGCTTTATCGAGAAATTCTAGAAATTTTGAAATGCAATCTTCACCTTGCCAAGTATGCATTTTGTTTTGTCTATTCCTAAAGTGGTCATGCCATACTTCATAGCAGGATATGGCTGCTGGCTTGTGGATGATATCATCAATGTAGCATTCTATGTCTGCGTAAATGACACGCAGGGGACTTAATTCGTCACCATTATCCCTATGTGAAAATATTTTATCTTTGGGCATGCGTTCCATTTGTAATTTACCTCGCTTGCACCATTCATAGTGAGTTTCAAATTTATCTTTACTCCAAAATGAGCGGATGCAGCGGTCGCATACAAAATGTTCACCTCTTTTAGAGTGCCCCAAGTGAGTGTACAAGCGAGAGATTTTGGGAATACCACAGTAGTGCCATTCCTCGCTATCATCTTGTTTTACTAATAAGAGGTTGACTACACGTTCATAACAAGTTGAACGTGAATTATAGCGGGCACCCTTCAACCCCTTCTCCCACACGTGAACGACAATTTTAATCTTATTATGTTTTTCGAACGTTTCTACATCTTTGATTTTCATGTTGTTACTATCACAACCTTCAAAGTCTAGTTCATCCTCCCACTGTCTATAGCTATAGGTGCGATCTCGATGCGCGTTGATATCATTATAGTGAAGGATGGATAGGACTGCATATTTGAAACACTGTGATTTACAATCAACATTGATGACAGCTTTCTTATTATACAACGTTTTTGGAAGTTTAAATGTGCCTCGAGCTGCATGACTTTCTAATAGGGAAATTTTGAATATGGCTGAGTCCACACCATCAAAAATGAGAGCGCTGTCGCGTTGATTGAATTTATCTACATTTGATTTTAAACATTGAATGTGAAAATTTAGCCAAGACTCGCAGTCTACAACTTCGGTTGCGGAAGAGGAAGGAACATGAAACTGTATTCTCTCCGTCACTTGACCCGTTTGAAAATCTATTTTAATATATTTTAGTTTAAGGTAGATGAGCGCCTTCATTCTAAAATTGTCTAAATTATTGAAGAGCGCTTCGATAATGTTAGAATTTTGAAGGAGCCACTCAGGAAAATCTACAATTTGAGTATTGGACTCCATGCAGTAGTCGCGTACTAAATTATTATGTGAAACATTAATGAGGGAGATGGTAGAGGTACCGTTGGTGTAGTGATCATTTGCATGCGTGTGTTGAAGTCTGTGCGAAGATCGCTGAAAGTGACTATCAAAAGAAAGAGGGCACAAATCGCAAGGAAAGGAGATGTCATCGTCAGAATCAACTTCACCTCCGGAGATTGACGCCGCTTTGCGTTGACACACACGTTGTTTGATGTGTCGAAGGAGACTGTGCTTCCTTGTAAACATATGTCCGCAGTCGGCACATTCCCACTCGTTGCCTTGCCGCGAGAGTCCTGAGCTGGAACTCATATCACCTGAAAGAGAAATCATTCTTTCATCTCTGTTCAAGCCTCAGTGTAGTGTTACAACCTACCTTGACTCAATAACTCTAAACTTTCCTCGAGAAGAGAGGGCGTTGGTGATGAAGTTGATGCCTGAAATTGAGGAAGATGCTATTAGTCACACGTTTGAGGGAGATGAGAGAGGAAATTTTCAACTTACCATTTCAACGAAATCAAGTTTAAGGTTGATACTTCTACAAGATAGAGACTTCACTCAAATTTGGAATTCACGAGATAGCAGTTCACTTGTACACCTCAAATAATAGTCAAAGAGAGAGATCGTGCGTTCGTCACTTGTATGATTCACAGATTAAATGAAATGACCTGAATGTCACTTTGCTTATATACTTTCATCCTCTTCATTCATTGGATGTTCATTCTGATTGGCTGCTTGTGTATACTTAAGAATAGGAAAAATGTTAAAGTTATCATTATTCAAAGTCAGCATTTCAAAGACAACATGACAAGTCCTCCAACAACACCAAATACCGCATTGGAGTTCTCCTCTCCATATACATCAGCAAAGGTGCTCGTTACACCAAATGCACCAAGAAAGGCGAAGGTGGAGAAGACATACAATCTCGACAATATACGAAAGTTATCATTATCGGAGGAGGATGAAGAGGAGTTGCCCGACCTAACAGGCATACGGTGGAAATATTTACAATATGATGCCGAAGGGGTGATGGAGATGACCAGCAAGTCGCACTTGCATCAAATATGGGAGTGGTACACCCCTAACTCCCAACCGCGAACCGTGGCGGAGTGGGCGTACATTGAGAAAGTGAGGGACGCTGCAGAAGAACGTTTAAAGCAGCTCAACTGTTTTTGTGATCTATGTGAAGCCAGACTCTGGGACGATATTGACGATGAAGACCTTTTGAAATACATGCCATAATAAATGTTTATTTCGTATTATCTTTGCTTTCATACTGACTTACTTGAATGGGGTTTTAGTGAATAATTTAACCATGTATACTTTTTCATTTGGAAATAGTAGCACGCTTAGTTTAACTTGTAAATCTTATAACATTTCATATGGACGATGATGGTAGATGAAATAGTGTCAAATAAATTAAGATAGCTTACACTTCTGATACAGGGATAGCAATCGACTGCGATCCATGTGTAAAGAGCTTGTTAGACTACGGATGGGCTTAAGTGGATGATTTAACCATGTATACTTTTTCATTTGGAAATAGTAGCACGCTTAGTCTAACTTGTAAATCTAAAAACATTTCATATGGACGATGATGGTAGATAAAATAGTGTCAAATAAATTAAGATAGCTTACACTTCTGATACAGGGATAGCAATCGACTGCGATCCATGTGTAAAGAGCTTGTTAGACTACGGATGGGCTTAAGTGGATGATTTAACCATGTATACTTTTTCATTTGGAAATAGTAGCACGCTTAGTCTAACTTGTAAATCTAAAAACATTTCATATGGACGATGATGGTAGATAAAATAGTGTCAAATAAATTAAGATAGCTTACACTTCTGATACAGGGATAGCAATCGACTGCGATCCATGTGTAAAGAGCTTGTTAGACTACGGAAGAGAGAAGTGTGTTATGTTGCGTGTGGCGCGTGAGTGTCCTCCCATTTCATTCCATTCATCAATTCGTCTCATTGATAGAGACAGGTAGAACTCATGGTTCTCATAACGTATGCAATGGAAAGTTTTAGGCAACCTTCGACAGTTGGCTAAATGTCGCCCTGGCGCGAATGCATGCTACGTTGAGACAGAGGCAATCACTTGCAAACATGACGCAGAGAGGTTTAACAAGATTGACCATTGCCGAATGTCCCTTGCGGTATACATAGCTACGGGTTTCACCGCCGCCCTTTACAGGAACGCCCGTCGAAAGGAAGTATTACACCGAACTTCATTTGCAACGTTCAAGTTGACTGATAGCAGATTCAACTTAATGATAGTATTCGCCAGTCCGAAGACTGCCCAGGGCAAACCGCGAGGAGGTTCTATCATGTCTTGCCCCATGGTGGCCCTTAAGAGAGCCGATGGTTCGTTCTCGGGAGTAACAAGATGACTATTGGCTTGAATAGTCAATAGGTATGACGGTTAGGTTCTCGTATACCCTATACCGCCTAAGCCGTGGTGGTGCATCTGGCACCTTTCGGATGCGGGTGGTATTTGGAGTCCACACCTCATCCGTCCAAACGATCCTCTTGATCTTCCCCTTCTTCTCATCCTCATCCCACTCGTCGAGGATGACGAACTCGGGAATGCCGTTGTCTTCATCAGTGAAGACGGGAATATTGTCGGCAGATGTCGCTTCCATCGTGACTTCAAATTGAATGAGAAGCGCTACAATCTTCTGGCTTATATAGGGTTTTCAACAATGAATTGCTCAACAGCGAATCAGAATGCTTCAGGGATAGCAATCGACTGCATAATGTTCAAGTTGACTGATAGCAGATTCAACTTAATGATAGTATTCGCCAGTCCGAAGACTGCCCAGGGCAAACCGCGAGGAGGTTCTATCATGTCTTGCCCCATGGTGGCCCTTAAGAGAGCCGATGGTTCGTTCTCGGGAGTCGTCATCCTACAGCCTACCAATTCTGCTGAGAGAGTCAAAGACTCTCTCTTTGGTAGCACTGTCGACTTCCACACTAACTGGCATGTGAGTATAGAGTGGAATGTAGCACCATTCCGTTGGATTGACAGCAGTTGCTGTCATCGGATTGCCAATCCGAGCAAGATTGTTGTGGACTCTGTCTTGCTCCTCTAGCCTGACAAACTCCTCAAATAAATTTCGCGGCCTTATCTGCGGTCCGCGAGGAGAGCTAACTTGACTGTTCGGCGTCTGCATGATTGAAATGAAATGAAATGAGAGGCAGTGGTTTATATACCCCTCTAACGCGACGCAACGTTCAAGTTGACTGATAGCAGATTCAACTTAATGATAGTATTCGCCAGTCCGAAGACTGCCCAGGGCAAACCGCGTGGAGGTTCTATCATGTCTTGCCCCTAGGTGGCCCTTAAGAGAGCCGATGGTTCGTTCTCGGGAGTAAATTGATGGGGTGGTGAAGGCGGGCAAAGATCTGCAATGAAAATGATATGTATTAGAATAGGATATACTATCTTATTTGCTTTTCACTTACCAAGTTAGTCATCCTTAGGTAGTCTCGCGCGTTTCCGAATCGAAAATTTATGCAAGTGACCGCGCATTCGTAAGCTTGCATGGAGACACTTCTTGCTCGGATGACCGTTGTAGCAAATAATTGACTCGTCCAGATTTTTATTTACCAATACTTCGCCGGCCAAATGATTGTCCCGAATAGGGATGTGGAATTCAAACAAACGATCCTCATTCACACGTTCCCACTCATCCCTCATGCGCTCCAACTTCTCACACGCCTGCCTCTCATCACCCCGCCGAGCCACAGTCCTCTCCAACTCAACATTCTTCGCTCTCAACACACTCATCTCCTTCATCATCTCCTCAAACTTCGCCTCTGCATCTCTCATTCTTCTCTCCGCAGCACTCGCCCTCTTCTCACACGCATCATTCTTCTCTTCCAACTCTCGCGTCTTATTCTTCAAATCAGTCACACAACGCCTCATTCTAATGTTTTCATCCGCCACCTCCTTCGACTTCAAATCCTTCTTTTTCAACTCATCCAACTCCTTCACAACTTCATCCTTCACTTTCTTCAAACTCTCAAACTTATTCACTAACAAATCATGCGCCATCTGCTGCGAAACATGCCTCTTCTCTTCATCCTTCAACCACCTCGCCGACTGCATACGAATCCCACCACTCTTCACTTTTGGGGAAGATGAGCTCTTCGGGGGGTCGGTGATGACGATGTTGGACACCTCCGATGACGAAGAGCTCAACTTCCTCACACGCTTCCTCACACGCTCCCTATCTAAATCCACATCATCCTCATCATCACTCTCAAGCACTCTCTTCCGCTGCTCAATCTCACCCTCCAACGACGCAACCGCTCTCGCCAACTCATCATTCTCAACAACATTCTCAACAACATTCTCAACAACATTCGCAACATTCGCCAACATTCGCTCCCTCTCTTCCACAATCAACTGCGTAAATCTCAAATCAGTCACTAAACCACCACTACAGTCAGCATGCACTCTGTAAAAACGCGCCTCATCCTCATCACCCTTCAGCACTCTACACTTCACGCAAGCAACCCTATTCAAGACAATCATGTGGCCGGTGCCCGCCTTCTTCACATGAGCTTTGGCGTCCGCACTGCGATTAACTCGCCCACAAGAGCACATTTTAATATGGTATTTGCGGTTCCTGTCATTAGCCATGTTAGATTTATCGTTAGCTGTAAGATAATGAAATTTGTATAAGTTTGGAATCATGTAGTACAGTCATATTCCTAAAGAGTGTAGTGAGTGGCACTCGATCCCGTCGACAGCCCGAAGGCCTTGTACCGATCACTAGGGAAGTGAGAGATCTTCCCCGATACCCGCTCTTTACAGCTGAAGACATCATTGTCACTGCCCCGAAGTGGTAACAGGAACGCCGAGTCAAAGGTAGTGATCAGTAGCTGGGATCTAACCCCTCAAAGCTGCCTTAGACTTAGTTAAATTTCAAATCTGATAGCAGATTTGAACTCAGGATACTTGAAAACCTTAGTCTATATGTTAAAACTTTGAAAAAACTGAAAATTAAGAATTTTTAAAAAATTCCGCATTTTACTACTCATACTACTTTTAAAAAATTTTATCAGTAGTAAAGACACTATCAAACTCTATCATACAAACTTTGAAGTAGCAAGATAGCTTGCCTACTTCAAAAGATAGAGTCCTTTGCACCCGATATCGGGAGCTCAGAGCGACGACCGTCGCTTACCTCGTCTTTCGATGAAGTGATCAGACTTACGTTGTCGGGGGTTTATATATGCTCGGAAGAAAACTTAAAATGGCTCTATCTCCGAAAGTATTCATCGTAGCGACATGCGGTTTGTTGCAAACGATTTGTCTCATCATTCTTTACAATATGACACCTGAACCATTCTCATATGACCACGGGAAGTTGGTCCGCCAGCACATGTCCATGTAACATGCCACAAGTGAAAAAATTCCTAAGTGTGAGAGCTCCAGTGTGGTGAAAATTTTGAAAAATTTAAAACTTCCGAATTTCAACCTGGGACCTTAACCAAAACATTTTTCATCAAATTTCACTGACCTCCCCCCCCTCGTTCAGAGAAATTTGATGAAAAATGTTTTGGTGACGGTCCCAGGTCGAAATTCCACACTTTGGAAAATTTTCAAAATTTTACCCATACAAAGTCACTCTGACACTTAGGATTTTTTCAGGTGAGCGAGCTCCGACCTAAAATCTTGTAACCGCTCTAACTTTTGAACGAAGACAGATAGGAACAAGCCGATTCTTTCACTGAATTTGTCTCACTCTTAGCTTTCAAACGAGCTATTGCACGAGAAAATCCGTCCACTAGAAGCCAAGATAGAAGCTAGCTGTCCAGGGGGGGGGTCAGTGAAATTTGATGAAAAATGTTTTGGTGACGGTCCCAGGTCGAAATTCCACACTTTGGAAAATTTTCAAAATTTTACCCATACAAAGTCACTCTGACACTTAGGATTTTTCAGGTGAGCGAGCTCCGACCTAAAATCTTGTAACCGCTCTAACTTGTGAACGGCTGGTCCGATTGACTCGCAACAAAAAATGTTGTCGAGCAGTTTTTTCTCCTCTTTCAAACGAGTAGCTGTAAGACAAAATCCGTCCACTAGAACCAAAGTTAGAAGATTGTTGTCGGGGGGGGGGGTCAGTGAAATTTGATGAAAAATGTTTTGGTGACGGTCCCAGGTCGAAATTCCACACTTTGGAAAATTTTCAAAATTTTACCCATACAAAGTCACTCTGACACTTAGGATTTTCAGGTGAGCGAGCTCCGACCTAAAATCTTGTAACCGCTCTAACTTTTGAACGAAGACAGATAGGAACAAGCCGATTCTTTCACTGAATTTGTCTCACTCTTAGCTTTCAAACGAGCTATCGCACGACAAAATCCGTCCACTGGAAGCAAGCCGTCCAGGGGGGGGGACGTCAGTCGAAAATTTTTTCTCTCCGATTTCGCTGGAAACATCCTTCCTAACCCAAAATTTCACGTAGATTCCGAATCTGGCCTCCGTTTTCTCATCCGATGCTTCGTTTGGGCGCTACACACCAAAACGTCCCAAATTCTAACTCTGTCGTTTTTTCGAAAAATGTTGAAAATTTTTTCTCACCGATTGCCTTGAAACTCACCCTACCGATGCAGAATTTCACGCTGAATCCGAATCTGACCTCCGTTTTCTCATCCGACCACTCCTTCCACTCGAAACAACCCATTTTACAACCCAACATTCAGCAGATTGCACCAAAAACATCACACACTATAGCCTCAAGACTAATCCTGGCGGTCGCCCACGTCAACCTAGACGGTCGCCCACGTCAACCAGGCGGTCGGACCAACTCACCCGAGTCTCACACTCTGTTGTTGCAGAGGGGGGGGGACGTCAGCGAACATGTTGTGAACGTGGACCCACCTGGCCGGCACACCACGACAGACCACAACCTCTGTCGTTCCAGAGGGGGGGGGAACTCAGACACGAAGCACCACGGCGGCCGACCACGACACTCTGCCGTGCCAGAGGGGGGGGGACGCAGCGATGGCCGCCATCTTGCGCGGTCCAGAAGTGGAGTTTTGCTTACTACTAATTTAACCCTCGGGGGGTTTTCTGGGTCCACGTGGACCCATTTTTCCAGATCACTTGCTGTTATTTATTAAGTTTTCATTATTTATTATTGATATCACTGGACTTTATCTGTATCGATATGTCAATTATAACTGCCAAGTGAAAATGTATTAGCTGTTGTTTAAATAATTGCAATACATCGCAAACCTTTTAGTAAATCTATGGGTCCAGCTGGACCCAGTCACACTGATTCGTTTCATCGGTCGTCATAGCGCAGAAATTCAGTCACTGCTATTCCAAATAACAAAGGCCCGTATTCGTGAAACCAGATAAGGATTTCCCGTATCCTTAGCGACGCTATATCTTAGCCTTATCCTGACCGTCATATTCGTGAAGGCAGCTATCGTCACGCGCTCACGATGTGTAGCATTTTTTCTATTTTTAGCCTTAACGCCATGCACTTCAAAGGCTGACAACTGGTCAGATTTTGGAGACGTTGAAATCACAGGCGCACTTGCAATCGGCAATCAAGTGAATATTTCATCCGCTGATGGAGAGCAATGGACTTCTCTCCTACCTCAAGAACAGAGACGTGGCAGGGAGCGAAGAGAGAATCTGCTTAGACCAGCACCAGGTCTTACAAGTTACTCTCTGCGGCATATTCGCGCGCCAAATACTACTATAAATAGCTGGGAAATTTTGTTTGATCACGATATGATGGAGACAATACTAAAAGAGACAAATCGGCGAGGGAGATCTATCAAAGGTGCAGCATGGACGGACGCTTCGATGGAAGAAATGTTAGCCTTCATTGGCCTGTTATATCTACGCGGCGTGTATCGTTCTCACATGGAGAGTACTGAAGAGCTGTGATCGAAAGAACACGGAAGGCCCATCTTCAAAATAACAATGAGCCATTCAAGATTCAAAGAGTTACGTATCATGCTTCGTTTTGACAATCCTGAAACAAGGGCTGCTCGACAACTGCGAGACAAATTAGCAGCGGTTCGTCTTCTTTTGGATGGTTTCACGAACAACTGTCAAAAATCGTATGTGCCTGGTGCATTTCTTACCGTTGATGAGGAACTATATCCTTTCAGAGGTCGCTGTGCATAAAAGCAATATATGCCAAGCAAACCATCAAGGTATGGACTTAAGTTCTGGCTGTTGTGCGATGCCAACAATTATTTTTGTTACAATCTACAAATGTACACAGGCAAAGAAGACAATCCCAGTCATCACGGACTTGGAGAACGTGTTGTCATGGATTTGACCAGCTCTCTAGAAAATTCTGGAAGACACATAACAACTGACAATTTCTTTACTTCTTTGAAGCTCGCACGCTCTCCGCTCAAAAGGCATGACTTTGTTAGGAACTCTGAGGAAAAACAGACGAGAAGTTCCTCCGCAGATGAAGAATCTACAGGGCCGTGCTGCTTACTCTTCAGATTTCCGATTCAACCTCGAAGATCAAACATGCCTCCTCAGTTACAAATGCAAGAAAAATGATTGTGTCCTTCTTTTGAGCACCTTCCATCAAGAGCCGGTTGTTGATCAACAGACTGACCGAAAGGTTCCAGAAATGATAAAAGACTACAATGCGACCAAAGGAGGTGTAGATAAAGCTGACCAAATGGTGGCGACATATACGGTGAAATACATCAGCCGAAGATGGCACACAATCGTGTTTTGCAACCTCTTGGATTTGTGTGGGATAAACGCATATGTGTTGAATTGCGAAATTGATCCTCATTGGGGAAGAGACAAGCCTCACAAAAGAAGACAATTTCTGCGATGCTTAGGAGAGGAGCTGGTCAAGCCATTTTTGGAGTCAAAAGACGTGCCACGGCCAATCATCGAAGCAAAGGTGGATGTTGAGAGAGCAACACGAAAAAAGACAGATGTCAACTCTGCGGGTGGAAGAAAGATCGGAAAACGAGAAAAACCTGTGCTCGGTGTGGGAATCACTGTTGTGATGAACATTCGAACTCTGTGACTCGTACTTTCTGTACTAATTGTGCTTGATTGTGAAAATAAATCTTCTGGGTCCACGTGGACCCAGATTTTCACGAAATGGAATAGCGAATTTTAAACCTCCCGAGGGTTAAATGTAATTGCCTCCGTTTTCAATCACCTTTTGCATATGCTCCATTAATATGCTCAGAGCTCGCGACATACGTTCCACTGTAAACATAGGCAACTCTCAAGTCAGAAATTCACGAATGTCTTCAGCTGAATTGAAATTTGAGCGAAGTGTTTCAAGTCTTGGAAAAATATAACAGCCACACAAATTTAAATCGGGAGAGTACGGTGGTTGACGTAGTAGGCGAATATTCATATCTTCTATGTGTTCAGCAGCAGCACGCGCTGTGTGCGGCCGAGCATTGTCGTGCTGCAAGCGCATTTTTTCAGGAAGAATTGGATTCGATTTCGTCCTGAAATAATTCACTAGATTTGAAAGAAATTTAATGTATCTATCCGCATTTATATGCTCATTTCTTTGCAGTATTTCGAAATAATGGCGGCCTCTTTGGGAAACAGCTATAATAACGAGAAACTTTTCTTCCATACTAGATCTTCTTGCAGTCTGTCTGATGTCGTCATCGCCAAATGGATCAACCCAACTACCAATTTTATTGCGAGGCTGAAGTTTTCTACAATAGAAAAACTTCTCATCTACTGTAACCAAGTTAGATTTAGTCAATCTGGATGACAACGATTCCAATAAATCCTGACATCTTGCAACGCGGACAGATTTGTTGTGTTCGGATAAAGTATGGGGTATCCATTTGGTTTGGATCCACAATTTATCTAGATCTTCAACTAAAATTCTCTACTATGGTGTGTGATATTTCCAGATTACGAGCAATTTCACGGAGTGTTAAGTGAGGATCATTGTTAATCATTTGTTCCACCGCTTCCACAGTTTCTTTTCTAGAGTCACTGATTGACCGTCCACTGCCGCTTCTTCGTCCAAAACTAGTACGACTGCCCCCACGAAATTCTTGACACACTTCTCGAATCCGTCGTACACTGATGGTCTGATCAGGCCATGATTCATTTATCATAGCAGAAATTTCAGCCGCATTCTTTCCACATCGACGTAGACTTTCAATGAAAAAGTATAGATATTCTTTTGTGCATTCCATTTACACACTGAACAAACTGTCACTCATCAAATGGCATCACTTAGCTTGCATTGAATTTTAATATCGTGAGGCAAACGGATCGATAAAATGAAATGAGTTACACTTACAAAATGATCGCATAACCACTTAGTACGATAATTAAGTAACGTCAAATTGTTACGAAAAAAGAAAGAGAACGTAATTTTATCGAACGGCGTAATATTATGTATCTTTCACGTCTTCAATGAGTACTGTACATTTCAAATACACTATTTTTGGAAACGGCGGTTTTTTGTGATACAGCCTATAATAGGACAATCTCATTTCCATTACAGTGGAACATTCGTGAAAATGATGCACAGCAAAAATACCGGTGCTGAGTTGATGGCAAGTTTTACGTCAGAAATTGGAGACCAGGATGAAGCAAGTGAGTCGATGTCATTGCTACTGTATGTTAGCAGGCAATTTAATTCACGCACGGTTTATTTATGCAGTTTTTGTTGTATTGTCAAATCAAATTATTAGAAAACCTATTATCAATAGCATTACTATTTCACTCCCTGAATTGAAGTAATTACTTGCATCCTGTTTCAGTTCATCTTTGGAAATTTGCCGGAGGTTATAATACATTAGATAAACATTACAAAATATATCGAACCGACCCGGTAAGTCCCTTTTTCATCCTTAATTATTCGTCAAACAACATGCTATTTCGTATCGTAGGAGCTGTTTGAATTAAGGAAAAGACGAAATGAGATGCTGCGATCGAGAAAGAATCAAATTTGCCTTCCATTTAGCTTCTGGCCAGCAATTGTGCCTCGAGATGGAGAACACATTTATGAACTGAGATCTTACAATTTAAAGGTAAGCTAGCTTTTTCAGTAATTTTTCACCTTATTCATTGATTGTCAGTATTGATTTCTCCATGTCGGTAAAGTATCTAGATAAAAATGAGTTTCGTACTGCCATGCAATTCAACACTTGTATGACCACCAAGGAACCAAGTTCACTGCCTTTGTCGTTGATGCGAAGTAATATGAATCCGCCGAGTTTGAATCGTCGCTGTCAGTGCTTGATTCATCGTGTTCCGTATCACTTCTTGTCTTTGACAGTCTTAGCGCGATGTCCTCATTCGAAAGTCACCGATTCACAACGAGTAATAGATGGACAAAACTAGAATATACTACTGGATGGACGATATTTCTATAATAATTTGTGTCATTTTCTTTTGCCAAGTAATTTAATGCTGTCATTCAACTTACCCACAGTAGACTTTCACCTCTGCTACTTTACACTACACTAATGAAGCATAATACATGAATAATAGTTTTATATAGAGTGTACAATCCCGAAATTTCTCAATCCCGGCATTGAAAAAAACACTCTTGGATTCATGCAGATTGCGGTTTCTGTTTCCGATTTTGTCTTTGTATACGTTAATATTTATTAAATAGGCTCACCGACTACAAATGGTGGTAAAAAATAATAATCAATTGTAATCATAAATCATTATTTGTGATGAAGCACCTCATGTGAGGTACGTTCACATTTCACGAGATGAGACATTTTTTGAAAAATAAGCTTACACCTCATGTGCACTTGCACAAAATTTTCTTGTTCATTTCATGTAAACACTGATTAGTGATTACATAATCAAGAGAGGTGATTTGAAGAATAACATAATAGTAGGTTAGCCATCCGAAACTCAGACGAAGTTATACTTCCATGAATGTCTGTTTGGAATACCATTTCAAAATGCACATATCATTCAAGGTGCGATCGTTGATATGATTTCTGTCGAAGCAAAGGTTCCAGCGCGTTGAAGGCACGCTCGCATTCCACGCTGGTTGGTGGCACAGAACGAAGCCATCCAGCCACAAATGATAAGAGCTTACCTCGGACCGTGGTTGCAAGGAAACGATCCAATTCCTTTCGCACGACGGATTCCATGGAGGAGGGCTCCTTCAGTGAGCGATTCGTTGACTTCGAATCTAGGAAGCGCTGCTGCTCCTCGACCAATCTTGATGCAGTCGCAGTGCAGTTTTGTTTCGAGTTTTAAGAGACGGAGATCATGTCGAGAGTAAAATTGATATGCTTGACTAGTTTAAGGATAAACTAGGTAATTTGTTGCACAGAAACGCTCTGCAAGTCCCCAGACTCAAAGAAGAGTAACACATGGGTCACATCACAACGTGAGTTCTTTCAGTCATCCTCGTTGTCAATCGCTGATAGAGTTCGGAGGCGAATGATGATTCCTCAGCTGCATTTTCTAATTTCATCTTAATGAAATCGATGATGCGACTGACAACAACTAAATCACTGTCTCGTCTATTCAGCCCGTCGAAGACAGCTTTGATGGGTTGGAGAGCAGCACGCACATTTCACACTTTTCCATTCTTGATCAGTCAGAGTCGAAGATTCTTTTTACAAGGCGATCAAGACCTTGTGAACAAAAGAATGAAGCTCGACGCAACCCTCCAGCATGGCGATCAGAGTAAACTACTCCACTGGGTGCGACAATCGTCAATCAGCTGCAATTCTTGTCCATTTCCGGCTCGAATAAAAAACTGGAGTTTATCATTCGACAAAGGAGACCGATGAACGTATATAACGATCTTGCGAACTTTTTTTGATGCAATACCCGATCACTGGTTTAAATTCAGTCACAAACCCAGTCGATGAATTGTCTTCAATATGTACTGTTCATCTGAGTAGTCATCTTCACCTTCAACAAGCGCGGAGTCACCAGTAGTCTCTTCACAACTTCTGATACACTACGTCACAAACAGCTAGATGTAGCGCATGTGAAAAACAAAGCTGGTGTAAAACTTTGGCATCTTCGCGAACCCGAACAATGAGGACTGCCCGTTTTCAGTGGCCGATTTGCGCAGACAGAAAAAAGAACGGAGGAGTATTGTGTGCATCTTGTTTTTCCTTTGCTAGTAATTTCTAAACTAAACAACTGATAATTAACGAAGTCAATCCCCAAAATCCCGGGATTTGAATCACGAAATTTTTTGATGATCTCGTGATCCGGGATTTTACACCCTAGTTTTATGATCGGCTATCCTTCAATGATCGAATTCGACTATTGATCATAGAGTTTAAAGGCAGCACATCACTTGTCGAGTTGTGGTAGAGTGTTCGCTCTGCGCCCCGGAGACCTTGTTTCAAACCTTGGTCGAGTCAAACATAAGACCTTTAAAGTAGGTAAGTTCTGCATTCTTGCTAAACACTCAGCGCAAAAAGAATGAGAGGGGATAAATAACAACTCGGCCACATGGAACAAGATTTCCGTGCCTACTGTGCTTCCGAGTACAAACAAGGTTCATTTATTTTATCTATTTATTCTTTAGAAATAGACATAGAAAATGAATTCCGACTTGATGTCATCATTTTTGAGAAGTTGCACGTTTGATAGACTTGTAGTCTACAGAACAGAGGCAGACAAGTGTACCGATCGGGGTAGATGCCGATGGCGCGTTTGATTAACGATGGTGCTCGCTAATCGTAGCACGCAATTTATTGTAGTAAGTCTGTTCAATATCAAAGCAAGATAACTATTTAACTGATCATCATAATTTAACCATTCTCTTGATGCGGAAGATATTCTCAAATACATGCATGTGTAGACAGAAAACATCTGATGACAATTTCCACATAATCACAAAGAGATTAATCACGCCATCAATCTTTTTTGAAAGAATGGTTATGTATCCATGTTTAGCACATACAGTGCAGAATAATGCTAAGTGCAACCCTGTAAGTAGTTTTGAATTGTTACTATTTTGTGTTAAAGAAGTTGGATGAACTACTCATTTAATTTGTAGACATCTGAAAAGATTAATCACTGTAGAAAGACGGGTACTCCAGACGCAAGAATTTAGAGTTTGGATCTGTACCACGATTTCTATCTGTTGAAAATAGATATTGTCATGGCTTGTTCAAAAAATGTATCCCTATCCTCAACTTGTCATCACTGAGTTCATGCACGGGGTAAAGGTGAAACATTTTTATTTCCTGTGTTAATTAGCACAAATTTTTATGTACTGAATCGCATGGATGAAAAGGAGGTATATAAAGTCGATTTAGAATAGCGCTGGATCATTTGAAACCTTTAAAATTTTTTATTATTGTTAAAAATCCATCTGTGAGGTCAGATGTAATTTTAAGATTAAACAAGGGAAGGTTTGTGTCATCTGAAACCCAGTGCTAAGTTTGTCCAATTTTTAGAGATTCAAACTCAAAGCTAATGTATTTGCGGCCGACGCTGATTTCTGAAATATGCGAAGCTACCGAAGACCACAGTGGTTAAATACTTGACCCAGTTTTCTTTTGGACCCGAATTCGAGCTCCGAAAGTGATATTGGAAGTCCGTAAGAAGGGCATCCGGACCAAAAGTACCATAAACGCTTCAGTGGGGACTATGTCAGTACTGTCCAGGCACCCAGTAAAGGGGAATGGTGACGTCAAAGCTTCACGAATCTACCGAAGATTTTTAATTAACCGGCTACTTCGTTCAAGGATTGCTCAAATTAACTCCGGATGTGGTTGCATATTTAAATAGAGAGTTGTGCCGATCTTGAGAGATGAGAACAAGGCCTGTTGGTGATTCATGAAGCAAGAGATATTCAGGTCTGTTCCCATATTAAACTGAGGATGCAACTGTGATTAAATTACTGTAAACTGGGAAATTTTCGCGATATGGGGAAATGGAATTTCGTAAGTCCCACTAAACCACTAGAATGATAATACACTCAATGTGAAAATTGCAACATGTCGGAACTTTGCTTACTGTACTTTTGGATAGCTAAATAGGTAATTTACGAGTATAACAATTGTATGAAGCTAGTTCGGTGGCACATGACACTTCCGTCTTGTGCAAACTATCGCTAAAACGAAGACTGGTCTGAAACTGAATGCCAACCCAAACAGAATTCATTAAGAACTTCCAGTTTAGTGTTAGTTTTGCGCCATTGGTCCATTGGCACCATCTGAGTCAGAGTACTCACCACAATGTTTTTGTGCAGCCAGGTATTCGCAGTACAAAGCTTGGTGAAAATAGTGTAAGAAATTATGGGATTATCTAAGGAAACAAAATACCTGCTACGGCACACGAAGTAAAGTCTAAAAGTTCGTTCGTCATTGACTTTTATTACTGACTTCTTTTCATGTTATCGTTTGTGTCCCGTGTGTCACATGCACTTCAGATGCAGTGAATAATAAATAAATCTTGATGCTCGCTTCTCTGGAGTCAAAGCACGCCAATTGGATTCTTCAGACTTTGTACAACCTGAAATCAACCAAAATCCAAATGTTTATGTTGGAAATAAACTCTCAGGCATGATGTGTATGATCTGTAATATCTGTTATGCAATGTTTCCCTGCTCTCATGGTGTTTATGATGGCAGTTATTGTTCTAGAGTCTGGTTTACCTAGTTATGAGGTTGAATAGCAGGGTCAACCTATTTTCGCCTATTTTATTTTCGCGATTTCCTGGAATGCAGCATTCAATTTATATTATTTTTTGCGAAAAGCAGCAATTATCAATTACTAAAGGTGCACTAACTAGGCGATATGTCAATAGTGTGTTAAAAGCATTATTTAGTGAATACCTGCCGAGATATACTTATTGTTCCATTAGAATTTAATTGAAGGAAATCAAGATTTCTAATAAACGTGTCTTTCTTTTCAGCCTGGCACAATGATCGAATGGGGAAACTATTGGTGAGTGCAAAAAACCTAACGTTCAAGTTGTATTTATCGGCTCTTATTCATTTTTTGATGGAAATTATGATCTCTTTTTGCAGATACAGTAAAAATGTTTCACGTTCTATTTATTACTATTTTTTATGTTTCTTTTTTATTATATTTATTTATTACATTTATTTATCCGCAAGTGGAAATCCTCACTTTCATCAAAAATGAAAAATAATCTCTCACGCTAATTTTCGATTTCACTGTTTATTGATATATTTCTCGATGAGTAACAAAGTGCTGAGAGTTGCAGTATAATCAGATGTAGCTCGCATCCATATTTTGTTACCAAGAATTGTATCAAATTAATCCTACTACTTACTTGAAGGTGTAATTCGGTCAATTTCAGTAATGAATTTTATCTCTGAATGTCAAAGTATTCAACCACCGGTGATATCCCATCACTCCCCGCTAATTTGTCTGTTAGTTGGCCTGCAAATTCATGTCAAGGATTCATGATGACGTCACAGCTGCCAATTCACGCTTGTTGAGAAGCAGAGCCGTGTACACTAGACAGGAGATTCGCTGTGGTTGGCTGACAGAGAAGCCCTGTAGTACGCAAACAAACAAATCTGTATTTGTGAGCAATGGAAACTGAAGGTCAGCAGGCCCCCCTATTTAATTTACATCACGGCAATATGTGGAAGATCAGGAAAATCGATAGAAAGGGTTGAGAATTCAATATCACATCATGGCCAGATGGGCAATGAAGACTGATTGATCAAGCTGACCCAATTTTCCGCAGACTTAAAGTGACACCATTTTCAAATGATTTGTCACCGCATTTTGGACGAGTACCGTTGATAAGTAAATGAAGCATTGTTGTTCAGTGTGATCATCATTTTGTTATCGAAATCTAAGTTCCGTTATGCTGGTCATTTGAATTATACTCAGATGATGTCAATGATTCAGCATCAAACATCAAAATCTACATCAGAAGATCGATCTAAAATTAAAGTAAGACTAGTAGCCTATCAAATGTGTCGTTTTTAGGAAATCAAAGTTGTTTTCATTGACGCTGCAAAAGTAAGTAGCCTACATGTCTGCATGTAGGTCTATAAATGTATATATTGCTATCACAAGATTAGTGGAAATTCAGAAAAAATGGGCATATTACTCCTTGCAGAGCTTTGAATGAATTGTTCCCTGTGAATTGATCGTCTTGCGCATAGCTGATTTGTCACGAAACATGCTATCAGTGGCGCATCAGATCATAGGCAGAAGTGACGTCTCCTTAATGATTGCGGTTAACTGATGCATCAGAAGTATGTCTAAGAAAGCAAGATTCACTAGCCATGCAATCAAGTAGCCTTTGAGACGCGGTAGAAAAATTTGACCGAATTACATCTTTTAAAAAACGTTTTCTAGTAAAGACAAAAAGAAAAAGTCTGAAAGCTGTTTGGGTTGTTGATATAATTCACTTAGCTAGCCGCAGGACCGCTAATCAGGTTGACTTGAAAGACTTTTGTTGTAACTTCTAAAAGAAATTAAATTTTTTACCGTGCAAGCCTTCATTATAAATTGCCACTAGTCATGCGTGGCTCCATGGTTAAGCACTTGGCCTAGAGATCTTTCGGTACAGAGGTCGAACCCCGAAAGTGTCATTGGAAGCCGTCAGGAAGGGCTTCCGGACAAAAAGATCAAAACGCTCCAGATCAAAATCTGACTGAACCGCCCAAGCCCTTAGTATGGGAGAGAAGTGACGTTTGACCATCATAATAATATATAAAGTCATGTCAAAAGTGAGATGAAACGTTTCAAAATCAGTAACTTTTCCTTAAAGGAAGCTCATTCACGAAATGTTTCTCACTGATGATTTAGCGCTTTTTAATGTAGCAATTCAATTTTGCTCTAGAGGATGTGTTCACAGAAATTCTGAGCACGTCTTGGTTTTTAGCTTTTGGCTCCTTAGATTACTAAGTGAACGAGGCAACATGAACGTTTCTTTGCCATGAATTATGAATGTCACCACTCGCTGGCATCACACCTAAAAAGAAACAATGCAATTAGACTACACTAATGCAGTCTTGGAGTCGACGCTTGTCTATAAATTTCTTGAATTGACACAATCATGTTTCTTCAATTTAATATCAAAGTGTCCTTCATTTTTGTCTTGAAAACATAGTAAATAAAAGAAAACCTACAAAGTGTTTGTGTCGATAATGCTTCCAGACAGGCATCTTCATACTACTAGATTAGGAGAATTTTGAAATGGTCGAACAAAACGTTGACAACTTGCCAAGGCCTGGAGGATTAAACGAGTTCAAAAATGTGTTTTCAGGTTGGTGTCAAGAAATTACAAGGAAATAGTCTCCAACAAATGACGAATTCTGTAGATGAACTAGCTGGTCTACTGAACATTCGCATCAGCTCAAAGATTTGGCAATATCAAGAATTTTGCACGAAACTCATTCTGATCGATAGCAGATGCATGCGTTGGCTAATTAGACCCCTCGCTCCCATTCACGTGTTAGCACTATCGTGACGCAATACAATGGCATTGTTTTCAGCTTGTCCCCTGAGGACAAGCCTAATTAAAAATAAAAATCTGCTTTGGAATTTCCATTTATGATAATTTTATAATGTCGAGTCTAAGGATAAAATCAAAAGGTTGCTGAGATTTAATACACCTTTATCTTCCGCTCGCATTGCAAAAATGTGATTTATCTTAAAAGTCGAAATATCGAAGAGTTTTGAGTTATTGTGTCTGGGTTTTTGACGTCACCACGTGCACCTGTAACTGAGTGATGTCAATCGACTGACTGATGAATATACTGATGAGTGACGCCTTCCTAACCTTCTGATGTCACTGATCGAAGTATCACTGCTTTTCAGGGCTCGAGGCATCAAATTCCGGTCTGCAGACAATGAAGCGGCAGCCGGTCTCTTCACGCATATTGGTGATATGCACGTTGTACATCATGTCTTCGGTAAGAGCAAACTATTGTTGTCGTAATGCATCACGGCATTGGGGAGACAATGTCATAATTAGTGAAGTTCTCGTATTTTTTTTCTATATGTTAAAAATTAAGTCTGGAAATGCGATAACTGCGTTCTGATTTAAAAATGTGTCTAAGTTGTCTTGATAAGTGAAATAATCTCAATGTCAACTAGCTCACTGCTATCATATGTTTGAGGGAAATTGTCGTAATAGTCAAGCAGCCTAGCAGTCGCAGATGAGATCGGCATGAAATTCATTCGAACTGCACACTAAGAAGCTTAATTGCTCTATGTTGTAAAGGTCACCACTACAAGATTATCGGTTGTGTAAATTCTTGCTATCGTTGAACATGACTCGGTTGGAGCGACCCCAAGATGTAATCAATAGATGAGTTCAATGTCAGGCTATCCTGGTCTAAACGCTGGCTGTAAGACCTCTGATTGGGGTAGAAATGCGATGCATGAAGATTGGAGTAATCATCGATGGATTGGATTGTTTGTTAAGAGGTCATTGATGACCACAAGAAAGAGAATTGGTGAGAGAATGCAACCCTCTAGGACAATGACATTGACTGTGGAGCGATAAGAGAGGAATCCATCGACACGAAGTATAATAGAACGATTACATGTAGAAGAGATAGAAGCGTACTGAGAAGAGCCGGGTGCCAGATTCGATCGAATGTTTTTGATAGGTTGAGGGATACTGCTGTGGATTCTCCAAACTTGTCAAGCAATGATGACCAAAGCTGAGTCACGTATGCCAAAGGGTCACCTGTGGAAGGAGCCTTTCTAAACCCATACTGACGATCACTTAACAATTGGAGATGGGAAATCAAGGCTTCAGACATCAAAGATTCGAACACTTTGCTTATACATAATAGAGGGGATTGCCATTGGACGATAATTTCTCGGATCACTGCTATCTCCTTTCTTTGGAATAGGGATCATGAGGGCAACTTTCCAAAAAGAAGGACACCTTCCCGCTGCCAAAAATACATGGAAGAGTTGAGTGAGTACTGGTGCCAACTCCGGAACACATTTCTTAAACACAATCAGTGGAATATTGTCGGGACTAGTATTCTTCGAAAATTTCAACTTTCTTACCACCATCAAGACTTTCCTCTCACAGATGCTAAAGAGTGACATCTGGGCATCGCAGGTTTCTGGCTGTGGAGGTACCAGGTCAGGGTTCATGGATCAAGAGTAGATTTAGCGGTGAAACAACTAGCAAGCCAGTTAGCCTTGTCAGTGGCTAACGTAGCGGATAATTCTAAGGAAATCGCAAAGGTGGAAACGGGACATATACTTGAGAAACTTGTAACTTCTTGGTACTGTAGGAGAGGTGAGATTTAATTAGATTTTTCCACATTAACTTTCCTCTACATTTGAGTGACATTCTTTTGGTATTGCTACCGGATCATTCGATTTACCATTTTCATTCTTCAGCATATCGGGATTTAGAGCATCGGAAAGAGGTGCGTGACAACGCCTGGAGAATGCCTGGCTGGGACGAGACGGTTCTTCACACAGGTAATTATTATTTCATTTATTAAAAAATCCATTGTGCAAAGATTGAAGTTCTATTTTCAATTACAGTGCCATTAATTCAAGACATGAAGTGCTTGATTCTCAGACCCACACCGATGAGCCAATTGAAGTGAAATGGACTGCTGCCTTCTTTATCTCAGCCACACTGTACAGTTCCCCTCAATCAATATCATCGACCTGAGACAATCAGGTTGTGACAGCTGTGATTCTTCACAGTGAACATTGTGTGATAGACAATTATCTTTTGACTTATATGTGAGTCGCTTGTGGCATACAATATATTTATAGTAAAACATTTTCAGAGTGCAGAACATGTTTTTCTTGTAATTCTCGTCCTAAACTAGAATAGATGGTTGAAAAAAATCTCGGTAGGATTGGTGCAGGAAACAAGGTTTTTTCGGAAAGAGCACGAAATTAAAGGATGGTTGATTTTACTCTCATAATCTCACTTTTGTCTTAAATTTTCAGTGACTAGCTGATCGTATTAAGTTGGAACAGTCATTCAAGACAAAAATGAGACTTATTAAAATTATATCAACCAACTTCAATTCCATGTTCTTGCCGAATAAACCATGTGTATCCTGCACACTAGATCATACCACTTTAACTTGATAATTTGTAATCCTAACAATTAGTTTTTCGCATATTACCTCGGGGAATTAACCGTCCCCATATTCGCCTAATTTGATATTTTTCTTGACATTGTATGTACCGGTAGAAATAGGGGTTTTTTTATCATTCGATGAGCGATTCATAATTTCAGTCGAGCACCTAATACATGCTAAACTTCAGTAGCCTTCAAAGGTGCCGTGAAATAGGAAGATGAAAAATAAAGCTCGTAATTGTCAAAAGTTCTAATTATGAAACATTCATTTACGTCAGCACGAGCTGTGCTATTTGCACAAATGATAGGCAAACTTAAGCGAGGTATAAGCTACGGTGTATAGACTTATAAGTCGATTTTTAACTCCTATTAATCTCACAAATCGACTATGAACTCTTCTCTTTGGGAACTGTGGTGCAGATCCAATACAACGTTGTATTAATGAGCTTCTTTAATATGCTTGCATCTTCAAAAGAATTGGGTAGATTGATGAGACTAAATATAGCTAATCACGGACATAGATAGACTTATGCCATCATCCTTTACATATTGTCTGACATTTCAGATATGTCACGTATATATGTACATGAAGACCAAGGCCTAGTATCCCAAAAATTGAATTTCTATAAGAAGAGACAATTTTCATTTCCTCTTGGCGTGAGTAGGCTAGCTTAGGATCTTGAATTAGCTATTTGAATCTTCAAATTATGGCAGAAATGAAGCATAAAAGCACATTATATTAACAATTAAACAATCTATGTGATTCCAGAAAATCGGTATTCTGTTTAATATAAATGAGCCAATTTTGATTCTTTCTTCATTATTGTAGTACACGCCTTATATTGAAAAACGTGCATCCATAACAAAGCGATGCATGTTGGTTTTATTGCATAATAGGCTGTATGTAAAATGGATCGGCCTATTTGGCGCTCGAATTCTGTGGAGCGACAGATTGTGGTTGATGCATTTTATGGCATCGATCTTGACTTCATAATGATCAACTCGTGCGTCTGAACTTCATTTATTTGTTATATTTAAATGCGCATAAACGTAGACAGCGATTTGCACATAGTGCAAAAATTGCATGAACCATCGCAAAAATCGAATGCAGTCGCGCGCGCTCACAACATGCATGGGCCCACTTTGACAATTACGACATTCATTAATTTTATTATTCATGACTACAAGGAAAGGATTTGAGTCAGAAATAGAGTACGGTACCGTACTACGTAGCCGATCTAGGCACTGGCGAAACCGAGCTGCAGACAGCAGCTGGATATAGGCCGCCACAGACATCGCTGGTGGAACCAAAGCTGGAAGCAAGTCAACACACTGGCGACTCCAGAAACGGGCTTAAATGAAGACTGGCGGATGTACGAAGCTAGAAGTAGCGGATCAAGGCTGCGGCACCAAATGCTAGAAGCACTATTAACCTTCTTGAGACAATTAGGGCGGCCGAACCCCAAAGCTAAAAAGTAGTCCTAGTGGAGACAGAGCTGCCGACTTTCTTGATGCTGAAAATTCCCATGTGATTCAATCCGTTGAGGAACACTAGGTCTCCTCAACATGCAATTTCATGTAGCTATAGTCGCATGACGAATAACATGTTTCATATTACCCCGGTAAATATGCCTCATTTAGCCTATATCCATGCTTGCGTAAATAAAGTTGAAACTGATTTCTTGAAGCTGTTGGGGTCGCAAAAAAGATTCAAAAAGTTCCCTTATCATGCAAAAGTGTCATAAATCCGAGCAACGCATCACCATCAAACACCGAGCATATTCATGGTGGGTCAAATCAGCAGCAGCGGAGTTTAATTTTATCTTGCCCACATTTCCCCTATCTGTGCAGCCATAGGCCAGCATAGTTTTAATGTCCATTGACTGAAAATTTAGAAAGTGAAACATGAATATCTTGAAAGTATGTCGTTTGCAAAAATTCTCAATAGGTTTCCATCAGTATAGACTGCTTGGCTAAGTGATTGCAGCCTATGGTTGTTTTCTTACCTATTTTCGAATTCTCAAACATCAATCGGACATTTCCAAAACTGATAAATTTTCGTTTGAATGATTTTATCTGCTTCAGTAACAAGAAATTATTGGTACCTTTCATTTCTATAGGTTTCAACAATACTATATTTAACCATGCAATAGATCGATGATCAGGTGAACGAATCAAAAAAAGCTTTATTAAAACGGATGTATATTCTGTTTAAAAACTATGATAGCTATCATTTAGTCTCTGTCCCACGCTTCAAAGACGAAATTCACACCATTTTCAGTAAATTCTCCTTTCGGTAAATCCTCGTCTCTGAAAATAAATTATTAGATATATCATAAAAGCAAATGAAGAATCAGTGCAAAAATACGTCCTAACTTACTCCACTTGACGATATTTCTGCCATTCGACAACCGGAAAGAAGGCATCACAATCGAACTCTTTCTTTACTCGAGTGTAGTAAATACGAATGGGATGTTGGGATTCCAACGCCGCCTGAGGAAAATATGCAAAACTTAGTGAAAAGTCATCAGTATAAAATGGAAAATTTAAATCCGTGGATATCAGAGTAAGTTGCATGGATTAAACCAGACACGCTACTGAATAATAAAGATCGATTGATTATCTCGAGTAAATGCAGCTAACACTACTACTTGAATCTAAAGGACTACTATGAATGAAGGGATAACTAGACTAGAGTATAACGTATTGTATGGTATGTATTTCTTGAAATAATGAAAATCACATAAAATGCAGATATTGATACGTGGCACAATGCAGAAAGAAAGTCAAAACATAGAAGAATAAGGCAATGTATGAGTACACTCTCACCGATAGCACAACAACAGGGAACAAACGTGTTAGAACGCGAGCACTCCTCGAGGCTGGTTGAATAAAGCGATTCGATGATCGTAGTCGCATAATTTCAATTTGGAATAGGCGAAGAGCTGCCGCAAGACGCTTGAAGTTGCGAAAGCCCCATGCATGTTCACAGTCAGATGTTCGAACAGACAGAAGGAGAGAGCAAATAAGTTTAAGCATGCGTTTCTGAAATCGCTCGAGTTGGTATTCTTGAGAAGCAGGAAGACAAACGAGAACACAAGATGCGTACTCAAAAAGGCTTCTTACAAGAGAGTCATAAGCCAGTCCGTTCTTGCTGGGAAATGCTTCGATAACCTAATTAAAGTGCATTTATCTGAGTGTCCCAAGAAAGCCTGTTGTACAAATGTGCACCCGAACTTTTCAATGAATCAACAGCTTCAATGCCACCGATAGATATTGTGATGCATTCACGAAGTGTTTTAAATGAATAGATTTTGAATTATTCTGCACTAGTACATTTGTGTCGGACCACACTATCAAATGCGAATGCTCGTTTACGCAGTTGGAAGTTTGCTGAAGGAAGATGGGGACAGAGTATACGATGTCATCCATGTGGCTGATGATGTCAATGATGAAGTAAAAGCAGTTGCTAGGATAAAAACTCGACAGACTTTTGTTGTCCATGGAATTTAGGCTGAGAAAGGAAGGGATTAAGATTACTCAGGTGAATTGCTTGTCAATTGAAAATTAGAAAACACACACTTTGAAGATAAGGAGCATGGTTTCTTGATTCAGAATTATACAAACCGTTTCATGAATAATTGGGCAAAAATCAACTCATTTTCAAACGTAATTTACCTATTGAAGATGTGGTTAAATTTCAATTAACATTATGTCAATATAAAACCCTATGTTCCATTTGACATATCCACATATTATCTACTTAACTTTGAAATAGTAATCGTTGTTATCTATTTGTCACGTAATCCCAATATCATTCGACACATTATTTGCTTCAAAAGTGGCAAGCAAGTCGCACTAAAGAAAACTGAACCATTGACATAAACTGGTGGCATAAAATCTTGCCCATCCCCATTTTTCAACTGATGTTTTGAGATCTCTCCAGATTCTTTGCTCATCAAAGAAATGGAATATTATCCAGAGGCCCCAACTGCTCAAAGGCGATGAGCGATCGAAGACTAAAGAATGATGACCTAGAGAGTCGTCGGCGGGCTTCTACAGAGCTGCAAGCGATGATGGTCATCGACCAATGGTCTCCATTGAGCATCAGGGGGTTTCCATGGTCAAAGGAGGTTGTGACTCATGCTCCTACGCATGTGGTAGGCCTACAACACTCACAAATCAAAATTAAAGCCACTGCTCACTAAGAATGTAAAGAAAACGAGAATGAATCGGACTAGAGAGCATAAGAAATGGTTGATCGAGCATTTCAGGCCTATCTCAGGGTTCCCGCGGCTTTTCGAACAAAAAATTCAAGGGTTTTCAAGGGCAAAATCAGTGATTTTCAAGGGTAACGTAAATTTGAGATTTCTCATATATAAGTATTGAAATACATTTTCCATGATTCAATAGATCATTTTTACATATCAAAATGAGTAGAAAATCAATTGAAATATATGTTAAATACTTGAATATTCAGTTAAAGATCTATGAGTCGGCCAGAAGCCGCAGCGACAGATGTGTCATACTGGTTAGACGTCGTAGCCGACTTGACGGCAGCAGTTAACAAACGAGACAATTATAGGTTAATAACGCAAAATGTGTTATCGCGTTAGTTGCCAACTTCGAACACAAATTACTTGCGGAATTGTATAACATATAGAGGCATTACATGTGTAATCCCTCCACGCAAATGAGAAAGCTATTTTGACTTAAGCAAGAGTTAGTACATGTGAATGATTGTGAAAAAAATCTCAGTGGTTACAGCTTTTTAATAAACTCTAAAAAAATCTCAGATCATAACAATACAGTTCAGGATTAACAACTCACAACTAAAGTTCTGATTAAATTCGCAACAACTTTGATGGATAACAAAATGCGTATGCGTAGATCAAATCACATGAAAGCTTAGTAATCGTGAATGAATCAGACAGATTTAAGTTTATTGAGTTCGACGTTGATGGAAGAGAGCTCTTCCTTTTTCTCGCTGGCCCTTCGTCGCATAGCATTTGATTTCGACACCAAGGTCAAATCGGCGTTCTCCTCTGCCCTTTCAGCACATTCAATGGATGACTGAGAGAACAAAATGTAAATAAAAATCTCATTTATTAGAAATGTAAACAAAATATATTTCCGTTCATGCGTAGGTATTGTGGTATAGAGTAGAGTAAAGTTGGGCATTGAATTTATCTAACTATTTCACGTCAAGGTAATTTTGAGACAGTTGATCAAAATCAATAACTTTCCAATGATTTACTGCACATATTAAATGTTGCATCTGAGTTTAAATACATAGGCTTAAATTTGGTTATTTGATGATAAGAATAACTTCCAAGGAGACTTCAGCATTTCTCAGGAGCTAAACCCATTAAAATTTTTCGAACACATTTGTTCTTTTTTCCAATGCAATGATTAGTTGTAGAATGCTGCCATTTACTCTTATGATTGCTATAATCTTATGGACAATTTTGACCTGCCTTGGTAAGTGCCTGGATGTCTTTTTCCAATCTTTGTTTCTTTGATTCCATTTCGTCGATTGATGCTCTCCTCTTCATCTACTTTTCTTCTTCTGTCTTTTCTTTCACTTTAGTTTCGAGGTAAGTTCGATAGTGGCGTCTTGCATTTCCGGCTATATTATCAAGTCCTTAGTGATATTAACTTTTTCAACACCACCCGCCTTCTGAATGTGATCAATAATAAGTCTTCTGGCTGTAAGGTTGAGTGCGGTTTGGTTTTCCACCACAGCGTACTAATTCGTTGAGAATCCTCGTTCGACTGTTGACTGACCGTGACTCAGACAAAGCAATACCTCTACCACTGGCTAAAGTCGTTTGTATTCGTCCCTTGTATTCAATTGTCGGTAATAAAATGAATCTAAACGATCTCTCGAAGCATTGAATTCAACAGAATTTTCTATCAAATAAATTCGAAATGCTGTAAATTCTTTGATGACGAGATCCGCTTTTTCTGACGGTAATCGTCCAGCACTTGTCAATTCTTTGACGCAGATGGTAAAATGATTGATAATTTTCTCCTCGTCTTGCTTGATTAAATCGGGATGGAGGCACACCAAATTTCGAGCAAGCCGATAACGAACAGGCAATTTCTCCAATATCTTCTTTGTTGTGGCCATGAAGAAATCCAAGCATGCAGACCTGAAACGAAACACATCGAGATCTGATATCTTGAATTTCTTTCTCACACTTGTAAGGCTTTCGGAAGCGGCAAATCCAATTTGTATTTTTGACGTCTCTTTATGGTTTTCAGAATTTTCAAAATCAATTCGTAGCAGATCATCGATAGACGAGATATCATTCATTTTTTCAGACTTCACAAATCGCTTCATCAGCTGCCTCACAAGGAAATACAAATCTGTTATCATTATAGGAGGAACGGGTGCATCCGTTTGATATTTTCTTAGAAATTCCTCGATTTCATTTCCAACAGAAATGAAAACTTTTCCTTTCACTTCAAAAAGGCGATCATTGACAGTCTGTTGTACGGATGGAAATTATTTTGTTTTTGGTCTATTTATTGCTTTATTGTTGACTGATTCAACAAATTTGCTAACATTCGGCATTATTGCTCGGCTCATGACTGAAACATTTTCTAGCCAACGGCATTTACAGAACTTGCTTGGAAATTCTTGTGATCCACTTACGGATATATAGTCATGACGTCTAGCGGGACAGTCTTTGAATAGATAATACAAAGACCCAAGTGCGTCTTCCAAATCCCATCCTGATGCTTCACAACCACTACGAAAGGCGTTATGCAGTGTATGCAATCCACATGAGCCAGTATTCAATAAACTTTTGGAGTGTATTTCCAGGCATTCACAATTTTTTTAAAAAACCAACCAGTTGGTGGCTGGTCCATCCATTGATAGCTGAACAAGTTTTGTTTTGTCGAAATCCAAAATGATGGGAAGGAGCTTATCAAAGATGTCATCTGCCCTGGAATGACCTAAAAATTCTGACTGAAAATAGACCGTCGACACTTGATCCAAGTGCCAGTATCTCACATGCACATCCATCTGATTCTGTTTTAAACTTTTTTCAAACTTTCATCATATAATAGAACATATTCATTTTTCATAGATTGGAATGCTCTACAAGCCAGAAGTCAACATCAATAACAATATAACCGACCTTTAATGCTGCAAACACCATCTGAAAACGATGAAGTGAGTAAACCGATTAAAGCAGCTAGCTTAATTAATAGATATATTCATATTCATTTTCAAAATTAAGTGATTTGTGTTACATGATATGTAGACCAGATCAAAATTTTGACACGCAAAAGATTGAAATTGATGACTTCATCAAAATTCAAGGGTTTTCAAGGGCGATTTCAAAATTCAAGGGTATTCAAGGCCTTGAATTTGTCTTTTAAAAATTTAAGGGTTTTCAAGGGCCGCGGGAACCCTGTATCTTCATGTCCAAAGTATCGCGCTTTAACCTGCATCGGATGAGCGGCGGTTATTGCACAAGCGTTCAGGAGAGGAACTCCATTTCCAGCTGTTTGGAGGAGACGACAACACTAGCTCACTGACTCACTTGGCGCTTCTTAGGTGGGGCTGGACTTAGCCCTTATTGGTTCATCATGCACATGATCCTCTTCAAATGCAAAGCACTAAGGCTTTATAGGATCTAAGGCGTCCCGGAGGATCATCCCGGGGAGCCATGACATTGCGCTACACGAGCTGGACTTCACCCTTAAGTGTACAAAATCGCACAAGGCCACTTAACAAGTGATCCCTTGCGTCAAACTTTTTTTCATGATCGATTTAATAGGAACTTATATACAGACACTAGTAATCAGTAATCCTCGTCAGTGTCTAAACAGTTGTGCAGTTCCTTAATCACAAAAATCTAACAAAATAGTTATGAAAAGAACAAAAACCAACAAAACAGTAGCCAGTCGTCAACAGGTATCCGCCTGGTCGAGTTTCGACGTTGATTAAAGTAAGATCGCCTAAATCTCCAAAAATATATTAATTGGAGTGATGAGAGACTGTGAAACCATCATAACAGGTAATGGGCAAGACATTTTACCACCAGTGTAATTTGCCAGTTTGCCAGTCAGGCGATGCATATCTCAAGCAAGAAAGTTAAAAGAACGTGACTCGAAATGATTATGTATATTGGTCAATTTTATATTATTTTATTTAATTACAAGTAATAACAAAGGTGTAACATGCAAATTTACAAATTAAAGGTGCAACATATACAATCCTGACGGGTGCTCGGCTTCCAGCACCTTCCACGGTCGATGCGCAAACGGTGGTCTGCAGGCTGGGTGTGAAGATATATAAAGATGTGAATGATATTAAGCATTGTGCTGTTTGTTGAATGCTAAGTGATTAAAGTGAGAGGACAGACTGTTGAAAGTTAGTTTATCTCTTCTATTGATGGTAGACTTCAAGTGTGTCTCGAGTATTCGTCAGCTTAGTAATGAAATCGATCTGAAATCCTCGATGTGTTCCCATTTCGTCTCGTGATGTATATGAATTGTTACAAAAGCTATCCATGAAAAAATCGTCCCCTGATATCCCATCCTTGCTATACAAGAATGCTAGCCAATTTCTCACTGTGCCGATCATGAAGCTTCTCAGGGAGTCTATTGCGACTCGTTAAGTTCCTCAATGGTGGAAAATCTCAGCGGTTTATCCTGTTCCGAAAGTAGCTTATCCCGATTTGAGTGACATTAGACCTATCTCCATGATAAGTATCCCCGGGAAGTTGCTAGAAGCGATTGTTGTTAGATCTATGAAAAAGCATATGCTGGACAACTACGGAAGCAGTCAGTTCGGCTTCCGGACTCAATCGTCGATAACATGTGCTTTGGTATCGCTTCTTGATTATATCACAAAAAGTTTAGATGATCCAAATACTACTGGGGTTTCAATTGTAACATACGACTACTCAAAGGCTTTTGACACACTGAAGTTCGATCACATTGTCAAGAAACTTATCGAGTTACAATTTCCAACTGGCTTTATTCTTTGGGCAATGAACTACTTCACTGATCGTATGCAATCTGTAGTGGTTGGTACTACTTGCAGTGGTCTCGTCGAAGTTACGTCTGGTGTGGCGCAAGGCTCCATCTTAGGCCCTTTCTTATATTGTGTAACAACAAGTTCTTTGAAGATCTCTGACCCTAATTGCCATCTGGTCAAGTATGCTGATGATTCTAACATATGTTGTCCTCTATTTAAAAACTCCAACAACTGCCACGTCACTCGATTTCATGAGTTTGTTCTTGGTTGGAGCAATGCGATGAATCTTAGGATCAATTCAACGAAATGCAAGTCCATGACAATCTCGAAGAATCATGATGCATTGTATGTTCATCTGCCAGATGTTAAAGAAGTTCGAAACATGTGTATTCTAGGAGTCTATCTAAATGAGAAGTGCACTTGGTCTACTCATATCGACTACGTAATTCGCAGTGCTTCACGTCGATTTTTCATTTTGCGGACTTTAAGGCCTCTCGTGTCCAATGAAATTTTGAAAGAAGTATATTTTGCGCAAGTCAGATCCTTGATGGAATACTGCTGTCCGGTTTTTATCGGGTCATCAACCAGCGATCAATTCAAGTTGGACCAACTGCAGAGGCGATTTCATCGACTTCTCTGCGGCTCAGAGTGTAATTGCAGGTCCCTACCCTCATTGTCCGACCGAAGACACGATCAGGCTCTTAAAGTTTTGAACAACATGTTTGTGAGGACCACATACTACATGACCTTCTTCCCCTGTTTCGTCATCTGGCCGATTCCTCCTGCCGAAGCGATGGACGCTTAAGCGTAGTATGTCATTCATTCCCTACATTTGTGCTTTCTACAATTTGAACTTTAAGCGATGTTGATTTTTCTTTGAATATGCACTTTATAACGATCGATTGCTATTTCCTTGAATATGAACACTTATTATTATTATTATTATGATACCGATATTTCTATATTTATTTTTAACAAGCATATCGAGAGCGCTGGATGCGGATATATCCATATAACAGCAGATCCATATAATATATCCATATAAGAGCTCGGCGAGTTTTTGTCACGATCTTTCCTATGTAGCACTCCACATTTATTACATGTGTGCCACAAATCTGTCATTACATTTACACCGAACGTCTGCAGCAACTGAAAATCTGAGTGTGCATAAAAAAGGCGACTTTTCTTCGATGATAGAAAATATTCTTCTAGAGGGGTTAGATTTAAAGCAATCTGTGTATCGGATGTTCTCCATCTGTATTCAAAATAAAATAAGAAGGACTAAGGAGTGGTGCAGACGGCTCCGAAAGCTTGTGTGTTCATTTTAACATCTTTATTTTATTTTGAATACACAAGGAGAACGTACCATACACAGATTGCTGTGACTTTTCTGAAACCGCTATTTTAAATTAATTCCCAAATTTTCAGTCTACACCTTCTTCGGGGGAAGCTTCCGAAAAATTAGGAATAGATTTAAAATAACGGTCTCAGAAAAGTCGCCCTTTTAATGTACACTCAATCACCACAGACCGATGACATCTCGAAACCGAATTATTCAACTGAAAATCTATCTAATTTGATAAGATTCAGCTTGTATTTACAACATTCAGGATACCATGATCTTGATAGCCGTTGATGCAGTCCATCGCAACTTTCTAAGACGAATATCTAGACGCTGTCGAAATGAATGAATGCGTTGCCGAATGAGGTGATGTCTGCAAATAGCAACATTGCCGCTCTTTGTTTCTTATCCAGAATTGCTTGTACAGTGATCGTTGAAGGATACAGTCTTTGTTTTGTCCGCAGTCATGAATCGTAGCAAGATCAGAATTTTCAGTCGTCGATTGGGTTGAATCTTTATTTTCAAAAGTTACAAATTCACAAACGTACGTAATAATACGTAGTTTTCATTTATTTAAAATTGATATGAATGAGAATTTTCCATAGTTGATCAGAAAACTGCTGTCCAGGTGTAGAGATGTTTCTTCAATGACCTGCTGCCCGTGGCGGGCGCAGTTAATCGATTCCGCTCGATTAATCGTGCGATGGAATAAATCGCGCGACTTTTTTTCTAAGTGACCTCTCAATGAAATTCGCTTCATGAAGAACAAATAAATCCCTTTTCCTATTTACACTTTCAAACTGTCAACGATTGAGATAACTGCACTGAATAGAAGCTTGAAACCTACGCAAGCACACATATGGGTGCTCGTGCCTGAGATAATGTATGGCTAGATTAAGACAGTTACCGCGTGACGCGGTTTTTCATTGCCACAGCATAGCAAATCTCCATGGGAATGGGAATCCTGATGGAATGTTCGTATAGTACACGATTTATGCGAATGATGCATACTGTCAAGTATAACAAGTCATATGAAGTGAAGATGCAGTATGATATCCTCTTATTAAAAAAACAAATGTACTGATAAGAATATTGATTCCGGTCCGCATATAATAATAATTAATATGCCAACCCGGCAGTAATTGAGCTCTCATATAGAATGAAATTCATATTTGCTAATACCTTGTAAACGTTTTCAACCCTAATGGATTGAACTAATTCATACAATTTAGCTTTTTATACAAGACTGGTGGAAGAAGCGATAAATGCCCACATCTTGTGTTCGATAAAATGTGGTTGACAATGATCAAAAGAATCAAGATCAATAAATAGAAACATTAACAGATACTTCATGGCGGCGCATGAAGTATGCTGAAGACGAGTCAACACGAGGTTGTTGGCTGTATCCAGATTCATTTGAGGAATTTCGTCAGTGGCCTAGAAGCTAAGTGGTAAGGTAAGTGGCAGACTTTTTATGCTGTGTTTACGACCTTCTACGAATGTGTTCTGATTCATAATACTGCATTCCCAAACATTCACAACTAGAGTATCGTATCAATTAACACTTTAAGTATGTTATTAATAATTTCAATGTCTGAATAGGCTTAGTGTCACATAGTATACATTTTAATGGAAATTATCAAGTGCACAATGTAGTAGGATGTCTAGAAATAAAATAATAATGCAACCTAGACTAACTGCAAACTTCTAATCACTGAATTTGAGAAAATCTCGAAATATTCAGAATCGCATGATTTTCGATCAATTGTGTACTGAGTCACACGATTTGGTTCTTCGCACGAAAGACGAATCGCGACCGCTACTGCCTGCTGTTGCTCGACAGTGCAGAAGTCTTGGTTTCTTCTCTTATTTTAGTTGCTAAGAAGTTGGCTTATAGAAGGTTTGAATTGATTTCCCAAGTAGTCGTTTCCAGAGCTAAGGTAATGAAATTGGAAAAACAGGAGAGGAGACGCAAAGCTTCAGTTTGACATCTTTGGATGGTCGATTGAATTCTGTGACTTCAGTCTGTGAATTTGAAATTTTTGAAAACTGTGCTCTTTTTTGGCTGCGGATAGAAAAACAGACCATTAAGCCAGACGGCGATTGAAAATAATGATCTCGCTACCTATCATGTCTGCGGATAAAACAGTGCGGATAAAACTGACTGCAAGGCTGTGTCCTTAAATGACTCCTCATGTTCTGTGTAACACAACCCTGACACTTATGCACGATTTCTTTTCAATTCGCATCGAAGCTCTTGGCAGTTTCAGCAGGCAATTGGCCCATTCAGGTAATCCGGATTGAAATATCTCCATTACTAAATGCGGGATATATTATCGCTCAAAGTAAAAAAACTCACTCGGTAAATTCCACTGCCTCCAACTACGTATATTCTCTCAATTTTCGGTGAAAGTCCTTCGGTTTGTAGGAGAGAAAGCGCCTCCTCAAACGTAGAAACTAAATGCGTGTCAATTGCGTCAGGAGTTTCCCTGTGAAAGAAATGAGAGTTAACAACGGATTTATTAGTCGACCACAACATCAGCAGATTTACTTCATCAGTCCTGACACAATTACGTTGATGCGCCCCTTCAAAGGTCTAAATTTAGCAGGAATTGATTCCCACGTACGCCTGCCCATTATTACGGCGTTTTGCAAACCTGCAAGACAAAAAAATAAAATAATGCATGGGCCCATACCATGATGTCGTAGATTATTCAAAGAACTTAATATCAAAGCAAACAGTTGAGCAGAAAAAGAGGACAAGCCAATGTGAATAGCGAACTGACTATATGTAACTCAAATGGGATAGCAGATAAATAATTGAACAAGGATAAATTGTGATTGTGATTGCGAAGCTTTGTTAATGAGAAGCGCAAATTTCTAACTTTTTAAATGCTCTATACTTTTTATGGGGAGTTAATGAAGCGATGATTAGCTTTTGCCCTTTTAGTTTGCTATTGATAATACATCATGATTTCTTGGTTAGCGGCATAGCCCAGAGTATCCAATTCGCCTCAGTTGGATTTCCGGAAATATAAATGAATAAAATAACGGCGCATTCCCAAAATGTACTTCATGCAGTCCATCATTCCTTTTTTCGTACTGGAGTTGAATTTTTCGCGTTCAATAAGTAAAACTGCAAATTTAGTAGGCATTTGTTGTACTAACGAAATTCGAAGGTCTGTGATACTCCACCCCTTCATTATTTTATTTTTGAGCAAATTATGAGACCTAACCAAATGTTCGGTCAATTTAAGGAAAACTGGACAACCTGGTATAGCCTTCTTAATCATTCTGCTGATAGTTGCTCTATAAATATATCAATTCGCAAATTAAATTAAGGGTATCGGAATTTCACGATTTCAATCATCACGATAATCACGATTTCGATCGCAATTCATTGGTCTCGTAGTCATCATGGAGCTACATATTTATGAAATCCACATGCTTTGGTTTATTATTTATTCCACACAGATTCCCCTGTTGGTCTAACGTATGCGTTAATCCCCATCATCACCTGCTGAATCGTTTCTTTCTGGCTTATGATCGGTGTGCTCACCAAAACTGCAAATAAGCATTTTCTTGCATCACCATCATACATACAACGATACTGTGAGTTCGCCATCTAGTAATCTGGAATCTGTGGTCAGCGTAAAACAGAGCCACAGAAAAAGAAGGCATAGAATGAAGAGCAACTCATCTGTCAGTAGCGGACGATGCGGCCAAAATTCGTGTTTACTTTTGGCTGTCATTTCCCTTTTCTCGTCCGTTGAGTTTGTTCTACGGGATAAGACCCTGGGGTTCTAAGCTTAGGGGATGGGCCAAAAACTTTAATTGGCATAGACTGGCTGGGAAACCCAGATTTCTAAAAAAAATAGCAACATATCTTGAGCAAACATACAAATTTGCTGAGAAAGTCAGAAAATCTGCAGCGCTACTGTCTATCAAATCCATGAAGCTCAATTATCAGAGATGGATTAGTAAATCTTTTTGGAAAAATGCTGATCGGGCAAAATATACGCACGCATGTGATGACTCATCCTAGCTGCAATACACGCACTGTAAGACTAGCTATCCTTGTAAATACGCCATGGCCAGACGTCATTTTATTTGTTGATTGAAAGAGCCAAGTACTTGAAATTGTATTTCTTAATATCTTTATCGATATATTTCGGGACGAATCCACATTCCATCTTCAGTGTTGATGGCATTGTGACAAATAATTTAAAAACATATCGTAGCTCCATCAGACCATTTCATATGCGCATCGAAGAACATACAACCATCAAGCATTCATCAATGTGCAAACATCTCCAACAATGCTACAGCGATAACAAAAAAGTAAAGTCAAAATATTTTCTCATGATCACGACCCCGTCAATTTAAGACTTCGAGAATCGATCTTCATCGAAAATTTACAGCCAAATTTAAACAGCAAGAGTGAAATGGATGACTGCAGATTTTTTTTCATTCTTCTGATGTTCTAAACACCATTGATTTTGGTCCTGGACTTGACTTTAAACTGCATCCGCTATGGAAGTCTCTAATTACTCTGTTGAGTTATGATCTGTTTTCAAGTTGTCACAATACTATAAACACTGAAGATGGGATTTGGATTTGAAGATGTTTAGAGAAATGCATTTTCAGATACTTGGTCCTTCCCAATCAACAAATTAAGAAGACAAGTTATCCTTAACTTTGTGACTAAGTGTCGTGAACTAATCATGAGTCTGAGATGCAGATGAGTGGATAAGAAAACCATTCCGTCATCGTCTTCGTTATTTGATGAAAAAACTGCATGATCATTATCTTGGCCGTAAACCTATACGGTGGCCTGGTATTTGTAAAACTGCACCACTAAATTCAGCAAGATCGATTACATAACACAATACAAGAAATCGTTAGATATACATAGTTACTACTCAATTGCGCATTTAAAAGTATTGAGATGATTGAATGTCACACTTCGTAAGGAGATTTCGCAAGTATAGTTTCACAAGGTAGTTCAGGAAAAGAGATTGTCAAATATGTAACTATGCACATGTAGATCACTAGATTATGGAGGTATATAAAAGACACATAAGTAAAAAAATGCTTCGATTTTGTGACAGCATTTTTAGGCAAAATGCGAGTTTTGAGTATCGGATGAAAGTCATGTTTTCGTATTCACCTTAAATTTTTAGTGAAAATATAATTTAAGTCATTTTAATTCCCCTAGAAGCACATGAATAACATAGGAAGAACAATTTTTGTCACCCATGTAGCGTTGAATGTAGTGATAGTGTCTGAATGCAACTGATAGTGCTAGGCCTACTGAATGCCAGACATGTCTTTAATTCTGGGCCTACACAAACCCCTCAAAATAACGTGTGTGAAGTTAGCGGAACCACTCAGCGAAACCATTTTTTATTATAGCTTAATTCTATTCGAAACAGCTGCTAGTTTGTCAATTTCAGTCTCCTGATTACGAATCTGAGCTCAGATTTCACAAATTCACGGTCGCTTTTGAGAAATTCAAGTTTAAAGATAAAAGTGGTCCCGCTGTGAAGTTAGCGGAACCATCAAGCAGAACCAATTGCTGAGTCTCGCTGATTGACGAAGTAAATCAATTTCTTTTGGTCACTACCCGATCAATTTTGTTGTGCTCATCACGAATATGTGCCTCATCTTTCAAAACAGTGCAGATTTCACCCGGAAATCTCAATTTCACCTTTTCTGCAAGCTGATTGTGAAGTTAGCGGAACCATTTTTCAATACAAAGAATTTCTCAGCGAAATCCATCCTCTCCTACTAATTTGAAGCTCCTAATCACAAATCTGTAATCAGATTTGCAAAACTCGCCCGCATTGCAAAGATATTCCTCTATCTGGGTCCGCTGTGAAGTGCCCGGAACCACCTACTGGCATTAAAGTTTCAAATTCTAATTTTTGCACAGAATCACTGCAATAGACATACCAAGAGAATGGAATTGCTTCACTGATCACGGTTTGCCGTCCGATTTCACGGGAGAATAAGTACTTGCCGAGAAAAATGGATTTTACGGTTATCATGGACTTTTCTGCAAGCTGATTATGAAGTTAGCGGAACCATTTTTCAATACAAAGAATTTCTCAGCGAAATCCATCCTCTCCTACTAATTTGAAGCTCCTAACCACAAATCTGTAATCAGATTTGCAAAACTCGCCCGCATTGCAAAGATATTCCTCTATCTGGGTCCGCTGTGAAGTGCCCGGAACCACCTACTGGCATTAAAATTTCAAATTCTAATTTTTGCACAGAATCACTGCAATAGACATACCAAGAGAATGGAATTGCTTCACTGATCACGGTTTGCCGTCCGATTTCACGGGAGAATAAGTACTTGCCGAGAAAAATGGATTTTACGGTTATCATGGACTTTTCTGCAAGCTGATTGTGAAGTTAGCGGAACCATTTTTCAATACAAAGAATTTCTCAGCGAAATCCATCCTCTCCTACTAATTTGAAGCTCCTAATCACAAATCTGTAATCAGATTTGCAAAACTCGCCCGCATTGCAAAGATATTCCTCTATCTGGGTCCGCTGTGAAGTGCCCGGAACCACCTACTGGCATTAAAGTTTCAAATTCTAATTTTTGCACAGAATCACTGCAATAGACATACCAAGAGAATGGAATTGCTTCACTGATCACGGTTTGCCGTCCGATTTCACGGGAGAATAAGTACTTGCCGAGAAAAATAGATTTTACGGTTATCATGGACTTTTCTGCAAGCTGATTGTGAAGTTAGCGGAACCATTTTTCAATACAAAGAATTTCTCAGCGAAATCCATCCTCTCCTACTAATTTGAAGCTCCTAATCACAAATCTGTAATCAGATTTGCAAAACTCGCCCGCATTGCAAAGATATTCCTCTATCTGGGTCCGCTGTGAAGTGCCCGGAACCACCTACTGGCATTAAAGTTTCAAATTCTAATTTTTGCACAGAATCACTGCAATAGACATACCAAGAGAATGGAATTGCTTCACTGATCACGGTTTGCCGTCCGATTTCACGGGAGAATAAGTACTTGCCGAGAAAAATAGATTTTACGGTTATCATGGACTTTTCTGCAAGCTGATTGTGAAGTTAGCGGAACCATTTTTCAATACAAAGAATTTCTCAGCGAAATCCATCCTCTCCTACTAATTTGAAGCTCCTAATCAGAAATCTGTAATCAGATTTGCAAAACTCCCCGCATTGCAAAGATATTCCTCTATCTGGGTCCGCTGTGAAGTGCCCGGAACCACCTACTGGCATTAAAATTTCAAATTCTAATTTTTGCACAGAATCACTGCAATAGACATACCAAGAGAATGGAATTGCTTCACTGATCACGGTTTGCCGTCCGATTTCACGGGAGAATAAGTACTTGCCGAGAAAAATGGATTTTACGGTTATCATGGACTTTTCTGCAAGCTGATTGTGAAGTTAGCGGAACCATTTTTCAATACAAAGAATTTCTCAGCGAAATCCATCCTCTCCTACTAATTTGAAGCTCCTAATCACAAATCTGTAATCAGATTTGCAAAACTCCCCCGCATTGCAAAGATATTCCTCTATCTGGGTCCGCTGTGAAGTGCCCGGAACCACCTACTGGCATTAAAGTTTCAAATTCTAATTTTTGCACAGAATCACTGCAATAGACATACCAAGAGAATGGAATTGCTTCACTGATCACGGTTTGCCGTCCGATTTCACGGGAGAATAAGTACTTGCCGAGAAAAATAGATTTTACGGTTATCATGGACTTTTCTGCAAGCTGATTGTGAAGTTAGCGGAACCATATTTCCAATACAAAGAATTTCTCAGCGAAATCCATCCTCTCCTACTAATTTGAAGCTCCTAATCACAAATCTGTAATCAGATTTGCAAAACTCGCCCGCATTGCAAAGATATTCCTCTATCTGGGTCCGCTGTGAAGTGCCCGGAACCACCTACTGGCATTAAAATTTCAAATTCTAATTTTTGCACAGAATCACTGCAATAGACATACCAAGAGAATGGAATTGCTTCACTGATCACGGTTTGCCGTCCGATTTCACGGGAGAATAAGTACTTGCCGAGAAAAATGGATTTTACGGTTATCATGGACTTTTCTGCAAGCTGATTGTGAAGTTAGCGGAACCATTTTTCAATACAAAGAATTTCTCAGCGAAATCCATCCTCTCCTACTAATTTGAAGCTCTTAATCACAAATCTGTAATCAGATTTGCAAAACTCGCCCGCATTGCAAAGATATTCCTCTATCTGGGTCCGCTGTGAAGTGCCCGGAACCACCTACTGGCATTAAAGTTTCAAATTCTAATTTTTGCACAGAATCACTGCAATAGACATACCAAGAGAATGGAATTTCTTCACTGATCACGGTTTTGCCGTCCGATTTCACGGGAGAATAAGTACTTGCCGAGAAAAATAGATTTTACGGTTATCATGGACTTTTCTGCAAGCTGATTGTGAAGTTAGCGGAACCATTTTTCAATACAAAGAATTTCTCAGCGAAATCCATCCTCTCCTACTAATTTGAAGCTCCTAATCACAAATCTGTAATCAGATTTGCAAAACTCGCCCGCATTGCAAAGATATTCCTCTATCTGGGTCCGCTGTGAAGTGCCCGGAACCACCTACTGGCATTAAAATTTCAAATTCTAATTTTTGCACAGAATCACTGCAATAGACATACCAAGAGAATGGAATTGCTTCACTGATCACGGTTTGCCGTCCGATTTCACGGGAGAATAAGTACTTGCCGAGAAAAATGGATTTTACGGTTATCATGGACTTTTCTGCAAGCTGATTGTGAAGTTAGCGGAACCATTTTTCAATACAAAGAATTTCTCAGCGAAATCCATCCTCTCCTACTAATTTGAAGCTCCTAATCACAAATCTGTAATCAGATTTGCAAAACTCGCCCGCATTGCAAAGATATTCCTCTATCTGGGTCCGCTGTGAAGTGCCCGGAACCACCTACTGGCATTAAAGTTTCAAATTCTAATTTTTGCACAGAATCACTGCAATAGACATACCAAGAGAATGGAATTGCTTCACTGATCACGGTTTGCCGTCCGATTTCACGGGAGAATAAGTACTTGCCGAGAAAAATAGATTTTACGGTTATCATGGACTTTTCTGCAAGCTGATTGTGAAGTTAGCGGAACCATTTTTCAATACAAAGAATTTCTCAGCGAAATCCATCCTCTCCTACTAATTTGAAGCTCCTAATCACAAATCTGTAATCAGATTTGCAAAACTCGCCCGCATTGCAAAGATATTCCTCTATCTGGGTCCGCTGTGAAGTGCCCGGAACCACCTACTGGCATTAAAGTTTCAAATTCTAATTTTTGCACAGAATCACTGCAATAGACATACCAAGAGAATGGAATTGCTTCACTGATCACGGTTTGCCGTCCGATTTCACGGGAGAATAAGTACTTGCCGAGAAAAATAGATTTTACGGTTATCATGGACTTTTCTGCAAGCTGATTGTGAAGTTAGCGGAACCATTTTTCAATACAAAGAATTTCTCAGCGAAATCCATCCTCTCCTACTAATTTGAAGCTCCTAATCAGAAATCTGTAATCAGATTTGCAAAACTCCCCCGCATTGCAAAGATATTCCTCTATCTGGGTCCGCTGTGAAGTGCCCGGAACCACCTACTGGCATTAAAGTTTCAAATTCTAATTTTTGCACAGAATCACTGCAATAGACATACCAAGAGAATGGAATTGCTTCACTGATAACGGTTTGCCGTCCGATTTCACGGGAGAATAAGTACTTGCCGAGAAAAATGGATTTTACGGTTATCATGGACTTTTCTGCAAGCTGATTGTGAAGTTAGCGGAACCATTTTTCAATACAAAGAATTTCTCAGCGAAATCCATCCTCTCCTACTAATTTGAAGCTCCTAATCACAAATCTGTAATCAGATTTGCAAAACTCCCCCGCATTGCAAAGATATTCCTCTATCTGGGTCCGCTGTGAAGTGCCCGGAACCACCTACTGGCATTAAAATTTCAAATTCTAATTTTTGCACAGAATCACTGCAATAGACATACCAAGAGAATGGAATTGCTTCACTGATCACGGTTTGCCGTCCGATTTCACGGGAGAATAAGTACTTGCCGAGAAAAATAGATTTTACGGTTATCATGGACTTTTCTGCAAGCTGATTGTGAAGTTAGCGGAACCATTTTTCAATACAAAGAATTTCTCAGCGAAATCCATCCTCTCCTACTAATTTGAAGCTCCTAATCACAAATCTGTAATCAGATTTGCAAAACTCGCCCGCATTGCAAAGATATTCCTCTATCTGGGTCCGCTGTGAAGTGCCCGGAACCACCTACTGGCATTAAAATTTCAAATTCTAATTTTTGCACAGAATCACTGCAATAGACATACCAAGAGAATGGAATTGCTTCACTGATCACGGTTTGCCGTCCGATTTCACGGGAGAATAAGTACTTGCCGAGAAAAATGGATTTTACGGTTATCATGGACTTTTCTGCAAGCTGATTGTGAAGTTAGCGGAACCATTTTTCAATACAAAGAATTTCTCAGCGAAATCCATCCTCTCCTACTAATTTGAAGCTCTTAATCACAAATCTGTAATCAGATTTGCAAAACTCGCCCGCATTGCAAAGATATTCCTCTATCTGGGTCCGCTGTGAAGTGCCCGGAACCACCTACTGGCATTAAAGTTTCAAATTCTAATTTTTGCACAGAATCACTGCAATAGACATACCAAGAGAATGGAATTTCTTCACTGATCACGGTTTGCCGTCCGATTTCACGGGAGAATAAGTACTTGCCGAGAAAAATAGATTTTACGGTTATCATGGACTTTTCTGCAAGCTGATTGTGAAGTTAGCGGAACCATTTTTCAATACAAAGAATTTCTCAGCGAAATCCATCCTCTCCTACTAATTTGAAGCTCCTAATCACAAATCTGTAATCAGATTTGCAAAACTCGCCCGCATTGCAAAGATATTCCTCTATCTGGGTCCGCTGTGAAGTGCCCGGAACCACCTACTGGCATTAAAATTTCAAATTCTAATTTTTGCACAGAATCACTGCAATAGACATACCAAGAGAATGGAATTGCTTCACTGATCACGGTTTGCCGTCCGATTTCACGGGAGAATAAGTACTTGCCGAGAAAAATGGATTTTACGGTTATCATGGACTTTTCTGCAAGCTGATTGTGAAGTTAGCGGAACCATTTTTCAATACAAAGAATTTCTCAGCGAAATCCATCCTCTCCTACTAATTTGAAGCTCCTAATCACAAATCTGTAATCAGATTTGCAAAACTCGCCCGCATTGCAAAGATATTCCTCTATCTGGGTCCGCTGTGAAGTGCCCGGAACCACCTACTGGCATTAAAGTTTCAAATTCTAATTTTTGCACAGAATCACTGCAATAGACATACCAAGAGAATGGAATTGCTTCACTGATCACGGTTTGCCGTCCGATTTCACGGGAGAATAAGTACTTGCCGAGAAAAATGGATTTTACAGTTTTCAAGGATTTCATCGGAATCTCAGAAAAAATCCAACCCTCTCCAGATCAGCCGAACCATCATTTATTACAGCACAATTCTATTGCACCATCACAATGTGTAATTACCTCTTGTGCGCTTTCCTTCTCGGTGCATGCTGTTGTGCCTCTGAAGTCATTAGATGTTTGAAGAAGACGCTAATTTCTCCATGTTTGTTGTTTGTAATTACGAGGTTAGTTAAAGAAAAACTTTCATGTTGTCCTAAAAAGGATTCAGAATCGCTTCATTGTTGAAAGATTGCAATGCTTTGTAGCTATTGTGCATATTAATTCATTTCGTATCAAAAATCATAAAGTCTTAGTAGGATAACATTTTTCGGTTCCATGCTGTCAAATCTCTGCAGCGGATTGGTAATTCATTAGTTGCATAATATCCTGAGGTGATAAAAGATAGGAAACTTGCTAATAAGTGCGATTCTTGCATAATGAAAAACTCACGTGTGTGAAGTTGGCGCAACCACTCAGCGCAACCATTTTTGTTTTTACTGTGCCACTCCCAAAAATCACATAAACCACACAATTCGAGGTCGCTGATTATGTGCCACTACTCGGTTTCACGAAATTCAGCCTCCTTTGGCCAGAAAACGCAATTCAAATTTCAAATTGGTTGCGCTGTGAAGTTGGCGCAACCAATTTTTCTGACTTTCATAAATTTAGCGCATCAAGCAACAAAACTCATAACAAACGATGAAATATCCATGCCTAATTATGTGCCACGCAAAAAATTACTAAAAATAATCGATCTTCATGTAAAAATCAAGTTTCAAAATTTTATTTCACCGAAGTGTGAAGTTGGTGCAACCAAATTTGAAATCAAAATTACTCAGCACACAGGCAGTTATGCTTCACATAAATAGTACCAGCGGATGTGCCAGGTCAACATTCATCAGAATCAATCAAACAAAAGCAGTCTTTCACCCGCTCTAAAAGAAAACATTAAACATCAAATCACATGACAAAGCTTATAATAAAATATTGCACAACCCGCGCAACCATTTTTCATTTCGAGTGTGCCACTCCTGAAATGCATGTTTCTAGTACAATTTGGGGTCGCTGATTATGTGCCACGCATCAGTTTTACTAAATTCGGCCTCCTTCACTCGGAAAACTCAATTCAAAGTTCAACTACATCACACAATAATTCCAGCGCAACCACTTTTCAAGTTGAAATTACTCTGCTAAAACGCCGTTTCACATCAAATAAATAGCACCATCGGGTGTGCCAGGTCAATATTCATCAGAATCGACCAAACACTCGAAATGAAAAATGGTTGTGCTGACTCGAATTGATCTGAGCTTCAGCTCGATCATGTCTAGGCCTATACATGGCAGGAAATCATGTGTTTTTGAAGGATGATATTTTCTGATTTAGCAAGTGAATAGGTACGAGTGTTTGGTCGATTCTGATGAATATTGACCTGGCACACCCGATGGTGCTATTTATTTGATGTGAAACGGCGTTTTAGCAGAGCAATTTCAACTTGAAAAGTGGTTGCGCTGGAATTATTGTGTGATGTAGTTGAACTTTGAATTGAGTTTCCCCAAATTGTACTAGAAACATGCATTTCAGGAGTGGCACACTCGAAATGAAAAATGGTTGCGCGGGTTGTGCAATATTTTATTATAAGCTTTGTCATGTGATTTGATGTTTAATGTTTTCTTTTAGAGCGGGTGAAAGACTGCTTTTGTTTGATTGATTCTGATGAATGTTGACCTGGCACATCCGCTGGTACTATTTATGTGAAGCATAACTGCCTGTGTGCTGAGTAATTTTGATTTCAAATTTGGTTGCACCAACTTCACACTTCGGTGAAATAAAATTTTGAAACTTGATTTTTACATGAAGATCGATTATTTTTAGTAATTTTTTGCGTGGCACATAATTAGGCATGGATATTTCATCGTTTGTTATGAGTTTTGTTGCTTGATGCGCTAAATTTATGAAAGTCAGAAAAATTGGTTGCGCCAACTTCACAGCGCAACCAATTTGAAATTTGAATTGCGTTTTCTGGCCAAAGGAGGCTGAATTTCGTGAAACCGAGTAGTGGCACATAATCAGCGACCTCGAATTGTGTGGTTTATGTGATTTTTGGGAGTGGCACAGTAAAAACAAAAATGGTTGCGCTGAGTGGTTGCGCCAACTTCACACACGTGAGTTTTTCATTATGCAAGAATCGCACTTATTAGCAAGTTTCCTATCTTTTATCACCTCAGGATATTATGCAACTAATGAATTACCAATCCGCTGCAGAGATTTGACAGCATGGAACCGAAAAATGTTATCCTACTAAGACTTTATGATTTTTGATACGAAATGAATTAATATGCACAATAGCTACAAAGCATTGCAATCTTTCAACAATGAAGCGATTCTGAATCCTTTTTAGGACAACATGAAAGTTTTTCTTTAACTAACCTCGTAATTACAAACAACAAACATGGAGAAATTAGCGTCTTCTTCAAACATCTAATGACTTCAGAGGCACAACAGCATGCACCGAGAAGGAAAGCGCACAAGAGGTAATTACACATTGTGATGGTGCAATAGAATTGTGCTGTAATAAATGATGGTTCGGCTGATCTGGAGAGGGTTGGATTTTTTCTGAGATTCCGATGAAATCCTTGAAAACTGTAAAATCCATTTTTCTCGGCAAGTACTTATTCTCCCGTGAAATCGGACGGCAAACCGTGATCAGTGAAGCAATTCCATTCTCTTGGTATGTCTATTGCAGTGATTCTGTGCAAAAATTAGAATTTGAAACTTTAATGCCAGTAGGTGGTTCCGGGCACTTCACAGCGGACCCAGATAGAGGAATATCTTTGCAATGCGGGCGAGTTTTGCAAATCTGATTACAGATTTGTGATTAGGAGCTTCAAATTAGTAGGAGAGGATGGATTTCGCTGAGAAATTCTTTGTATTGAAAAATGGTTCCGCTAACTTCACAATCAGCTTGCAGAAAAGTCCATGATAACCGTAAAATCCATTTTTCTCGGCAAGTATTTATTCTCCCGTGAAATCGGACGGCAAACCGTGATCAGTGAAGCAATTCCATTCTCTTGGTATGTCTATTGCAGTGATTCTGTGCAAAAATTAGAATTTGAAACTTTAATGCCAGTAGGTGGTTCCGGGCACTTCACAGCGGACCCAGATAGAGGAATATCTTTGCAATGCGGGCGAGTTTTGCAAATCTGATTACAGATTTGTGATTAGGAGCTTCAAATTAGTAGGAGAGGATGGATTTCGCTGAGAAATTCTTTGTATTGAAAAATGGTTCCACTAACTTCACAATCAGCTTGCAGAAAAGTCCATGATAACCGTAAAATCCATTTTTCTCGGCAAGTACTTATTCTCCCGTGAAATCGGACGGCAAACCGTGATCAGTGAAGCAATTCCATTCTCTTGGTATGTCTATTGCAGTGATTCTGTGCAAAAATTAGAATTTGAAATTTTAATGCCAGTAGGTGGTTCCGGGCACTTCACAGCGGACCCAGATAGAGGAATATCTTTGCAATGCGGGCGAGTTTTGCAAATCTGATTACAGATTTGTGATTAGGAGCTTCAAATTAGTAGGAGAGGATGGATTTCGCTGAGAAATTCTTTGTATTGAAAAATGGTTCCGCTAACTTCACAATCAGCTTGCAGAAAAGTCCATGATAACCGTAAAATCCATTTTTCTCGGCAAGTACTTATTCTCCCGTGAAATCGGACGGCAAACCGTGATCAGTGAAGCAATTCCATTCTCTTGGTATGTCTATTGCAGTGATTCTGCGCAAAAATTAGAATTTGAAACTTTAATGCCAGTAGGTGGTTCCGGGCACTTCACAGCGGACCCAGATAGAGGAATATCTTTGCAATGCGGGCGAGTTTTGCAAATCTGATTACAGATTTGTGATTAGGAGCTTCAAATTAGTAGGAGAGGATGGATTTCGCTGAGAAATTCTTTGTATTGAAAAATGGTTCCGCTAACTTCACAATCAGCTTGCAGAAAAGGTGAAATTGAGATTTCCGGGTGAAATCTGCACTGTTTTGAAAGATGAGGCACATATTCGTGATGAGCACAACAAAATTGATCGGGTAGTGACCAAAAGAAATTGATTTACTGCGTCAATCAGCGAGACTCAGCAATTGGTTCTGCTGGATGGTTCCGCTAACTTCACAGCGGGACCACTTTTATCTTTAAACTTGAATTTCTCAAAAGCGACCGCGAATTTGTGAAATCTGAGCTCAGATTCGTAATCAGGAGACTGAAATTGACAAACTAGCAGCTGTTTCGAATAGAATTAAGCTATAATAAAAAATGGTTCCGCTGAGTGGTTCCGCTAACTTCACACACGTCTCAAAATATGCATCGTGTATAATGCCTGATATATCTCTACGGCTCTACGCTAGTATATTCACCAACGCTCGGAGCACAATGAGGAAATTTTCAATGAGAACCGTTTCGTCCGCTTCCTGGTCCAGGTTAAGTAATGCCTTCCACTATATTTTGAATTATAAAATGTTACAAATTTTGTATAATTGGTTCTGTAGAGCAACACTTGTGTGTGAGCTGTTTGATATGAAAGACGTGTAGAGATTTAAGATAAGAAAAAATAATGCCACAGATTATCTCAGTCATCAGAGGAATTTGATTATTCGCATTTAAGCAATTAAAACGGGAATGGACAATTAATAAAAGATTCGTAAAGATAAAGATTTTTTAAAGATTCGTTTATAAAAAATGGAGCAGCACAGTACTGGGCCTACAGTACGATTTTCTAAGTATCATCTAAGTATCCAGATTGTATTTTATAATAAAAAAACAAAAAAGCACATTACAGCAGACCTGTCACCAATAAATTCTTATAATTCTCGCTGCGTTTTTGTTTAGTATCGAGTCAAGATTTATCACGTGAATTGGTCTCCGTACAAAATGGAAAAATGATTTTGATGACGCGTGCCAAATAAGGTAGACCTTCACACACTTCACGAGGCTTTTGATTTTCAACAAATTTTTTTCCACAAACATGTTATACTTTATTTGCTGCTTACAACGTTCCTATCATTTAGATTTTGTTAATGGCGTCATACGGGAGGACATTGGTAAAGCGCATTCTTTGATATTCAAAAGAAAAAGTTTCTCCACTCCTTGATTTATTATGACACAGGAAATGAAAATATCAAAGGAATACGACCACAAAATTTTCGCTGCATAGTAGCTTGATCACGGTGAATTACACAATTTGGATTTTATTTGACGCTTTGCTTTGGACAGTTTTATCAAAACCGAGTTACAGGACCACTTTGACCAGTATATGGAATGCAGTCAATATACGAGTCGCTATGCTAACTGAAAAATTGTGATTGAGACAAATAGATGCATGACATGTGATCTCTTGAAGAGCGCTTTATGGATGAAAAATCAAATTACTGTCAGTGGCTGCTCGTTAATTTTGGCTAAGGTGGGTTACAAAAAAAGGCTTAGTACTTTCATTGCAATATTACACACTTTGACAAACCATTACAACGTAATTTCAATTAAGCTAAAAATTTCCTTGTAACTTTTTGATTTCGAATGGCTTAGACCTTAAGCTTATAATGTTTCATTCAGACAAAGTTGATGATTTCTGATTAATTTATTGAAGTCTGTGTCCTGCTTCACAGCTTCAACTGCGGATTGTTCTTAATTACGCTCATTATTATCAGTCAATTTTGAGATTCACGTGAATGAGTCCTAGCACGGCATAATTTAACAAATACACTGCGTGACATTTGTCACACCACCATTCTTAGTTGTCCTGAAACCCTGCCCTAAGATAGGGTGCAACGTTACAAAGTAGCAAGTCGGTTTATAAATGTATTGTTAATTCGGACATTTTTATATATCTCTCTGAAATGTTTGAAAGATCGACCTACTTCCTCCTTATTTCTAGGGAATGCAAAAGCGATAACTTTTGAGTTCGAGCATAGAAAAGCAATTGCCTTCAAATAGAGATACACACCACCTCCAAGGCAATTTGATGACACCTCAAACGGCCACATGCACTTGATGAAAGTTATCAATCTTATGATAATGCGATGATTCAAGTCTGTGTGCAACATCTGATCTGTGCCGCTGTGGATATAGTTTAGATATAGACAAATACGCGTATATTTGATATAGATACTTTATAAAGGACTGCACTTTATCGTGAGTCAGATTCATATTCCATCATAATAATCGTTTTAGTGTTTCAAAATAATCATGTTAATTAATTAAGGTCACACTGAGCTGATGTAGCATTGCATGCTGAGCATACAATACATGTGTACAGTACCTTGACAATAATGCATAACACAATGCTTTAAGAGGGACAAAACAATCATTTCTGATTATTTCCCTACATGTGGAAACAGTTCAAATGCGCTTTTAAGAGTTTGTCACGTAGACATAATTGCTTAAGATATCCCCTAAGACCTGCAGACTGAGAAATATAAGCGGTGTCATTAAATTTTGAAAAGAATAACTCAACGGAATTCATTTCAATTATCAGCTTATCTGAGTAAGATCTTGCTCTCAAAAAATGAATATTTAATTCGACGAAGTCACGTCTATAACTGAAGCTAAGCTCTTCATTTGACTTAATAATTGTCAGATCATTCATTCATTAGAGCCCAGGATTGACAGGTTTATAGGCTAAGTAATGATTTAACACTTACTAGGTTGGGCAGTGGCCAACCTGCCTTAATGGACGAGCCTGCACAAATTGCTGTTAACAGATAAGTGAGGTCAGATGCAACGAGATATTCAGAAATGTCCAAAAATGAGGATGAATCAGACAATAAATAGGTTATCTTCAAAGAAATGCTTTCATTTGTTGAGCATTTCTGTGTTAGAGTGAGGGCACATCCTAGATCATTTGACATCGTCAATTTGAGCCTCCATAGTGAAAATTGTATATCATCAATTCCTCGTTCATTATCCCACTTGTCATTATGCATTTCTTTGGACCACTTAAAAAACATGTGAAAAACTGGAGTAATGAATGATGTATTTTATCTCACTTGCGTTCTTCGTTGTCTTTGTCTGAGTATTGAAGAATTTGAAGTCAGTCCTAAAACGGAAAAAACACGATGTTGAAATGCGATTGAGATCAAGCGAAAATTTTCATCAGATAAATTCGAACACTCCATGAAAAAAAGATCGAGTTCTCAAGATGCTGTAACAGGACATCCACAAAAGCACGCAAATAATTCATGACTTATACTATCAAATTAAAATAACGTAAATTCTTTTAACTGCATTATGAAACTAATTGAAAATCAGTGATATAATTATTCAGCTGTGTCCGAGTTCTTGTTTCTGAGGGACGCATTTGATGACGGAATGGCGCATTAAGCAGTTATGGTGCATAGGGGTGTGGTACAGACACTGAATGGAAGACTGATTATGCAAATGGCCGTCAGATGCTTGATATCTTTTGACCACATGGCGAACTTTATGTAATTCAACTATTGTAACAGTCGGTTACATCAGTCATCCTAAACACAACAGATTGCTTGATGACTAGTTGTATAAGTTGCATCAAAGAACCTCTAGCTCAGATTCAATCGAGTGAACCTTCGTTTTCTTCGGGTGTTGCCCAGCGGTGAAAACGCAAGATTTGGATTTCTGAAGATAGGATTGACTTTGTCATTTCCGCAAAATTTAAGACTGCAGTTGTTAAGTTTGGTTGACATTAGCAGAAACGCTCATATTTATTTAACCGAGTAGAATACATCTCAAATCTGTTAATCAGACATGTGGAACGTTGCAATGCGATACTTTTTCATTGAGAAAAGTAGACCTCTTTGCGTTGGTAATCAATAAATGAATAGCAAGGCGAACTAAAGGAATGAGAAGTGATTCAATCACTTGAAATTTATGAGCAGCATCGCTTCTGCGTAGCATGGAGAAGCGATTTCGCGCGCGGTCAAGGGCCCGTATTACAAGCTTGCAGGTGGTGAGTGACATCTGGCTGATATCTCATCAACGCAAATGCGTCAAGTCCGAGAGACTTAAGTGTGTAACTAATTGATCTTAAGTGACTAAATTCCAAATTAAAAGACAAACTTGTTCTCGTCAGCTTCTGATGTGTACTATCACATGTAATACCATCTTCACGCCTAGTCAACAACACGTCGCGAAAGGTCCATGTCACGTCACTTTGATGCTCGACAGTAGTTAACTCAATATTTCGGTGCATGTCAGCAAATATGGAATGTTCACACTCAGCGTTCAAATCACGTGCTGGATAGTGCTATCACCAACTTAGCTATCACTCGGTACCTGCAAACTTATGAAATGGACCATGTGACCTCGAAAAATCGTTTATCCACATTTCAGACGCGATGCCGCTTATCAATTGAAGTGATTGAATCGCTTTGTATTCAAGCTGTCAAGTCAGAACTCTTGCTACAAAATGAGTATGTTTGTGACATCAGCTGACTTATAGTGCACTATTTATATTTTGTAAATACCGTTGATTTTATATTTCTCACGTTTTCAAAGTGTATTAGTTGTCTGCAGTCCTCCGCTGGACGTGTTTTCGAGGCAAAATTTGTAATTAAGATATCTTGTCGCTTCACTTCGGTGCACAGCTGAGAAGAGTCGGCGAAAAGATCCCTCGCTTCAATATAAGCGCTTAAGCTGATGAAGCTTGATTTACCATTCATTTATAAATGAATTTTTTTATATATGTTACCTCCGTATATTTTTACATGCTTTATATAATTGAATGAATAGCGGTAGTATCTTGGATTATGGTCTCCAATTCGCCCCAGATGAATTTGTGAAAACTAAATAGGGACCTGCGAAGCCTAGAGATTCGATTCGAATTTGTGATTCGAGAAATTCGAATCGGCTCGCTTGGACTGTTCAAAAATTGTTTTGATTTCAAGCCTTTTAGGTTTCTTCTGATTTATAGCTCAGGGACTATAATTCGCCCCAAGCGAATTTGCGGAAACCGATAAAAAGAAGAAAAAATTGATTATTATTGAAAATAATGATGTGATCACAATGCGTCATCGACAATTACGTGGTCAAGGAAAAGTATACTATTTTCGATTATGACAAGAAAAAATGAAGATCTTTTTCAACAGATCTCATAGCTTCTGATGATGATGTGTTGGGGCCCGCTATAAGCATCTCGATTTTTGCGGGCAGCGGGCATTATTTCTCGATGTCAGACGTGAGACGTGCATTGCCAGCTTCCATGATTCTCGGAAAAATCAATATTAGCTAGAAGTTTACTAGCTCAGACTAACTAAGCTCAGTAGCAATAACTGAAGTGCGAGCTATGGGGGCACGGGCAAGCTTGCGAGCACATGCCCTATCCCAGGTGCTATAACACGATAGAATTTCATTTAAAGCCACATCATTCTAGTGGTGCATTATCAAACAACCAATAGCAAAGCTAACTGCATGTGTTAGAAAAGCATTGAATTTTGATTCGGTCTAAAGCTGTTGGAATGTCTGATAAACTGCAAGCAAAAAATAATAACCTTCAAGACATTAACAAAGTTCTACTTCCATACTATTTATGATTTACAAACTTTCAGTAAATCTTGATACCCTTGCCCCATACCTACTTTATTTTTATTGAATTTTTGGACGAATTACCAGACCCAACAAAATTTTCGGCTGATTTTCGGAAATTACTGAATTTGCGGAAAATGTTAGTCCCAGTTGTAGCCTCTTCTCGGTCGACACGACTTGAACGTGACTCTGCAATTTCAGCTTGTGATGTTGGATCCTAGCAGTGGTTGAAGACGTCGGCTGCGAAGCGAGAGTTGGTCGAAACAGCTGCATGCTACACATGTTGTTCACATGACTTGTGGCTGTAAGCTCGGGTTCCTGAAAACTTTTTAACTCAAGCAATGATCATGAACCCGAGCTTCCGTGATTTTCAATCTCCAGACCCAAGCTAGTCCAAGTTTATAGAAGAGTCACTATTAGAGCTCAAAATTGACAATTTTATTTCAAATCATATAAGTTGACTACATCAGAAAAGTTATAGAAAAAAAACTGCGTCAAGCTTCGAGGATTACAGCCGCTTTCCCCTTTGTATGTTTATGCTGATCCTCTGTCTCAGCGAAGTGGCTTCTGTGGCAGATGTTTTACACCTTCCAAGATCGGTGATGAACCGTGCTGTTGAAGGTCCCACCACCCCAGTCGTTCCGATAACCATAGGTTTGATAAATGAAGGTCTCGGTCAGATTTTCATATTTCTTCACCTTTGTCATTTCTAAATTTCTGGGGGCGGTGAAGAGTGAATACAGAGCGCTTAGCATGGCTGACGGGAGATGAGAGAGCTCCCATTGTTAAGTCTTGATTGTATGGATGTTTGTTTAAGGTAAAGGCGATTACATATTTGTCACACAAGCGAAAACATTCTTTATGGACTCGAGGATGAACAGGAATTCTGTTTATCGAAAGGGAATCGAACATCAAAGATGATGTACAGATTTGTTACATGTTGTTTACATCACAAAGCATTTTGATTCTATGATGGGAAATGATGGGATCAATTACATGTGGGAAACGCAACAAATGAATGAGTAATGAGTTATGATTTAATCTTTGTGACATATATTTCAATATTATTCAATAACAATTCTTTATTTTATCAGCCACTGTGGGTGGGACAAGCTCCGCCTCGTCCCCGTTTTTTGGGTTTTCAGGTTAGGGGTCGAAACACACAAAGACGAAACTGTGCTGAATGACTGACAGACTGCAGTAGTATTATTTATATCCCTTAATCGTAGCTGAATTGAGTCGATGTATTTTAATTGTATTTAAGATATGTGGAATTACATGTGGATACTATAGATGATGAAGAAACTGGATAACAAAACTGGATGAAGAAATGGTATTTTCCATGTGTAGTAGTTGTTTTTCGTGCTGTAGTCTTTTTAGGTGCTTCGGTTGTTTATAGTGTCCATTGTATTCTATGTTACCTCCCTATTCTATTACTTTCACCATAATCCACTTACCATTATCCACTTTGTGTAGTGTCAGATATAGTTCACTTATAAATCGGTGTAGAAAGCATCGATGTATTCGAGATATTTTTCCTCCACTTTTTCAATTTTTATTTTTAGGTTCCCTTTTGTTTATAATATCCATTTTTTTATTTCCTTAACCTATCTGTGACCACTCTTATCTATTCTATCTATATCAGTCTGTAGTCGTCACAGTAATATCAGACGTCTGGTTTTGAACGTGTATAACGGCAGTGGTTTGGAAATCATGGTATTATATTATTATATTAACAGTCAAGTAGTTATTAAGTATTCAAGTCTTAGATTTCCATTTTATATTTTTATTGATATTTCGCTGCCAAATTTTGATCGTTGCCGTATCGTTCGAGAATTGAGATTCTTTTCTTTACTGATTAATCCAATGTTTACAGTAGCATTGCCTTTGTACACTTGCGGATTGGAGAACGCCATCAGTCCTCATTAGGACTACTTTAACTAATAATTTAAATTAGTAAGCATTATAATCTATTATAAATGGCTACTGGGATGACTTTCATCATCGTATGAGAACTACATATTTGGCTGCTGATGTTGGAGCGACAGACGACTGATGTAGTGATGACGCGGAGCTCAAAATCTTCTGAAATTCTTTATACCTTATACAAGTATTACTTTGAGTGACTAATTTGGATATCGACACATTCAAGCCTTTACTTGCGGATTCAAATATATTATTTGAGGATAGTTATTACGGACTGTGAATTCATGGGAAGTCACAAGAATTATCGGATCGAAATTTAACGTCGCAATATTTTGAGGACTTGAAGTAAAAATTCTGTTGTTGCTTTCTGCAATTAGTGACAGAAATGATAGAATTGACTGATTTTCGTCTCATGAAAAAATGGTCCTTTCCCGAGCTCAGGATTTAGGTACAAGAACGATTGATGGTGGTTGCGTTTCCATCAACAGATAAGATTCAAAATACTACTAAAAGCCTGAGGCTACAACCCTAGTTTTCATTATCAAGCTACCTTTTTGGCAAAACTAGGCCAATGTGAGGTCGCATGAATCAGCATCTCTTATCTAACTCGTAATCAAACGTCAAGATGTCCCTCACAAATGGTAATTTGTGTTTTCCTATAGCTTGCTTGCCATCCATCATTAGGGTGGATGCAAAGATTTTTATCGTGCCCTTTCTCATAACAGACCCGAAAAATTCATATAGGGCGTCTTTAACAACAACTGTGCTTGCAATTTGGAGCACTAGTTCGTTGCTCATGTTAGGAATCCACGAGATCTTAAATATCCTTCGGTCAAACAAACCTTAAATCATAGAGTAAGTACATTAGGTAGAGTAGCAAACAAAGATATTCTATTTATTATAAAAGGCTAGATAGGAAATAGACGTGTTTTTACCTTGTGTGCAGCGAAACCAGTGAAAATCAGCTGATATGGCATGAATTTGAAAATATTTGTAAGCGAGCAACACATATTCCTTTTCATTACCTCCTTTTAGTAATTACAGAACTAAAACGCATTTAAAACGCAGTTGTAAGTAAGAGTACTAGTGACGCAATTCTTTCAATTAGACTTTATTGCATTAATTTGTCAGTTGATTATTAGATCTGAAGAGCGCGCATGTTATATACAAATGAAAACCTATTGTTTTATTTTTAGATGAACAGTAAGATGAACAGCAGAGTAAAGTTCACTTACAATTCACCAAATACATGACTAAAGGAGAATAATGAACCGCGTCTTTACTTTTGATCATGCAGTTAGATTGTTTCTTTGTAAAAAGTACGGGGCCTGACTGGTTGAACATATATGTCGTTGCTGTGCCCACCGGTGGCCGGCCACGCCAGACGCGATTGTCAAGCTTGGCAATAATCCAACATGCACAAGTAATTTTGCGGTAAGAAATTACATGATACAACAGAAAAAATAAATATGAATTATCAGAAAATTTGATGTAAAAGTGGTTTAAGCAAATAAAAACAAACAACATATATTGCGTATGTTATACATTGACAGACATGAAATGATCGATTCCAGTTGACCCTAAAATGCCCTCTTTTAATCATTTGCAATACATAAATTCATATTGTAGTTTCAGCCTGGTGAATAACTCGAAGAGCGTTGTTGACATAGGTGAGCCTTATTAATAGCCAATTCCTCAGTGCAATATTCGGATTCTCACTGAAATTGTCAATAGTCATGAATTCTACAGAGGGAATTGAGTGTTTATCAATTGATACCCCATCAGTCTTCATGTGAATATTTTTTTCTTCCATTTGGATTAATAGTACTGCAGTAAATTCTGCATTACCGCTCTCATCTTCAACAATTTCTTTCAGAGAAACTACTGAATGAATATTCTTAAAACTTATCATATAATATCAGCGAATTACGCTTTATATCATATGCCATTTCTAAGGCTTTTTGTCGTATCGCACATCGCACAGCCGAAAAATCAGCAATTTCGCACCATTGCCGTAATGCTTTTTTTGCCACGATAAAGATCGTACGAAAATGGGTTCAAATTTAGGTATCTATTTCTCATCTAGCCCTTTTAAACAATTAAATATCTTTGGTAGGAACTCATCAATAATTAAATCCACTGTGTGAATACAATTTCGATTTCATTAAATGAGCTCGAATGAGACCCAGCATCACATGTGAGATATGCAAATTTTTACACTTTTAGGAAATTTTGGATTTCACTAATCGTGGCAGCAAAACAGAAGGAATAATAGCATTTCACACATCCTCCATGTCATGTCAACCTGTGTAGAGAAGTAATATAGTCTACTAAATTAGAAATCCGATGGGTTGCCATCACTTGAATACATACGACCTTATCAATAAGAGCACTTTCTTGAGCGTGATCATATCACAAGCTATAATCTGCCACTGGTAGAGCAAAATAAAATAGCCACTGACAATGATCACAATTAAGCTAAAAGATGTAAATGGGTACGCATTGATATTCAGATTTGAATGAATCATAAAATTAATTACACCGATGAAAATGGACTTGAAATTTCAGCCAAGAAAGCACAAAAAGACGTTTTTATGAAGACTTGCATTATAATGCAGCTCATGAATTTCCTGTGATAATCAGCTTAATTTCCGCTTAACTAAGCTGCTTGTAAGCAAATGTTCATTCCCTTTGATAACCAAATTGTTTCATACTACTTATAACGGACGTCATCTCGGTAGTATATAAATGAAGGAATAATTTGAAAATAATTGGCTTTTTTAAAAAATGCTCAAATAATTTTTCAGACCGCTGGAACGCTATCTCCGATAAAACTGAATCTCTTCATACAAAAATTTTCACTGCATACAGACACTTGTTTAAGCCGACACTCTACCTGCATATACTTACTCCATGCTGTAAATTATGCAAATTTTCAATCATTCGATTCGAGAATCACGAGCCGATTCGATTTGACTCAAAATTTGCCGATTCACAGGTCCAACCACACGGTTTATTCCACAATCGTATTGAGATTGTTGAATTTTTAGCAGTATGCTGCTTTTTGAGTAGACTGGCAGAATAATCGAATATCAGCCGAATGAAAATATAGTTGTTGTTGAAATACCTATTGGAATATTCATTCATCATTCAAGAACGTCACCATTTCTATCAGCAATGATCTCTATAAATAATCATTCTCGTTTCAAAAAAGTCTTATAAATTCGAAATAATTTAACTCGAGATTAATCAACCATCATCCTATCATACAAACTTGTTGATATCATAATTTACATGGTAGCACACTCACATGCACAGCTATAGAGAACTCTTCTACTTGATAACCATGCCCTCCATGTTTGATATCAACACTTGTCTCCATATCAAAAACAATCACATGTGCGTTGCTTTACCGTACACACGAGGTTGCGATGAATGAATTCTACACCTTTTCAATGTCAGATACTTCCAAATATATTTTAGATCTTTCCAAATGAATTTCAGATTTCTCCAATTGAATTTCGGATATCTTTAAAGTTGAGATTGTTTATAGATATCTGAAATTCATTTGGAAAGATCTGAAATCGATGTGGAAAAGGTGCATCGTCGCATAAATATGAATGGGTGCATTAATGCTTGACTTCAAGTTATCACTATTTCTAAGATTAACTGCAAATATACAATGGGCCTACACGTTCCTTAGCTCCGAACGGCATTGAAAACTATCTATATAGTCGCGAAAATGTTACTGGTACACTACACAACATATCAATTCAAAAACGGAACCCGAAGAAATATCTCAACAGATTTTTCAAAGTTCGATTGCAATGACAAAATGCAATGTGCATGTAATTCGAAGCAATTTACCTCTACACACTGAAAATTTTGATGACTAACTCAAACAAATTATAATATCATCCTCCACTGTAATCAATGCAGGCTGTCTACCAAATAGAAAGTCAAAAAATGACGAATTTTTCAAGAAAAAAATGAAAAAAAAAGATTTTTAGGGGCGGAAAAATGAAAGAAATGATAAAGTATCCGCTAAGAATCGAACAATATCACGCATCACTTTCATCATTGCAATAGTACAATGAAATTTATAATTGACTCCTGTAGCATTTCCATCCAAACAACATGCCCGACAGTCATCATTCAAAAGATTATACGCTGCAAATCTTAAGGTTAAAAAATCGTACATATCAAAATCGTGTACCCGTATGTAAAGATTTAATAAATACAATGAATGCATCATTAATTATCCATCACTGTATACCGTCTTTAGATATCGATGTCTCACTTAACATTACCTACGTAAGTTGTACATGCTCAACATCCAGTCAAAATAAAAACATTGGTGATAGAATAACAAACCAATCAATTCATGAATAATTGCAAATATAGTTCATGGCTTCACATGTTCTTTTGATTTTTTAACATTGTTCATAAGTTTCTCGAATGCACACTTTCGCTTCGATCCAATCTCTGCTCTTTTTATCGATTGTTTTGTATCACTGAGGAGTACAATTCTTGGGCAACTCTAATACCCACCATATCATTTGCAGTGATGGAGTCGTCCAGTTGCAACTTTGCTTCTTTTAACATCCGAAGCGAGATCTCGTATTCTTCCATTACTTCCTCTTCTATCTTCTTTAATTTTCCCTCTTTCGCATCTAATTTCTCGTGTTTCCTAACAGATTTATCAATCAATGCCTGGCGTAATCTTTCCTCCTCAACAGCTTGTTCCTCTTTTCTCTTTGCGATCTCCAACTCTTCGCGTTCGCGTTTCTTCCTCTCTGAGAATTTCCGATGCGACTGTGACACACTTTCTCAGAGCGTACACACTTCAAAAGCGGAGAGCTGATATCTCTAAGGATAAATTTTGAACTAGGCTAGTAGTCGGCAATTTACGAAAATCTATTTGAGAATAAATGATTTCGAAAAAAATGAAAAAAATGACAGCAGCAAAAAAATGAAATAAAATGATATGTTACCAAAAAAATGAAGAAAATGAAAAAATGACGCACTAGACAGCCTGTCAATGATACACCCACCTGCTAGTTTTCAAGTACCTGTGTTGTTATCCTTCATCAAGCATTTCCATTCTATCGCGAAATTTGGTCTCCTTTTAACACCACTGTGCAAGTAACCTGGCCCATGGACATCCATGCCAGGACCTTTTACAATCAGGTCGTACATCACATCGGAAAGCGGTGGATGTAAAATCAATAACCTCTCATATATAACTTATAAGTTACATGTTAAAGCATTAATGATGAGACAAAGCCGTTCCAACGTTCTTAGACTGGCAATCAATGTGTATGCGTTTATTGCTCATCTAAGACGGTGATAATAATAATAATAAAATCTTTATTTTAAGAGGATGACACTGGTAGCAATAGCTAATTTACAATGGTCCTCTAGCATACAGAAAAACATGATTAGGTAGATAAAAGAGAATGAACATCAATTAGAAGTTTTTGAAGAAATCACATATATAGTTTCGCTTAAATTTCAAAACACTGTCAGCCTCTCGGACACAACGATTGCAGGAATTATAGAGATCTGCACCTCGAACCACAAGCGTCATCTTTCTTAGTTTGGTTCTAACTTTGGGAATACACAGGTCTCCTTGTGTTACAGATCGTGTCTTTTTCTCTTGTTCCTTGCGTAAAAACATGCGTTGTAAATAAGTTGGTGCTAACTGATTTAGGGCTTTATACACAAGTAGAGTCTGCTTAAAGTCGACTCGAGTGCGCATGGGCATAATGTGCATTTCCTTGAATAAAGGTTTGGAGCTTTCACGTTTTGGGCGATCAAGCACAACTCTGATTGCAAGCTTTTGGAGTTTCTCAATTCTCGTTATGTGACAGGAAGCACCCCACACCGATAAACAAAAGTCATAGCAAGATTGTATGTAGGCCATGAAGAAGATTCTCCGCACACGAATTGGCAAGAATTGCTTTATCCTTCTCAACAAGGCAACATAGCTGCTCACACGCTGAGCAACATACTGAACGTGCTCATTCCATGTCAGATCTTGGTCGACTATAACTCCAAGGACTTTGAGCTTGTCAGTCAAAGATATTCTTTGGGAGAATGTGGTTATCTCATCCTTACTGAGTCGCCGCCGTTTTTTCCGAGTTGTAATAAGCATGCCTTTTGTCTTCTCCATGTTCAGTGCCCTACAGTTGCCCTTACACCAGGACTCCGCCTCATTGACTAGAGTATCAACATTGCCCTTCACATCATCTAGGCATTTTCCGGTGGTAGTAATGGTTGTGTCATCAGCATGCATGTCAACGATATTGCTGGCAGATAGATGTAAGGGTAGGTCGTTGATAAAGATGATAAAGAGCAGTGGGCCGATTACAGACCCCTGAGGCACTCCGCTGGGTACTGAGAGCTTGTGTGATAGTCCATTTTGAAGAGACACAACTTGGTACCTGTTTTGCAAGTAGGATTTGAACCAAGTAGATGAAAGCTCTGAGACGTTATAGGCCAAAAGTTTTTCCAACAGAAGCTCATGATTTATCAACTCAAAGGCCTTTTTAAGGTCCAACATTATAACTGCATTCAAATCACCATCATCAATGCTCTTCGTCCATTGATCCAACATATTGATTAAAGCTGTTTCACATGAATGACCTTCTCTAAAACCAGATTGGGAGACATGCAACATCGGATGCATATGCAGATATAAATGTTTGTGTACATGCCTTTCGATGATTTTACTTGTTATTGGTAGCACTGATATCGGCCTGTAATTTTCCATGTCATTGACATCGCCTTTCTTGTGTACTGCAGATACGCGGGCTTGCTTCCACATGTCGGGGAAGATTCCAGAAGTTAGGCTCAAATTGATAATCGTTGTCAATGATGGTGCCAGTTCTACACAGCCCAACTTGAGTAATTTGGGAGGAATATTGTCCAATCCAGTTGCTTTATTTGACGATAATTCTTTGATCAAACATTCAGTTTCGCAAATGGTAATTTGAGGTACGGTACTTGGAACTGATCCGGACTGAACCTGGAGACTTACAGACGCAGCGTATTTAGAATGTTGCTTATGCCATGGCCATTGGCTTTTGTAGAATGTCTTTCTGCCACAGTCACAAAGAATTTGTTTAATTCGTCTGCAATTTCGGTGGGATTTTCTGATTGATTGCCATTTATGTTCATAGATGTTATGGTAGCGGACTTCTTTGATGGCGCCAGACCTTTGTCTGTTGCACTGGTCTCTATAAGATTCGTATAGTGGTCCTGCTTCGCTTTGCGAATAAGAGCAACACATTTGTTTCTATAGAGACGATAAAGATCGTACTCTTTCTTGGCTTTGTTGTAATCGCGCTTTCGCATCAATTCTCTAATTTCTTTCGTGAACCACTCGGGTTGCCAGTCTCTTTTGATTCTTTTTTCACGTATTGGTGCGTTTATTGATAACCTCCATTACCATCTTGTGCCAAAGTGCGAGAGCGTCGTTCGGATCATCAAACATGTCTAAAACAGACCAATGTGACCAATGTGATGCTTCAGTTCCCCTCAGTATCAGAAAAAAGCAAAATTTTGTATTCATTGAACACCTAAAAGCTGTAACGAATTGGTAGCAAAATAGCATTGAAAAATCACTGTAGCGAAGAATTCATCAGTATCTACACTTATCAGCGTGAGATTCCATTTTCATGAAGTTCGTGAGAAAATGATATGAGTCATGTCAGCAGCAGTCATACAATTTGACTGCAGCTGCAGGGCTATTGAAAACAATGCTTTTATGCATTGTTGTAAAGCACGTGCATTTAGCAGAAAGACCTAAATAATGAAAAATTTGCCTTCGTATCAAAAAATGCGACATAGGTCATTTATTACAATTCACCTTTTCGTTTTGATGTCATAGGCGCACGTAGGCCTGTATATGTATGATGAATTTATATTTCGACCAACAAGCGATGGTTTAGACTTAAGATTTGAGAAAATTTCAAATCAATATTGCTCCTCTTGCGCACCGTGCAACATGAAGTAATTCGTCCTTTGATGATGTCCGGTTGGGAGGTCTAGACGTTGACCCAAAGTTTGAAATAGAGATAGGTATTTGAAAACGGTTTGCTAAGGAAAATCTGCGGTCCAGTTTTCGATCTGCATATAATTAATGGCGGCAGAAGAAACAACCAAAGATGCAACCTCGACCTCAGTTATGCAGATTCTAATCGAGGTCGGGGCAGGGATATCAATTCACTCAAGGAAAAAACGGAAAATCGGTAAAAACCGGGGTTTAAATGCATAAATTTGAAATATTTACATTAGACTAATTTTGAAAAAACGGAAAATTGCGATCCCGGAGTTAGTGTCGGACTGAACAGCAGTCAGATAATCACAGAATTTTTCTCACTTTTCATATTTTTTCATTTATTCATTGTTTTTCACTGATCTGTTCCTTAATAACTCTAGCACCATGATTTTTGGCATGATTAACCTTCAGGGCATGAAGTCATGTAACCGTATACCTTTACCTACAAAAACTAGACACATTTGGATTCAGCAAGCATCTCAGTAAGGTAAACATAAAATTTTGATTAAATTTAAGCTCAAACCTGGAGCATCTAACCACAGTCTTGCAAATATCACACATCGAAACTTGCTTTTAGCACTTGATAGAACGTGATAGAATACGATATGATTGAATAAGATATAACATGAATAAAAATCATGGTGCTAAATTTGATAGATCTCGCATAGTCGGCGTAAACACACCAAACTGACATTTTGGTAGACGTAGAGTGCTTCAATTTCACTTTAATTGGTATGTATTTTTCTTTGATCTTGTCTGTAGATCGAAGGTAGACGGTAGAGCTCGTATGCCACGCATTTCCGTAATAGTCAAAGGGTGTAGAACATTCTGTGAAAGTCTCATCTTAGGTGTCGTTCCATGCTCGTCCTGGTGGTGGCACTACAACTATATTACCAAAAAATTGGCAAATATACAATAGATATATCTATAAATAATCGAATTAATTAAATTTCTGAAAATAATTTCATTTTCAATTTTTTCAAACATATCCTTCCAAAAATGCCTCTCCATAGATGCTTTATCATAACCAAACCTGTTATGAAATATCTCATAGAGCTGACTTCCGGGTTCATTATCTTCATTAAAAAGTTCTTGGCGATATAAGGACTTTATTTTTCTTCAAAATACGACACACTGATGACCGGAGCAATTCCAACTCTTCGGACCAACGACGTTTTGATCTTGTAGGATCTGCGGTGTTTCATAAGCCCATTCTTCACTTTTCTTCACTTCTTGGCTTCCTCTGTCCAGACTTCAGATCTCAAATGAGAGATCAGTGATATCAGAAAGATTTGAACAAGGCTATGATTCCTTCTGAAATTCAACGGTTCATCGAATCGTCGTCTACTACTTCCACTCGGTAATTCAACACGCTGAAGCAATTATCCATGCAGCATCGTTCTTCAGTGGATCATCCATTACAATAAAAATCGAAGAATATTTTTTTAAGCGATGAATCACAAAATGCTTGATGAGCTACCCTCGTGACGCCCCTCTTTGATATGTGATTGACCCATCTGATGCAAATTCTGTTCAACAAATGAGCAACTTCCTTTTTTAGTTCACGGAAAATTTTGACTCAACCTGTAACTTCTTCCAGGTGGAAAAACACCCTCTTGGAAGAAATTACCAACCCTGACCGCTACCGAAGTTCATTCACTACTCCCCTAGCACTGTATGTAAAATGATGTCTTCAATGCAGATGCATGACCTATTACTGACTGATGAGGGTAACCTGGTTAAGGAGCGAGTTAACAGTCGATGTATCTACATGGCAACAGATACCTAGCTAACGCAGTATAATCTATACTCACGGAAGACTCCATGGAAGATTGTTATCCTTGCCAATGCCTCCGTTACTGCAGACTGCTGCAATTGGGTACAAACGAGGTAGTTTTCCCATACCTGCAAGAACAAAACAGGCAATGATGTGCTATGCAATATCAGTCGAATTTAGTTAAGTAATAACAAGGAGCCCGACAATTCATCTATAAAAAGGGTTTTGAATAGTTGCGTACTATATCTTCTCACAGCAAAACAATGCATCCAACTTCGACTGAATCGATAGGAAAAATTATCTCATCTGCAGGGCTCGTAAATGCCGATGGAAAAAGACGGAAAATTCCAAACACATTTGCACACCCGTGTGTCCTAATAGATAATAATAATAAAAAGCTACAATAATATACTTTTACCATTAATTATTGACATAAGCTGCTAAATAAATGTCACAACTGATTTCTACGGATACATAATGTTGATGTACTGCTAGTGTTATGTTAGTCTCGTGATAGGCAGATATCTAAGTTATTCCATGCCTAGTGATAGCGATCTAATCTGCGGTGTTCTCTTCTGATCTGACCAACTCAACAGTTACCTCAATACATCAATCCGTCTACGAATTAATAGTTCAGACATTGAGTGAGCACGAACATTGTGACTATCGGTAAACACAGTCTTAAACCAGCCAAGAACGGTTGCTGAGTCAGTTTTGATGAGAGGACTTGGTACTCCACTTGACAGCCATGTTGACGCCTCTTATAGCCGCATCAAGCTCACTGATGTTGATATGACAGCCATCGTCTTCCTTTCGAAGCCATGCCGCGTCCTCAACAACTGAGGCACCGATTTCCACCACCATGCCAAGCGCCAAATTACTCGCGTCCACCCAAACATAAATTACATCTCTGATACAAATTAATTCAGGTAAGAGAAACATTTCGTTTCTATCGACCATAGCCCAAATATTAGCAGAAAAGAGAATATAGTCAGCGCACCAATTTAGTCCATCACTAAAAATGAATAAATTTCATTGTTTTTAATCGATGATCGAAATTTGGTGCGCTGACTAGAATTGGCTTCAGACAGTCGAGAGGAAATGCTCCCCTTGCTCTAGAGCTTCTGTGGGCCTCCCTCAAACATAACATGTAATCGGTTGGTTCAAAAGTTACAGGAGTTCAGTGTATAGAGCTTCATTAAGATAAGTCAGAGGCCTCATTCCAAGAAGTCGGAGGAGCACTGTCAAAAGATCGGATGGTCTACTGATGTACTCTTCTTAGGTATTAGATATCCTGTTTGAGTTTTGTTTCCTTACGTCATGGCCTACTTTTAGCAAGGTTTAGTGTATTAAGATATACGGTGGAACCTCCTATTGCGGACATTCTATACAGGGGACACCTCCGTATTACGGACAGTTAAGCTCAGTCCCGAATAATGTTCGTATAATCACCGGTAACTCCATATTGCGGACACTAAGGCGCAGTCCCGACGGTGTCCGTAATATTGAGGTTCTACTGTATAGAATAATTCACTGTTTTCTTGAGCAACGTGTTTGGCACATGAGTCCTGACGTAAGACAGTCTGAAAACTATGTCCCATAGACTTGTAAGATGTATATCAGAATCGGTGAGATAAATCAACCTAGACCGAATCCCTGATCTGAGCAATATGCATCACGTAGAGCAATTATTAATGACACAGTTCAACGACCGACTCTTTTAGCTACTTCCAGTGAGAGTCCGGCATTTCAAACATAATTGCAATGTCACTTTCAAGCATTATACGCGGATGATTTGGCGATGGCATGTCCAATACGATCTGATGACGATGAAAGCCTTCTTACTATGGAGTACTCAAATATTTCTAAATGGACCATCGAGAACAATATGAAAATTAAAGTGGACAAATGTCAACAGATGTTTTTGCACCGAAGACGTGACTTGGACTTTTCGAAGTGGGCACTTCATGATGTTGTGCTCAAAATCACATCAAACTTATCGGAGTGACTATTTCTGCAAATCTGGATTGGACTTTTCATATCCAACAAATTTGTAAACAAAATGCGTCCAAAATGTATATTCTCTACCGATTGAAGAGATTCCTTCCAAAGCATAATCTGGTTGATGTACAGGGTGTGCGCAAAATTTCAAGGGCGTGTAGCTCCAACCGCAATGATTATTCGACTTGTGTTTTTCTGCCATATTGTTTAGCAAGTCATGGGGTTATGTTGTGCGAAATATTATTTTTCTCTTACAATTATTTGGAGGTATGCTAGCTAATTTTGAATTCACTAGAAGTTACCTAAATTTCAAAATTTAAATCGTTCAGAATTCAAATCAAAAACAGATTTTCAAAGGACAGCTTATAATTACGCTTATTACTAATGATACACAATTTACAGAAAGTGTTCAAACAATCCTCCATCAGCTTCGACAACACATTGTGCTCTGAAGAGCAAATGGTTAATGGCGTGGTGGAGATCATCTGGTTCAAGATATTGCTTTTCTTCTAAGATTTTCTCCTTCAACTCATTGTTTCTCGGAACAAACTGATGATACACGTGAGCCTTCAAAGTTCCCCATAAATAGCAGTCTAATGGGGACAAATCGGGAGACCGCGGTGGTCAAGGAAGACAGTAACCACGGCCAATCACTCGGTCTTCGGGAAATTTTGTGGACAGAAAATCTCGTGCCTTCTTCGAGAAATTCATAGAAGACTGAATGATGTTAATGGAACAAAACCACAAGTGAACAAAATGGCATTATAATCAATGTCCAATAATCAGTTCAGTAATCACAGAGCATCGTCAAGTTTTGCGCACATTATGACTCACCCTGTATAGGCCCTATTACGCCTGCATTAGAAGCATTCCCGAGTACTGTGCTCCAATTTTTTCGAACATATAAGTTTTTCAAGAAAATATGCTAGAGGCCATTCAATAAAGATGTCACAGAATAATTTGAGATTCATCAAACTGTGAATGCCCTTTCTTTGTACCACTACAATACCGACGATTTATGCTCGGATTCAAGCTTTTCGAACAGAAGACTGAAAGTCCTTCACATCCCCTGAATCACCTACCACCTGATCGACTGATGTACTCAGGAAAGTTCCGTCCTCCTTTATCTAGCAATGAAATGACGAGAAATTCTTTCGGCTAAACCATGTCCAAGCTAGCCAATAGTGGTTTCAATGTGTAATTTTTGACATTAATTTCTTTGTTACATTATTTTACTTGTAATTTATACGATTTATTCTGTGTGAAATTTGTCCTCACGATTTTCATTAATGGGGATTTCATCAATAAACAATTATTATTATTAGCGAATAGGAGGCTACAGATCATTGTATAATAAAACAAAATAAAACAGTTGATATAAGTTTTTACCAGTTGACGCGAACCGATTCGAATTTTTCTCGAATCGCTATTTCGAATTGAATCTCGAATCTTCGGAGGTTCCTATGACAATTGCATTATCTTAAGTAATAGCACATTAAGATAGGATTTGGAAAAAGTGCTCTTTTTAGCAGAAAAGTCATGCAGCAATTCCTTAAAAAGCCCTGGCGTTATTTGGTTAAAACATTTTCACAAAAAGGTAAGAACTACGAGTAGCAAGACTAACTTCAATCTGCAACCGTTGGAACAGTTCAGGACATTGCCACAATTGTAATTGAAAGTCTTCGCTTGAGCCAAATAGTCACACGCCTATCTCCGGTTTCGTCGGAAATACCGGCCTGAACCCATAAGCCGGACGCACTGGATGCATCGCAAATTGGCAAGTCAAAATGTCAGAAAAATCGCCTATGTAAAAATACGGTCCATTTCCTAAATCGTTGCGCAGCCCAAAAAATTCTTACATCTTTTGTATATGCTCATCAAATTTAATCGCAAACAGATAATCGATTACAAAATTTATCGACACGGTCAGCCGAGACACTTGGCTTAGTAAACATTGTGGCTTGCCTAATTAGTGATTGGCTGCTTTGTTACTTTCACGGTGTTGTTTCTGATGTAAATATCATTTTGACCATTGTCACTCACTGTCTTTGTGACCATTGATGAGCTGCTCCATTTAATCGGAGGCAAGCGTCAGCATTCCTATAGCGTGAGGGAAATGCCATTGTCTACTGGGAACAAATGCAGAGAAGAGACAAGCCCTCGTCTCATTCGAGATTCGAAATCTTCTGACCTCAAGTGAGAGACATGATGATTCAGCCAATGACTGAGTATGGAAATAATACAAATTTGAGGTTTGCCATTGAACGGATGGACCAATTTCGATAAAAGTTGCATGTTATTCTTGGAGGCTGATAACACTAGCATTCCTTTAAATCCAAACTTTAAAACTCCAGCGTTTATGCTACAACATAGGCTATTAAGTTGTGTGCAGTTGACCGATATAAACAAGTATTGTATACAACAAACAGCATAGAATCAGGTAAAAGGGCTGGTTACAAACAACAATCAGCCAGTAAAAGTGTAAGTTGAGTTGAGTGACACTTTACCTTCAGTGTTATTGTCAGAATTCGAAAACAATTACGGTATATCATCTGAAAGCTTATCAAAAGTGTGATTAAATTATGACAATCTTAATCTTCTGTATTGAGCAATCTCGTCTGGAGGTGCATCGATGAATAATCTAGGGCTGCTGACCACAGCTGACCAGATGCTATCATACAGCGAATGAAGTACTTAACATAACATTACACATGATGCGAACTCATTGAGCATCATCATCAAAGATAAAATCGTGTCCGACTTTTCTAGCAATCTCAACAATTTTTCGGTGAGACTTATAAGTATTTTATCTTTTTGTTATATGAAGTGAACGAATTCTAAAACCCGTGCATCATGATGAAGCTGACTGATAACTCATGCTGCCTGTCAACTTTCATGGAATTATTTCTGTCGTCTTCATGTTGAAATCTATTATCAAAGAAAACGTCTAACTATTTTCATGAGGTCGGATCTCAACTGACCACCGATGAAAGTGAAATATATGCCAAAAACAATCCATGGAGCATATGGTTCCATGTGGTATATGCATCGTTTATCGAAATTCAACTAGGCTGTCATCAGAAAAACTCATTTGAAAATGGGAGCCTGAACTTTTTATGCAAACATTTTTTTAGACGGTCTGCACTGCAGGCTACACTTCTATGTAATCTGTCTATGTTATTAGGACACATTATGCTGCATAATTACACTAATTTAAATAGTATACAATATTAAAAAGCTAAAATATGAACATATTTAGATCATTTATATAGTGAGTTTCGCTTCAAATAATCACTCAATTTTTCAAAAGCTGGGAAGATCAAGCAAGGCGAAGGAAGACACCGCCTCGAGTCAAAACACACAGACATCTCACACCCGTCATCAAACATTCAATGCTTTTAAAGCTTTTCAAATTTTGAGCATATGAGTACACCAGCATTATTTGCAGGTGTGCGTTGATTTCAACATCATAAACGACATTAGAAAATTTTGCTAGAATCAATAATTTAGAAAAGGAATTCTGTCAGAAAGTGAATTTCATGAAGTTGGTTATTTGTATATTTATTGCATGAATTACGCTTTGATAACTCAAGTATCGGAATCGCTGTGATATTTTATCGAATGAATGAGATTATTTTAATGAAATTGATTTCAAATGAAATGATAGAGAAAACTGAAATGAATTCTGAAGGGCAACATCGATCCAGCGAATTTGCAGCTTGGCGAATTTGGGAACATTTCAACTGAGCAAACCTAGCGTGATTTCAATTTAAATTTCCGCCATAAATATAAACACAGAGTTCAACAAATAATGACTTCATATACTCTTAAGAACTAATAGCAACTAATAGTATGAAAAGAGCAGTAGAACCATGGAAGTGCATTTAACCAGTGACCACCTGCAACTGTCAAAACATGCAGATTATTACAGAGTACATCGCTTCATGATAGATGAAGCATGAATGCTCCTTTAAAAAATGTTTTTTGTGCTTTCATGCATCTTCAAAACTTCAAATTATCAATTAACGCATCAGATGCTGCTCTAAATCTTGCTGAATTGACATCGAAAATGTCATTGCTGATGAAGTCAACTTTGCCATAACTGAAATATCAGATGTAATTTGGAAGATGTGCTGCTATATCAACATCTTTGATGTACTCACGCTATGAGATGTGCAAGACATGAGCGAAACATAATATGAAATTTGAAGGAAGTTTGCAAGACTTTAAATGCAATTTCACTCCACTCATGATTATAGTAACTGGCACTGTTTCACAAGAAGTGGTTTGAATCCCAATGCGATCCAAAAATCCCTGACATGTGACATGGACACTAAATCTGATCTATCAAAATGTGTGCAATTTTCATTCTTCGATAAGTGACTCGAATTCCCTTTTCTACTCATGCAAGCCAAAAGTGCTTCCCTTGCAAGCTGTTGATAAAGTATGCACACAAAATGATATATTGACGGATATTCCACAGTTTTGATGGAATGCGATGGTAGTCTAATTTGGTCAACCGTCAGCAAATCCAAAGACAGGTATTTTGTTTTAGCTAGTATCCAAGGGTATTTACAGCTTCTCTGTTTAAATGATTATGTGACAGTCAGCTGTTATTCTTGTGGTCAGTTTTAGCGCACGATTGCTAGTTTGCTGAAAAATTTGTTTCTGAATGTGCCTACAAATCATGTGGTTTTGCTGTTGTTATTTGGAATATGTATGTTTGAACCTTAGAATAAATTCACTCTAATGTTGATTGAATGATGCTTGGGATGCTCTTTCACAGGATCTCGAAAATCCAGAAATCTTGTTGTAGAAATACGCTTTGAAAAAATTTTAATTGTATTCCATTACTTACAGTACATCATCAGTTGACCAAACCGAAAGTTGTGGTTGATCATGTAGCCCTGCAACAATGTTCAAAAATGCATCTTACAAACACTGTGGTCTCGTTGCAGTATGTACAGAGAAAGCAAAAGTGCATCAAGAGATGGCTACACAAGCTACACAGAAATCCTTAATCACTCACCAATGATGTGAATCAATCTCTATATTACAGGACGCAAGAGATATCTATAGGAAAGATACGACAGACATATTCGCCGTAGATGAGGACACATGATCTGTACTCTTTTACATGATCTGTACTTCTTTCAATTAATTATTAGAGCATGTTATCAAATATGCAGAATATTGCTGAAATCATAGTCTATTATTAACACTCCCATGATTTATGAATCATACAAAATTGAAAGACATATATGCAAATGGAAAAAATGATATTAAATCATAATCAGTCAAGTAAGCAGGGTTTTCCTCAAGCGCAATCGCTGTCTATATTGGGTAGTACTGTAATTAGCACCATGAGATTCTGGAGACGGTGGTAAGTTGAGATTATCATAGTCCACACTCCACAATTTCGTCACTGTCGTAGTTTGTAGGATGTGAATCGTCTTAATTTTATCTTACCAGCTTCACAGTCTATCACGCATGTTGACCTTACTCTAGGAATTCGGGGTTCACCGTGAAATGACGATGGTGATGGCTTTTTTGTGCTGTTCGTGATATTATACCAGAACATACATTCATCGATAGAATTTTTCGATCTCGCCGCCATAGTCTTGATGGTCCTATGGTTGCGTTCACGGACATCATTTCCTTGTGATCGACATGCACACGATAATTCTTGTATCACATCCCAATAGTCCATCAACCTTCTGACTTCTCCACTTCAGTACACAGTGGCATAGTCCTTTAAAAATGACTTTGGAGGCCTCATCTTTGAGAATGTTTGGTTGATTAGTATGCAAACTTCTTTGGCTGATTCATTTCTTAGCAATCTCTATTTGCAGAACTTCGATATAGTGTCGATAAAAGTCAAATTAGCCTTTCCCCTTAGATGTGTTATATCACTGGAAGCTCTACTCCATCCCTCAGACACGGCAATATTTCCCTTTTTAAATGGGGTTGATGTCATTCCACTTGACAGCCGTGTTGACGCACCTTGTAGCCGCATCAAGCTCACTGATGTTGATATGACAGCCATCGTCTTCCTTTCGAAGCCATGCCGCGCCCTCAACAACTGAACCACTGATTTCTTTCCACCACCATGTCAAGCGTCAAATTACTCGCGTCCACCCAATCAGTCATGTGTCCATCCAATGCAGGTACCAGACAATTGTCTTTAACAGGCACATCTGTCATTAGTCTCCAAGAGATCTGCATCTCCTTTTCCATGATTGATTGACCAACTGCATCGTCCCATCCAATACCACCCGTGCTGTTAACCTTTGGAAATTGGCACAAGCCCGCAACCCATAACAGGAAATGGCCCAATCACTCACCAAGGAACTTGTGGACTTGCCTTCTGGTTAACCCATCTTCCAAAAGATGAGGAAGTTTATCATGTCGACGCCATTGAAATCTCTTATCAACTAGAAGCCCAAGTACCCTGACGGAATTCACACCTAACTTCCTAACCTAACGGAATTCTCCTCACAAACGAAGATGTCATCGATATAGCTGTTAGCTGAAGCTGCCAATTTCGAATTCAAGCTTGACACTTCCTCTACAATTGTGGTCATTGCTTTCGGAGCTACATTGAGACCGAACCCAGGTATTGTTAGAGCAAACAATTGGCCTTTCCAACGAACAGCCTCGTACGCCCAAGGAGAATGATCCATCTTGACCTGCAAATATGCTTTCTTCAAGTCTACGATTGTAAAGTTTGGGCCCCATCTGCACCACTCCCGAAGTCGTTCCTGGCAAAGAGAGGTCGTTGAACCTGGAAGTCTCTCAATGCAGTCATTTAGATGCCTGAAATTTAGCACCGGTCTGATCTTGACTGTCTCACCCTTTTCTTGCTTAGTTGATATCATCGGCAGTACGTTCTTTCTCAGTACTCTTTCTCGATCCCATCGTAGCAACATCCCTTCGTCAATCCAATCTTGAATTTTATTGTCAAACTTTTCAATATGCTCTTCAGGAATCTACTAGCAGGCCATATCAGTCGCCAGGATATTCTGACTCAGCCCGATGCGCACGTCTCTAGCACCTTTCGAGTTTGGAGGTATATATAGACCATGTTTGAAAATAACCTCTAGACCGACTTTTAAATACGTGTCCATAGGAAATTTATCAAGTACAATCGCTTTGACAGGTCCTAAGCAAGATTCATTGTTACTAACTAACACCCTCTCCAATATCACACTTCGATTTACTTCAACTATTTGACAGTTCATTATCTTCACTCTTATCCATTCTGAGAAACTACTCAAATTACTCAAGTTGCCAATTTTCAACTGGACTTCACCAATGAAACACAACTTCATGTATCAAGTAAAACAATTCCCTTCTGATTGGTGATCGTCACTTTCTTCATCAAAGCAATTGCCTCGGAACCCGTTGTTGCTGAGAACGTGATAAACTTCCGGGGGCAACACAATCGCTCAATGACAGTCACCCCCGATACCCCGTTTAAAGGGATCACAGGAGCTGTGGATCTTGGCACAGGACGATTTGATTTTATATGACTAGTCTGTCCACATACAAAACAAGCGGTTCGACAATCCTTCTTCACATGGCCTAGCCTTCGACAACCCAGGCAACGAACTTGAGGGCGATGAGCATGGTCTGGTCTCCAAAAATTACCACCGCCAGCTAAGTTTGTTCCCGGCACAAATGAACCTCAATCGAACTGGGCCAGATATTCTTTGCCACTGTCAAAACCTTATCGTTACTTGCTCCTGAATATTTGACGGTAATTCATTCATCAGCAACAATCCGGTTACAAATTAGTTATGCTGTAGTACTTCTTAATCTGGTCCCCTGCCACATCCAACGCCTCACCTAGTGTCACCCTCTTCGACACAGCCTCATTCCATGCTTGGATTCTCCTCATCCCAAAATCCTTTGTCAATGATGTTTTGATCACTCCCGCATCTTTTTTGCTACTTTCTGGTAAGTTATTCCAGACATCGTAAGCAGAGTCTGAGAGGTACATGGACAATAACTGTGCCTCCTTCTTTCGCATATCATCTATATCAACTGCTAACTCAAACTTTTCAATCAAACGCTCTATATCGCCTTCACCCGTAAAGCTACTTATTTTCTTAATTGCTTTCATATCTGACCTTTCAACTATTTTACCCCGGGTAGCTTGTAGAAATAGGTTTTGAAATACTCTTAAGTATATTCGCTTGCTTACATTCAGTGGCCTAGCGTGCTTCAAAACGTTTCCGAGGCTAGAATCAGTCTTGGCATCGGCATGTACCTTGTGGCATGCAGCTTATATGCCAAATCACCCGGTTCTAATCGAGAAGTCACTTTGATGTTTTCAAATAGCTACTCTACATAATGATGAAAATAATGAAGACGTGAAGGTATGCATGTGCAAACAATTAGCCACGCGCTTGTCATACACGCCGTGATCAGCCAGTCAGTTTGTGTGTGTGTGTGTATAACTTGTAAGTTTAATTCGTAAAATTTCCTGTCTTCGCCCGGGTTGAACAGGGTTCGTACGGTTTGTGAAAGTTAGTAAAAGTTTGTGAATTTTGAAAATTAAGTTCAAGGCCCTTGAAAGTTTGTGAATCTCACGATTTTTCAGAAAAGTTCGTGAATTTTTGGAATAGCAAAGTTAAATTTCTGCAGATTATATGCTTTTTAAATTTTGAACATGATTAAGTCAGGCTTCCCAGTCATAAGATTTAAAGATCCGTCATAAAATAATGAAGTATGGTCAAATTTTACAAAGTTTCTAAAAGAATTTTCAAGTAAATCTGGGATTAACTGACCAAACGCGACCACGTCCTTTGAATCAGAACTATTGAGGCAAACAAAATTCATGTTTGAAACCTCGTTCTTGAAACTTGGATTATGCTTTTTGCAGAAAATGCATTAATGTGGTATAAAAAAACCACTGAATTGGACGTTGAGCAATTCATGACAGATCCACATTCCCTTCTTAAAATATTCGAGTGCGCTCTGTACTCCTCTCGTCATGTCTTCGATGAAGTGCCAACGGGTATTACCGCATGGCATATTTTTCAACTTGCTTCCTGGCGGTGGTTCAGCCTTTAGCCAGCCTTACTTCGAACTTTGGATCAATTGGTAAACTTTCAGCAACTTCCATCACAGGAAGAATTCAAAATGCTATTCAGTGAATTGACTGCTGCAAGCGGATCGCAAGTGCTTTGAGGCATTCTTGCTGAAGCTCCGAAGAATAGAGCCTTTGATTCATGTCTTGCACCCAACATTGACATCTCTGACTAGAATTAATGCAGAAGTCTTCATCAAGAAGTTGTTAACATGATCTTACAAAACGCTGGAGACATCAAGGCTGGTTGTGAATTTGGCAAAATTTGATGTAACAAAGCCTGAAAATGGAAAGTCTGCCGGGAAGACAATGTTGGAACGAAAACAATGAATAGTGAACCTACTATTGAATAATGAAGTTTACGAAACTGACGCACAGAAATTTAAGAATACTTGTGTTGGTTGGCATCTTTGTGGCAGTTGTCAGCAACCTAAAAAAGTCTTCCCTTTGATTCATCGGCGCTTAAAGACGCAACCATGCTTCAACCGGATAGCCGTCGCGATCCAAATTCGTCATATTCAATACCCTGCTTATCCCTGACAAAGCTGGAGTTATACTAAAGCTTGCATTGAACACTGCATTCCTGTGTTCGGCTGAACAATCAAACTGGATCAAACGAAAATATTGGGAAAAAGTACCAAACATTACGGACGAGTTCGATATAAGCCTAGCAGTATGTGCATAGCAATAAGGTATGTGATTCTCATAAAACCTAACAATATGCGCACTGACACTTAGCCTCGGTAATGTAGCCTCTGAACCAGGTTGAATCAAGCATGTCGACATAGTTAAGTACATGACGAAATAGCAAAAACGAAATTAGCCATCGGAGTGACGTTGGAACATGTTTAAGATGCAAATTCAGAACCCCAAGAAATTTGGAGATCCAGTAAGCTTTCTCGATCGCTGAAAGTAAGCACGCGACCTAGTTTGGGTATCAACAGAAAAAGACCATCACTCAAACTCTTCAAGATCTAAAACAGCTAAAAGTTGCTGTGTTGCAGACAGCTTTCTCCTGACGTATAATTGATCATTACCCAATACACAAAATAGAGATCTACATCTAATCCTAAAATTGGCTTGTTTTGCCTTGCTACATGTACCATCTGTATATACTCATACATTACCAATAATATTGAGCTGTTGCCGTCAACAGTAAAGACAGCAGACGATGGAAGGCTCAGCAAAGTGTACAACTTCTAATTTAGTCAAGCACATCATGTCGGGTAGCTAATGTGAAAATTAAGTGTGTGAATGATGCGCTTATTCTCTGAATTTTCAGACCATTTTTCAGATTTTTTAGTAGTTGTTTTGTTACAAGTGAGTTAATATTTGGGTGTAGATAATTGTTAGCTTCTATTGCACTGTATGATGCAACTGCATGATTCAACTTGTAATCGAGATTGTCTGACCAGATAACTTTCATTTAAATATTTGCTTTGTAGTTAGATAGTTTTTCTCAGATCTGAACACCTGTTTTTCTAGCAGTGAATATCTATCTTACTGCTCTCGTTAGTAATTATTCAAGAACAAGCACATCGGCCTATGTTGACATCAGCTATTATGCATGTTTCATTTATGCAATCGAGATACCTCGACCAAATATTTTTTAGATTAATTCTGTTTCACATACCTGCGTGCTTTTTTAATTCCTGTTTTTCTATCAGGAGATATTGACTTCCTTGTTTATGTCAGTTGTTGTTCGTTTCTCTATCAGTAAGTATCACATGCTTCTATATATTTTTGAATGTAAAAGGAAGCATGCAGGGAGGATTTCTTACTTCAACATTTTTCTCATAATGCGTCAATATATGAAATGAATTTAGTCACAATCAGTGGAATGGCGGCATTAATTTGAATTACAATCGATAGAAATGTATTGTAGCTGAATTTTTGTGGGCATTCTCTTGACGAAATAGCTTCCATCCCATTAAATTAGCGAATAAAGGGTTTGTGAAAGTTTGTGAATTTTGCCTCCAGGAAACCGTACGAACCCTGTTGAATCACAGTGATGGATGATAGATTGCTTGTCTGTGGATTGTATGCAGTGGCCACGACGAGCTGAAAGGTGTCGCTGAGCTGTTCTGGTGCATGCGAAGGGCACATTGATAGATTGGTTGAGTTGTCGATGACATCAGCAAGCCATTGCTGATCATGTGTGGCTCGTGCTAGATTTTGGCTAATCGGTGCAATATCGGCGACACTCCGGCGACTGCCCCTGAGAGAGGAAGAGAGATAGAACCAACGATAATTATATATGCATGCATCCATTGGAATGATAAAATAAAGACTTAAGATAAGATGTAGCGTTTGGTCACTGGCGATTATTGTACATGATTAAAATATGTTGCGGAATTTATGTAAAAATGCCATCGCGGCACTGCTCCGAATGCCCTAATGAACGCTGCGTCCCTGCTTACAATACATCAGCAGTTGACCAAACCGAGAGTTTTGCTTGATCATGTAACCATGCAACAATGTTCAAAATGTATCTTACAGAGTCTAGCCGTTACAATATGTACAGAGATAGCAAAAGTGCATCAAGAGATGGCTACATAAGCTGCACTGAAATCCTTAATAACACTCACCAATAATATGAATCAATAGATTACGAGATGCAAGAGATATCTATAGGAGAGATACGACAAATATCTTTGCCGACAATGAGAACACATATGATCTGCACTCATAAATAACTTCAAAATGCAGACTTCAACTATGCAGAATATTACTGGAGCCATTGTCTATCACCAAAACTTGTGTTTAGAATTAATGATGTTGAATTGTAATTCTCTTAGAGACTATTTTTACTATTGTCTCCGGAAACAATGTGGGTTGCATTGCCATCTCAGAGACAGTATTTTATATCTACTTGTCAACTAATGCGGTGATTCTAATATTGCTAATTCAGAGTTATTTATTCGATATAGGCTTTCATCACGGCTGAGCCGGTACAAAATCATTCTCGTGATCATTTATACCGGCTGAGCCGGCAACACAGATTGCCTGTAAAACATGTTTAAGATATAATTTGTCTATAATAAACAAAGCACCTAAGTACAAGTCCACTTTTGACAACACATTGTTGTATTGAATATCTTGGAATTTTTAGCTGGGAAATAAGTTCACTTTGCTAAAGAATTGATCAAATTTAATAGGAAAGCATAGAAGGCATAGAAGGACCAAGAATAGCGAAGGCAGAAAGAACAACAATTCAAGACATTGTGATGCATATTTCTGTTCATATTGAGTGATTTGGAATCTGTTACTTACTTTTTCATTTCACGCCCATTATCTGATGCTCGAAGACTCATGCTGCATGTCTGCCCTATTGGTCCCTTCATGAAATGTCTGTGGAAGCTACTTTGTGTATCTTCGGAGAGAAACTGTATTTGACTAAAATACCTCTTCACGATTGAGTCTTTCATAAAAGGTTTTGATTTTGAAACGCACTTTGCGAGCGCTCTACGAGTGGCACCGTTAGCTGATCTCCTCTTTCATTAAGTCAGTTATCTGTCGGTAGGCATTTCGGTATGTATCAAATATGAGATAGCCCTATATTGAGCATGAAACTGTTACAGCAACATCTAATGGCCAAAGCTCTTTTGGGTAGCATCTTACTGATTTGTTGTTTTACATCCAGTCTTAATCATCAGAAAATTTAATTTAAGGTTGTAATAAAAATTATGTCATCATGCCACTACCATGTAGGCCTACCGGTGCTCCACATGAGGTGATAACAATTAGGCCCCTTTGAAGAAGGATTTATCTCTAGGCATTAACTACTGGTTTCTCGGTTACAGATTTTAACAGAACAATTTATTAGCAATTACAACCATTTGACTACATGGGCTGTGGCCTGTGGGTCTACTTTTTGACCGAGTCCGCATGCGGCTTGAGGTCATCAAAAAGTCGAGTCTGGATCCGATTCCAAATTATCCAATGATGTTTAACCTGATTTTAGAGTGCATCATGCATGCTAAATCTGGGAAATCGTTCATTTATGATCACAGCATTTATTTTAAAGTGGGAAAACTCTTGCTTGTGAATTGCTGAATAATAGGCCTATTTATCATTTTTCTGAAATTATTATTCTGTGAGCATCAAATTCATAAAAACGCAATTGACATTCGCTAATCGACATTAAAAAGATCTTACCTCGTGAGGTTGTCGGAAATCACAAAGTGAATTCCAAATTCACCTATTTCAATCCGCCTTGTGAGCTGATAATACGGTAGGATGTTTCTTATATAGATTTGGTAAGCTCATTATTTCTCTATATCGAACTAATTTTCTTACGTGGTATGGTGCTAACACAATTTCTGTATACTTACAAAGAGCCTATATGTAAACCGGCCAATGTAGATTATTCACCATCGGTTATTGATTCTTCATTGTATAAATGAAGGTCACTCGCAGCAACATGATGACATTAGTTTTATCTAAAGATTATGAAACTGTGCATAATGTTTTTTTCAGCCGAGTAAAGTAGGTGAAAACATTGTTTATTCATGTCGGGATATAGAAGTATAGAACTCAGACCACCCAGACATTCGCTTTTTTCGCTTTTATTCGCTTTTTCGAAAATAGGCCTGAATTTTCGCTTTTATGGAGTGACATTCGTTTATTTTTCGTTATCTTGGGTAGAGCAAGAAGTGTTTCGTAGTACAGGCTTTTTTTACATCTTAACAACGTGACTTTATGTCATGTTGCCCTTTACTTTAGTCATGCTATCATCCACGTGTTGACAATTGAACCCAGATGTTGACAATTGCATAATCTTATGTAATAATTTATATTATATAAGAATTGGAAAATGTACCCTTATCAGCAAAAAAAGTGATGTAGCAATTCCTGAAGTCAAAGCCTTGTCGCAGTACGTTCCGGTACATGCACCATCTTTTTACAGTAACTTTGAGGCCATGGTGTTACACGAGTTTGAATTGATCCATGTTGAAAGTACAAGCGGGTTGCATGCTACAAATGAATGTCATCGTACTTATCAGTCAATGAATTCGAGGCATCAATCCATGCAGGTCTGCCTGATACTCACGGTAGGCCTACTACCGAGTTGTCTTAGAAGATTGATATTGGATTAGTGAAATAAACTGTTCAGCTTATGCGAATGAGTGGGGTGTATTGCATAATGTTGATAAATGGGCCTAAGAAATTGAGATGAAAGTAGGCTATACACAATGGAATATTTTCCGTTGAATTTTTTATTGCACTCACTTTCCTTGTGATTTTCGTGAAACGCGTAACTAGGCAATAAGTTGGTGTGTATAATAATCATTTTGCATCGTTTTATATAGACATTAATATGGTACTGATATGATCGGATATGTGTATCCTATTTGTCAGTAATGCACTCCATTGTAAATAATTTGACTACAGTTTACATTACTACAGTCATGCGTATTGCGTCAAACTTCACCTGCTATATACATATGTATTCTTATAGCTTCTGTGTGCTGAGCTATGCGGTATCGACTTATCTCGTGTGCTTCAATAACTCGTGACTTCTAGCAAATGCGTCAGTAAATAGGAATGCCCACATAAAATTCAACGAGAGAAAGTGGTGCCAACGATCCAAGACGACGATAACCTTGCGTCGTAAAGCTTGGACTTGGTTGCATATTTTAGCAAACGTGCATGAAGCATGATCTTGATAATTGCCATTTGAAGTAGGCTGTACAGTGATGATTTTTATGCTATATTTTCATAGATTTATCCAATATTATCATTTATCGTCGATTTTCATTGGAAAGTTTTGATTGAAAAAGTACAAATATATGTCTCATAAAAGGCAGCTTTGATCTCTGGAATAGGCCCACTTATTGTTGAAAATTTGACGGAAAGAGTCTGTGAAGAATCCACTCGAATGTAAATCATTGACTATATAATTTTCTCTCTTTGGAGCCGTCCATTTTTTAGAAAAATTCCATTTCAGAAATATTTATCATCTAATGACTACAGGACTACATAATTTTGCAGTATCAAAATTTCATTGATAGTAAACATACAAGTTGACACTTTTACATCAAAATTAATTTTTGCAACAATGCCCATGTAATAAAATATCAATTTTGCTTCGATAATATAGCTTAATTATGAGCATTTTTCCCTTTCAAAATGTATCCTAGTAAGCAATATCACAAACATAATATTAGGCTTACAAGTTGTGAAGAAAACTACGATGATTATCAGATGGAACCTTTTGTGTACATTCTATCACTGTATAAAATAATTGCCATAATGATGTAAAACCTAATTAAGGATTCCTTATTCGTGGTATGATCCACTTCGCATGACTTTAGTTGACAGACCCTTATCTAATAAATACTTGAAAACATCAATATCCTTTGGAATATTCAGATAAAGGAAATGACAGAGGTCTTTAGGCCAATTTATTAGCTGGAGGCATGGCAGTTAGAGAACTTTCCTTAGCCAAATTAGAAATGATAATCAGTCTAAAAAATAAAGTTACTTGTCAATAAAATCGGAAAGTGCTTGCACATAAGTGCGCTGAAGGGAAAGGTCACCAGGGCATGTTTAAGGATTCCCCAAATTCAGAAAATATCAGAGTTTACGAATTCGCCACAAACCAAATTTGATTCAACATCAATAATGCTACCATTTTAATGTTTTCTGTGTTGATGGTTATGCGCATAATAGCTTATGCTTATTTTATACTTCTCTTTTCAAAATATAATGCTGTTTGAATTCAACTTTGATAAAGTCCCTTTTTATTCCTTAATCGTATCATTCATAATTGATGTAAACAATTGCATATATCATGATTTACAATGTCTTCCTTTAGTCAGTGCAGTGTCTCTATTTGCAGGCAAATGTAGTGAATATCAAATGAATTACCAAAACAAAGCTCTGTGCACCTGTTGTACTGATCCATGACTGTCTTTCCTCATTCTTGTGTATTTGAATTTTTGTGTAGCCTTTCACTAAATTCTTAACTTTCATACTCAATTTACCTCTGCGACTGAATGATTGTTACCTCCCTCTCGCATTTTATGATTCAATCTTTTCATGAAATTGGAATATCCGATCAATTTTTCATCTGACCCTGCCTGACATGTGCATCTACCTGTACAATATGCATGTTCGCATCCTTATTAAAAACCTCCATCAAACATGACTGTTGCTATATTTCCGTTAACGAAATTGTGCAATTTGTAGTGTGAAATATTTAATTATGGCTAAACTTATGGTGCGTTATTTGTCAACATTTTCGTAATTATCATAAAGGCATTTTAATTAAAGGCACAATTAAGCATCGAAGTTGATATGTGATTTAAGTAAGATATCTAAATGTTCATGACCACTCCTCTTCGTAGTCGCAAAAGAAATCATTTCTTTGCTGCGGAAAATTCGATGATGTATCACTCATCGTCAACACTGGTTCTTTTCACTTGCAGATTATATCAAGACGATGTGAAAGCTCTTAATTCTAATTTCGACGAATTAAGCCGTTACACATTGAGTCAATCTTCATGCACCTTTTTCTAAAGCTCTCTTCACATGCGTGGTAACGTAACGACGGGTGTCCATCCACTTCCGTATTCGAGAAGTAATCGACCAAATGGTAGTGGATACAACGGGAATAGAAGCTATATGTTCAATGATTCAAGGACATTATCGCAGTTACCGCCGAGATCTGGTACGTTGTCCTAAGGGATTTCACCTTTTCATGTTCATCGTAGATATTGCATCAGCTCTCAGAATTTTCAACCACCTTAATTATCACAATGCAGTAAATGAAGTCGGATTTGATACTAAATTCAAGACTATTCCCTTTTTAATCCTCTGATTTGAACATTGATGCAATATATCTTTCATGTAGGCCCTATTCTATTTGCGTTTTTTAGAATTTCTATCAAACAACAATGCATGCATGTATATGTAGATAATTGATGCTATTCAACTCAACTGAAAATGTAGTTCTTAACGGAAAGTGCAAGAATGATATACTCGTACGTCATCACTCTGACACTTAATAGTAAATTAATCGTATAGAGTATGAGCACGCATGAATGATGTTTAATATTGTCTGAATAACATGGTCTATGTAAAATATAGATAGCTTCTTGTCTGCTCATGAATGCCTGAAGCGTAGCTGCGCGTTTATAATTCGATTGACGCTCGCAGTTGTCCGCTGAACATGCGCACAGCCACACGTCCAAGGCATGAAATCAATAGATATATCTAACAACTTCGACGCGCTTTTGGTATTTGGAATAAGCAGTTGAGATCATGAATTGTCGGAAAGATAATGGAATATGTAATTATCAATAGATATGTTTTCCGAATATTTGCGGAAAGGCAAGTTTCAAAAAGTAGCCGAAAAGCGACTTAGAAAGCTTGAAAATAAACGATGGATGTGAAATGTAATTCTGCATTTTTAAAATCGCGTTTGGCTGCATAAGCCTCAAAACCATGGAAAATTCTTGAGCAAGCGTCGGTTGAGTAGAATAATAATAATAATAATCACTTCATTGAGGTCAATACAACAAGCGGTATGTGACACAGGAAGATACATAAAATCCATCATGAGAAGGCAGAAAACTTGATAAATGAATTACTATACAAATTTGATCTACGTTGCAGAGGCAAGAGAGCTCGACTTCTTCTAACATTAGGCCTGTCAACACTATCACGAAAAATGAAAAATTCACATAAAGGATGCGCAGATTTAGCAGTAGTTATGTAACAAATCAGTTTTTTATAACATGCATCCAATCTGCTCCTAAAGCAGGGAATGTCTTTAATACCGGACCATTTTATAGCCAAGCGATCGATTTGTTCAAATTTCTTGAAAAACTTGCACTTGACATCACACATAACAGGCCAGCAATATGTCAGGTGACAAAAAACAAGACCTACATATGCTTGCCAAATAACAGCTGGTGGATTTGAGTTAGTTTTGAGTCTCTTGACAAACGACATACTTCGACACATTTTATTGTACACATGAGCAAACTGGGACTCCCATTGACAGTCAGAGGAAAAACTCATCCCTAAAATCTTTACAGTGTCAACCTGTTGGAACAAGATTTTGTCCATGTAAATAGGTAACAAAACACCAGGACGACGATTGAAACAGAGAATTTTAGTCTTGTCGATATTAACATGCAGCAATTTTTCCTTACACCATCTATAGAACATGTCAATAATATGTTGAAACATTGAAGGGTCGTAAGTGTCATTAGATTGACAGACATCAAAATGCAGAAGGGTGATGTCGTCAGCATATGCAGTAATACGTGTATTGTCATATGTTGGCATGTCATTTAGGAAGAGCACGAATAGGATAGGGCCAAGGATTGATCCTTGAGGGACCCCACTTGTTACCTTTTTCCACGGTGTTGTCGTTATGAGCAACACTGAGCAATACGAGCAATATAGCAATATGAGCAACAAAATAATATAGAAGAATACTAAGGTTTGAGATGTGTGAAAATTTTTAGAATTTTATTGACTGAATGTATTTACTTCCATCATTAATTCTTTCATTGACACACGGCACATGAGAAATGTCTGCCACAATCAACAAAGACACATCTGAAATGAAAATTCATTTAGTCGAACTGCTGCTTCAACTGCAGTATTTTTTTTAATTTCGTTGTCAAAAAAAGTATCCAATTACTTGACATTTTCAACGCGCGATTAATTATGCCTAATACCAGGCCAGAATGCATGTCCTTTCAGAACACATTAGTTTCTACTTTTTTGGCATGCTTATGTTTCAATTTAAAAAGGAAATGCTTCAGCCTCCAGCTTCTGAGGTGAATATTAAGTTCGCATGTTGTTGATTAAGAAATTGTTTAAACTTAACTTACTTTGCTTAAATTGTCAAAAATACATATAATGTGCGGTTATCTACGTATCTATAGTAATAGGTTGATCCACAACATGTATACATTTGTTTCTGAGGCGTTCTGAGAGCATACAAGTAGGGTCCTTAACCACTGTAGGCTAAATTCAAACTTAATAATGATTGAAAGATTGATGAAATAGATCAGCTTCTTTAATGCAATGTTTGTACGTTCGAAGTAAGACAGGAATAACAGATTTTCTCCATTACAGAAGTGTTCTTAGCAACTTCTAAACCTATAATTCCGTGAAGATTTCAGTAGAGAAATGAACTGCCTATTGCAGTTCGTTGAAGTAGACTTAGATTGACCTAGATGTTACTTTCAAGCTAAAAGTTTAACAGAATCTTAGGTTGCAGATGTCATCGGGAGTTTTCCTGATATTTAAAGTTTATTACTACGCTCTCCTTGTGACATTTTATCATAGCCGAGTTTTTTTAATTTTTTTCTTGATAAGCCTACTGGTAGGCCTGCAGGCTTGGATTGTCACAATAATGGATCCATTATCATTGTACCCAAACAAAAGGAAAATCTGGGTCTTGAATGAAATGAATTCACCCTCTGACTTTTTCAGGAATGTTGTAGGCAGGGACGCCGGCATAAGTGTTGCAGATGCAACACCTGCCCTAAACCAGGTTTTGCATGTTGCATATGTGCCCTCTTCATAAATTGCGAGAATTGTCTTCAAACTATATTTATCGGATTGATTTAACCAAATCGCATTACCTACAGTATTTGGGTTGCTTGTCAACATCTTGTTTACAGTATCTAAAATTCTATTGTGCTCGATATTTCTCAACATCGCGGAAATCGTGTGCTAAACAAAATTTATTGATAATGAAATTCAACATAATAGATGTGTGAACAGTTTAAATTACAATCATACAGACTTGTGCAAGAATCAAATGATGGAATGCAAGATAATTTAATTAATTAAATTAACTAATATAATATATGTTCAAATGTATTATATCATTACTTTCTATGTAATATTATAGAAAACATTGACGTTAATTTTGTGCTGCATGTATATATGCTTTAATAATTTTCTTATCATTAACTACGAAAGCATGCGAATTACGTAAAAGTCAGTATTGAAATTTCATCTTCAAAACAACGGCAAAAATGTAGAGCTAACTTTCCGCAGAAATGCATACTTTCTGTGTATACATGCATGTATAGTGCACGCTTTATCTTCAGCATCATGTGGAGCAGTCTTCACATTTGCATTTTTTTCTTCGAATGCCGGTGCAATCGATTTGAGCAATCATCACAACAGCTGCGAGATTGTTTCCACACCTGTGGCAGCGTCGTGTCATTTGTGGAACTTCCGGACGACTTCTGTTTAGAAGAACATCCGTCTAAGATAAATTGAAGCAACTGACATTCATGTTATTGCATGTCTGCAGAAAGGGCCTTCTTTGGGTTGATAGAAGAACGATAGAAGAATTCCTCCACGTTTTGATCCATTTGATCGACGCCCCTATGCCAAAACTGTAGTTTAAAACGAGTGAAGGCTTATGCTTCTTCACATGAATGACGAACTCAGCAGCATTACTTTTTTTGTTCTTTGTCATTGGCAAAGACTGTCAAAGAAACAGGTCGCTTTCTGTTCTTCAGTAAATTGAGAATCTCTCTTCGATGATTTCGAATGGTTCCCAGCAGTGTTAGGCCTTTCTGAAGCATGTGAAGTGAACAGGATATCAGTCACTTCACATATGTTTCACGATTCGTGCTGAACTAAGGACCGCAGAATTCATGACAACATCACGTCCTAAATCATGGTGAAAAGCGTTATTCTCAAGACCGGCATGCATTTTCGCACTTACAGCAATGCTAGACATTGCTCCACACGGCCAAAAAAATTTAAGCCGTAGGCCTATTTCCGAGTTAAGGGTATAGTAAGACCGCTCAGAGATTCGACCCATTCGATCAATCGCTTGTCGAAAGTAAGATGCTCTCCGGAATATGATGTGATCGCATGCTCTGAGGAAACGGCGTTAAAAGTTCTGTTTAGCTATTCGATCATGACTAGAGAGTCATTGTAGTTTCGTACAAAGGTCTAAAGTCAATTATCCGAGAGGTCATGCAATGAAGCAAAGTTATCATAATCCACAACTGCATGAGTGACAATGTCCAAGCAAGCAATAAATTACACAGCTTTCAGCTTTCACACGCTATTTTGAAAAAAAACTTCGTAGGAGAAGCCTGTGCATTAGCTGACAGCACATATACATTGTATATGCGGCCTACAAGCTGCGGATAGTGGTCACCTTGCATCCGCAGCCAACAAACGATCGTCCAGATAACAAAAATACAAAAATATGTGGTTTATTGTCAAGCTTCTGCGTGACCTCTCGCATTTTCAACGCTTGCTAAGCGAGACATTAAATTATGAGAGTGAACCACGGCCCAATTTTATGCTTTCTGTTGACATCAAGTCTGTGAACAATACCTCTGTGTGAAGATCCGTGATCGTCAAAGAATTAATAGACAAGAGTCATTTTAATTGTTCATTCTCAAACTGTCTCGCAATGCTCAGGACATCCTCACGATATTTTCCAAATCAATATTATTTGAGGGATGTAATAATATTTTTTAATAATATATTGAACAAATTTAATAGTGATGGCTATAGCGGCACATTTGCTATAATGTGTGGAGTTCCGATATATTTGAGATTTGCAATAGATTCTACCTGATTCGGTGACTTAAAAGAGATTTTCCATAAAAACCAGGTTGAACTTCGGTCAGATACTGTCAAAAATCAGCTTCCAAAATCAGAATATATTTCTCGTATACTGGCATTTTGAAAGAACTACTTTTATATTGATTGAACAATATTGCTTTTTGGGGGGGGGGGGGGGAGGGGCGATGAAAATTAAAATTCAGTCTAAATATGTGTTTATTAAACGGCACAATAATCAATTATCAAAGTGCCGTTTAATAAACCAATATTTGGGCTGAACTTCAATTTTCATTACTTTAACATTGATGGGATGCTATAGGTGCATAGCCACATAGCCTAGGTATGGTCCATCCCCTGCGGTTGCATGTGCCCTTAATTAAGATTATGCCCATTCAAGATGGATGTAAGTGCACTTATTCAAGGGCATTTCATAGTTAAGAGCTAGCATTCTATACAAAATACAGGACTAAATTCGATCGGAAAATCGCTTCCTTCGCACTTGCAAATTGAACATGTGTACAGGCCCATAATAAAAAAGCGACTGGTGATGCAATTGCATACTTACATGCATTTTAATTTCGTAATCTATCATTATTTGGCCAATGTGATTAAAAATAAATTAACCTTAGCACTTAACTCATATATAAATGTGCCTAATGCTCTCAGCTGCATGAAATTTTCCATTTTTATGCTGCCGGTATATTCTTCTAGGCCTGCTCCCGGAGTCTTAGACCTATCAAGTTCTGCAGTCAGAGTCCTATCAAACTGATATGGTTGCATGCGATTCCCTGTTTTACACAGCATGGAAAGGCAGTACAATTTTAGCTAATTTACAGAATGGATAAATGTGCTATACTTAGGTTAAAATTGACGACAACGTGGTTTTTGCTCATCCGATTTGCGTACTCATACATGCCAGTGTTTTATGAGCATGGAATAATTATCAATTCAAAGTTAACAACATGCCTGCGCAAAACCTGAGTAAACCTGCAACGGATTTAAGACATGAAATATTGGGTTGTGAGACGTGAGTGTGGCACCCCAAAGTGCCCTCCTTGAAGTCGATGTAACACCTGCCCTAAACCCGTGCCAGCGTCCCTGGTTGTAGGTGTAACATTGCCAGTTTATTTCCTCTAGCTCGAATAGATTTATCTCCATCAATCAAAAGCACTTCAAAATGGAAATTCAGTCGTTCTGGATTTTCTTGCCAAATTCTATTATGCAGTCCATAATTTGCACGATCTTGGTATTTTTCTCAAAAGGTGCAATATTCAAGATCATGAATTAGTATGTACCAACGACGTGTTGGACGATGTCAATAGACTAGTCGTCTATAGATATAGTAGACTATAGATCGTCTAGTCAAAAGACGACAAGTTACAAAAGATCATCATAGAAATGTCCTATATCCACGAAAACTCGATTATTACTTTTCACCTTTCTGAAACACATGGGTTCTTTAATTATTCTTCGATTCTGTTTTTCATCGTAATCTAATTCTTCCATTTCTGACTTGATCATGTGACATTTCTCTGCCGCTTGTTTGGCTACTCTGGGATGATACATGTCCATATCTCAGCACGAACATCATTTCAGCCGAAATGTATGTTCTCATAACATGTTGAATTTGGGAAGCCTTTCTCAATACCTTTTGTTGCATGCGATTATTATTGGGTTATTATTGTCACTGTTGTCTTTTCAGAACGTCCGCCACTTGCACCACATCGTCAGATGGGAGGTGGTGTAAGTTTAGCAAATAGTGCACACAATCACGAACCTCGACCTCTTCCCCCCGGTCCCAGTGGTCCTCAAGGACTCCGTGGAGAGACAATGAGCAAAACTTCTTTACCTCGTCGAAGTGAAATCACCAACGGAACCCGCTCTGCTTCCACAACCCCTTCTTATACTCTTCCCTCACGAAATAGCTCAAATAGTTTCAGTCGTCGCACCGGAAGCCAAACTGATTTGCGAATACCTGCTATTCCTAAGACGACAGGAACGCACAACGGCCGCTCACCTGTTATTTCTGTGAAAACAACAAATTCTTTAACTCGAAGTCGTCGGCTGACTGGATCGAATTCGAATCTGAATTCATCTCCTTTAAATGATGGTCATATTTCTTCGTCGAGCATTCGTGGCTCAACTTTGAAGTCATCTCCGTCGATAACTGGAGCAGCCTCTCACTCGAGTAGGAAAGAAGTTGATAGTTTGGCCTCTGACTTCGAATTCAGCACTTCGTTATCAAATAGTCACAATAGCAACCATTACGATGCCAAGGAAGATGATCGACAAAGTTGGAAAACAGACAACGATATGGCTAGAAAAGGACTTGTTGGATTGAAAAATCTCGGAAACACGGTAAGAAGGAAGTCTGAATTTGAAAAATCAAACATGTAAAAGTGCAGCAATCAGTAGTGCATGGTTTTTGTGAGTGAAATTCAATTTAATAGTTCACTTTTAAAATCGAAAAATATATAATTCCATTTAGAATTAGCCTGTCATTAAGATGAATGAAATTCCTTTTTTAAAGTTGCTTCTTTCAATAGTAGAAATGATACTAACAGCCATAATTCTATTCAGAAAATCAAATTACCAAGAACAATGGTGATACTTATAGCTTTTCAGGTATTGAAGTTATGTAAATCAATACAGTAATGTCCATTGTGCAGGGATGTGGGATTAGGATTTAAGTTGACTCCACACCAAATTTATTTTCAGAGTCAATGTATTTTCTGCATTTTATACCCCTATTTTATGATAAGTTTATTTTTGTGCTATCCAATTGCGTTAACTGATTCATCAAGAACTGACATCATACAAAAACTGCTCAAGAGCAAGTTCGTTGTACAAAAAAAACAGAATATTTTGATATAGGTGCCTATTAATAGTTGACAGAGAAAAGTTATTGATGTTACGGAATAGAATAAAATTAAGTAACGTGTGTTTCCTACAATTAATTCATTTCGACAAGACGATGAATATTTTCTCACGATTTGTTTTATTTTATCTAACAATATTGATCATTTGGATATAATGCCACAATTTATTTTCATGGACCATCAGAGGGAAAAGGAAATAGTCAATTAGGGTTTGCCGGATTTTGACAAAATTGCACTGACATTCCTAGATGCTACATTGGCTCGGTAATTTTTTGACAGTGAAGAATCATTGCTAACTATTGACCATTGAGTCTCCGTTCCTTTAAATGCTGGAAATGTCATATTTACGCCTCGCTCTGTGCCTGACAGTTTTCACAAATTTGTTTGGAGCAGAACTCCGAATTTCAGTGTGTATAAATTAAGATTTCCTGATAGATCTATGCATGAAAATGAACATATCAAATTTAGATGTATAACTGTTTTGATGTTACTAATAATGTTGACTAAATTTCTTAGTTTTTTTCTTAGAATTCGAAATTTGTGACTGATCTTCTATTCAGAAGAAGTGATCGAAACTCTATCTTTGAAAAGGTTTCCTTCAGTCCGCTAAATTCTTTCTGTTACTATACATAAAGGTCCTTGAATTTGACTGCTTCTAAAATGACCTTAAAGTGATACCAGGGCCTATGCCAGTGCATGTATAGCTGTATTGCTATATTCTGAAGATTGCATTTTGTAGCAATCTACAGGGTGATTCACCCTGTACATCGTTGATTATTTTTATTTACTCTGTATTTCTCATTCACTCATCCCTTTTTTGCGTCCTTGTGGTCCAGAAATTGCTGGGTTGGACGGTTTCCGCTAGATGATGTTGCTCCACTTCTGACGATCTAGCACATCAGCTTCTTGAGCAACTGCACTCCTGATATCCTCGTCTACAAGGATGCACCAAGACAACAACATGAACGGGTGGAGAATATCAACATTTTCCAAGTATTAGTTAATGAATTTAAATGCCTATAAGCCTGAATGAAGAACAACTTGGCCGTCCATCTTCAGCTCCTTTGACACGACTAACACATCTCCTTTTTGCATGCTTTCTTGTTGTGAGGTTTGATAATGCTACATCAATGATATCTCCCGACGAATTGGACCGCGAAAATTTCGGCACCAATAGCTTTTGGTGAGTTTTTTGTCAGGCCAGAATATGTCAATAGATATTAATTTACAAATACATTGGAAAACATCTATACCATAGTGCGTCTACGGTTGTAAGAACATCTTTCGGAGATTGTGACAGCTTCCCGGTTAATGTTGGCATGCACCAGGGCTCTATCCTAAGTCCCTTACTCTTTGCCATCGTCATCAATGCTGTTTCCTGTTCTGTAAGAAAATGTTAGCCCTACGAACTGTAGTTTCCTGATGACCTTCTTATGGCTGCTACTGAGAGAGAACTCCAAGAAAAAGTTACCGCGTGAGAAACGAATCTGTCGTCGAAAGGTCTGAAGATCAACACAAGAAAGAGCAAAGTACTTCTTAGTGGAACCAGGGATACCATAGAAAGGAGTCGGAAGCAACTCTGTTCGGTGTACTTCCCGTGCGAAGTGGGTGCATGCGAGATGCAGCAAAGTGAAGGGAAGTCTGAGCAGAGCTACCAACTTCGTTTGCCGAGCATGCGCATCAGGACCAAACATGGATGTCGAATCGACTGCGGAGTGTGTCGACATGGAAGGAGCTCGCCTTGAGTGTGTACAGTTTCTCCTATCTTGGGGACGTTGTTGATTGCTCTGGAAGTGTTGAGTCGGCAGTAGTGTCAAGAATAAGATGTGGATGGTGTAAATTCCATGAGCTGAAATCCTTGACGTCCAAAGAGAACCAAGGGTCGTGTATATGGAGCCTGTGTGTGACAATCCATGCGTTATTGTTGCGAGTCATGGCCGTTGTTTTCATCCCATGAGAAGATGCTTGAGCGTGTGGAGATGCGAATGCTAGGTGGATGTATGGTGTCAGACTATCGTACAGGTAATCGAATGACAGCATCAGAAAAGCAATGGGTCTTGAGAACATCACAAACACCGCGAGAGGGCAAATACGTCTTTGGTTTGGCCACGTGGTAAGAAGGGATGAGACAGTGGATTAGAAAAGTTAGAAAGAGGAAAAAAAGGAAGTTAGAAAGAAAAGAAAGAGGAGTAGGAAGACAAAAGATGACCTCAAACGTGTTGGAGCACAGGAAGAAGACGCTCGTGATCTACCGAAATGGAAGTCCATACTCAACCAACAAACCCAGCATCTTCTGGACGCAAAAAGGGATGAGTTAGTGAATGAGTGATTGGAAAACATGGAGGAAACATGTGAACAAGAAACATTCGTTTTTCAGAACATAGCTATAGAAACTTCATCGGGCATCAGACTAGACATTTCAGGTGTGTGGTCAACTTCAATAACAAAAATATGGTGATCGGAAAGGAGAGGGGAATAATCAGAAACTAAATTTTGCTTCTGAGTGTCCTTTAGTTTATGCTTTCATTAGTAGAATGTCTTAATTCTTCAGTTTTTTGAAGGAATTTTGCAATACATTAAAGATCTTTTGGAATCTGCGTATTCATCAACTTGTAAAACACCATTGAAGAAAAGACATTTCAAGATTATATTTTACAGTTCTGCTGTGACTTGAACGAAAATCACAAATAAATACAGAACATCTTGTTTTGCAGTCCCATGAGCCTGTTCAGTCATTCTGGATGTGAAAGCTACGTCATATCTTTCCGAGCTGTACTGAGTAGTCCTTGTAGGACGAAAGATAGCGTTTGCGGCTGCTTAGGAATTTAGTGCGTAGATTGTTTAAGTCAAGACATCTTTTTATCAAAGTAAAATCACCTTACAGATTTTAATGAGCTTATAGTCAGAATGTTTGTAGGAGGCATTCAGGAATAGCTCAATCTTGTTTCACTTTACATGTGTACATTAACTGAGTCACCTTCGGTTTTCATATGAAAAGATTCACGTATCGTCAATAAAGCTGTAACCTCCTATTTTGCATTAATTAAAAATTCATGCATGTAATCCTGGCTTCATAATGAATATAATGTTTATGTATTGACTTGTACTCCAAGTTATACATGGATCCTGTTATACATGGAAATTAGCTGAGCAACACGTAGTCTACATTATGAAATTTCTGTTACATAAATTTAACCGAAGAACATTTTCTGTGCGTCTCTTGCTACAAAGTTGTATATTTTGTCACTGTTATAGTCACAACTGCGATATAATAAATATCAGATACAGGTTCATCTGAAATGTTGGAAATCAATGGCATTATCTGAGACTAATGCGAAGATCATGACTTTTTGTGTTGACCTCACAAATATAATCGATAAACAGGAATCTATGAATGATTTGAATAGCAAGCGATAACTGAATGAATCAATTTCCGCAATGCCATCTAATCTATCCTTATCGATGGCTTGAAATCATATAGAAGAAGATATTATGTTGTTATGGTTTTATCCATGAATCCGTAAAATAGAAGAATCGTCATCGGAAATACCTCCGCCATACTCAGGGAAATCATACGCTAATCTCCGGTCGATGTTGAGTGACAGTTGATAGAATCAATTACTCAATCATCGAGGGATGAAATATAGTCGCAACATGTTGAGAACGATTTCTTCCTCACGTTCCTGAATGTCATTTCGATAAGTTAGTATTTAACATATCCAATTGGAGTTTTCTTGTGTAGATCGATGAGGGATAGTGTATTTTCTCAGTCTATTTGGCATAGACACGATGGACGACATCGTATTCTATCCTATGAACAAGATGTTATTAAAAGAATATATTGTTAATTGCCTGTCGACACAATATCACTGATAAGATATAATTTCATGTTGTGCACAAATGTTAAGTGTGTAGATCAGTGTGAAAGTTGAAATGCTGATAGATGGATTTTTCGTGAATACTTTTTTCTTGCAGTGTTTTATGAATTCGCAGCTTCAGTGCCTCAGTCACAGTCGCTTATTGCTGGAATACTGTCTGGAGAAGAGCAAATACCAGAAGGATATCAACGTCACCACCAGTAGTATGAAAGGTTCACTTTTCAATACATATGCTGATCTTATGCAGAAGATATGGGCTAGCAGTTCCTCACCGCATTTTGTTACTCCGACTGCATTCAAGGCGCAAATCCAGCGATTCGCTCCACGGTTTATGGGATATAGCCAACAGGATGCTCAAGAATTTTTAAGATATTTGCTTCAAGGATTACATGAAGATGTCAACAGAGTAAAAAGAAAAGAAAAACCTATTGTTCCTAATTATGAGGAAGAAGATAAACTACCGTGAGTATTGAAAAATGTTCACGAGTGCTTGCAATCTAGAGCAAACGTTTGATGAATAATTGTGTTAAAGAACATGAATTTTGAGGTATCACGCATTAAATAAGTAACGAGTTGCTTGGAAATCATATTAATTAAAATTAACAGAACATTTAAATGACACCGGGATCCTTCATCTGGTCTTGTCAAGGTGGACCGAGATGCTGAAGTAAGTGATCATTAAGTTTCATAAGACTGATGACAAGTGAATAGGTTCTACATTCATCAAAGCAGTGATGCAGGCATTATCGGCCATGAACGTCACATCTCAGGACAATAACGGCAAATCCAGTTCAACAAAGGTGAGTGCGAATTTCTAGCTGCAATTCCTAGTCAATAGAAATTTTCTTCAACAACTACAATCCGCTCTTTTAGCTGCATTTCTGGCCAAAAAAGACACTGTTCAATTCAACAGTGGCAATTCCAGTTAGTTTGTAGAGTCCATCCCATTCCATTGATTGAATAGCTACAATGATTTAAAGATAACTGACATTTGGCAAAGTAAACAGAGAAAATTTTTGGCCAGTGTAACACCCAAGTTTTAATTGTAACCTATTCTATTTTGCGCTATTCTGGGCAAATTCAGATATATTTCTTTACAGGGAACGGAAAAGTTTTTCGATATAGCAATTCATCTATAAATCTTAAAAAGAGATCTTTAAGTCGAGACACTTGACGCATTATGTACCAAACATGAAACCACATCCATTGTAAATTGACACCTCCAATCGGTTGTTAACAGATTATATGTGAATCTTTAAAGTTTCATTAAGCGTACTTGGTAAATTGTACGCAATAGGCCTAGGTAGAGGGTTTAGTAAAGATATTTTCAAAACATTGAAATACCGTGCTGGTTAAAAAAAACCGGCCGTCGACTGTTTCGAAGGATCAATAATTAATTTAGAAACCGGCCGTCGGCCGGGCACCTTGAAAAATAAATAACTATTAGAAGGCCGATTTTTTTTAAAAGTCAATTTGTCAAACAACAATTTGAATGTATTTCAACAATCTCAAAATCAATAACTACACTATCATAAAACACTAAATGTAACACAATGGGTACGAAACATTCTAGTTCTGTAGTATACTAATAGTTCTGTATTCACTTTTGGGGGCTCTGTCCATCTGATATCCTTTTTGCCTCTCGGTAGTTGTTTCGTTCTTCCGTGTCCTCGTATTCGGAGATCGAGTTGTCCATGGAATCAATACCGTGACTTCTCACAGATAGCTAAATGTTCACTTAGCGTCATCGTAAATAGGAGCTATTCAGAGAATGACTCCAGACGCCCGAGGAACGTTTCCTGATGACCATTTTTTCTTGATTTGTGATGTTCAATAAAATTTACCCTCCTCATAATGAAATTCGCGCTCAATAACAGCCCCCTAGTCTAAAGAAGAGACTCAGGTTATTCACAGTGCACTTTTAGTAATTGTTGATCTAATTGATGTAATGTAAATAAGTAGTGAAGTAAAATTGTCCGATTTTTAGGTCTTCAAGCACTAGCCTCCAGAAATGGTTAATCTAGAAACCGGCCGGCTGCCTCGGAAAAATGAATAATTGACCGTTTTTTTCGCCAGTGCAGTATAGGAATCGTCGTACTGGCTGTATATTTTTACTCGTTCTGTATAATTGTCCCGACCAATGATAGTGCAAATCTCAGAGTCCGTGAAGCTGTTTATATAAGATAAGTATTAACCTAAGTTAAACAGCCGGACTGAGATGGAAGACTGCATCTTATTTTGCTAAATGTAATCTGTAGGCCCTTATCAAAATCATTTTGAAATTTGTACTTAGTTCAGGGCATGAAGTCACCATCTTTTTATACTCCCTGCTGATATTTACCGGTGGTCACTGAAACAAGTATTGGAGCTTAACATCATGATAATTTTTGTATGATTTTTAGACTTATATACTTTCTATTGAAATAAACACTTGGCCTATTCCCAGATTTTATATTTCTTTTGTAAGTACCGAGTCATGGACGTCAAAGCTTTCCCAGATCGACTACGTGTGGCCCTAAGTAGATTGTGTTCTTTGATTCGCGAAGCCAAAAGCCTACGAATTTTGCCAATGTAACCGTCTCCACAGTTGCAAGTGTACCTACAGATCACTAGTGACGATACTTATAAGTACAATTAATCCCGCTTAATTTGGACATGGATGTTAGAACAGTTTTGCCCCAGTTAAGCGAGTGCCCTAACAAGCCGAAATATCGTGATATTTTGTAAAATTTTGTGATATTTTGTTGTATCGTGATATCGTGGTTTTTGTAAAACATAAGTCGCTCCAATAAGGTGGCTGTTCCAATCAAACGGGATTGACTGTATTTTTATACACAATGTTGTCGATGTTTAGCAGAGGACATCAACCTTGTAAGTAATAAAATGCTATGTCGGCAACATCAGCGTTATGAAATGTTGAAACGACGACGAGATTGGCATTCCTATTGATGAGAGTGGTATTTTGAAACATCTGCCAGAAGCCTATTGTTTATGCACCCAATTAATTTGTCTATTTAGCAGGATAGTGGGTGATTATGCATACACATCTAAGAAGTGTATGAAGTCATCTTTGGCATCCTGAAAATGCGGTCGCTAATGGAATCCAACGTAAATGCTACTCAATTGTTGTAACAATTGCAGTAAAATGCCGAATGCTTGTCGATAGCTTTTCCGAGCAGTGAGATTTTACTATGATTGCCAAGTTATTAGTATTATAAGTTCAGTATTCGTCAAATGCATTTCACTAGTTGGAACAACGCATGACGATAAAATGATCTTAATTTGATAGAGGTAATTGATTTGTGCCAAATGGACGTTGATGCAGTTGTCATGGTTGTAAGTCACGTTACTCAGCAAGCATTGTAATCTGTAGGAAGGTTGACCATCCCATTTCTATTGGAATTTCTTCGCTTAGAAATGACGTGGCGGTATAACCATTTACAAAAATTGTAAAATCTTGCTTTTTAAGACACGCATTCCGCAGTTCATTCCTGTCACACTCTACGTTGTCAAGTTCAAGCAACCTGTCGTCGTGGTCATCTGATATGATTTTTACTCATCGTAAATTGTAATTTTCAACCTGTATCCACATTTCATTTTAAGATGTTGCGCCTGAAGAAGAGCCGTCGAAGGGCCTCGTGTTTATTTTGAATCACCAGAATCGCATGAGAAATCTACTTGAGGTGTTTTTTATGTACAAACGTATTCCAGCAAACCAAGTATTGAGACAAAGTAAGAAATTAAATTTTAGCTGAAACTTGCTGTCTTGATACATTTTCGTATACATCACCGATCGGAGGTATTAACACATGAATGATAGAAAATTACGAGAAGATATTCCATGCTAAAAATTGTGACTTAGCTGGTACTTCCCGCTTAAAGCTATTTTATGAAGCATGAGTCGCAGAGGGAGCCATGAAAATTTTCTCTTTTTGTAGGGGACTGATTAGTGTCTGATTTAGTCATGACTACGACCGCTCTTGGCGCTTAACAGAGACGAGAACAAAATGTTTATTTTTACAGAGTGAGGCATTTATAATTAAAAAGAGGCATTTGAGTCAGACACATCTCACACCGTGAAAGGGTGTTCAAAAATCCGCACCCAGTGGATTTACATGTTTACTTTTTTTGATCCTGTCTGATGAGAACAGGAACCGGACGGAATTCGGCAGACGTGCAGATTCGAAGCAGCCATGGATATGGTGTAATGCATTCTCCGAAGTCCAATTTTCAGCCTCGTTCCCCACAGGAACTCGTGCTGCCGGTCGGACGGACGATTTGATTCAACCACTTTGCTGTCTAGACTTAAATATTCATCAATCAAGAGAAACAATTGGATGCTTCCAAATTGAACCAAAATTCTTTTTATATCAAAGGCACTTCTTCAGAAGTATTCTATTTCTTCTTCTAAGTATTTTATTGAAAATGAGGCACTTATATAATGACCATGGATTTTTAAAGGAAGAATTACAGCAAGACCCAATAATGTCCTTTGATAATAAGTGCATTAAATTTAAGGCGAGAATGCACGTGGATGCTGTTCGCCATGAGCTTTTCACCTGACTGTTTCCGGCTGAAGTGTTTGGACTGTAGTCCGCGATCTCCTTTAAAATCAGGATAAAATATCGCAGAAGGCTAGATGCGTTGAAAGGGGATGAAGGCCAGCAGGTTTTGGGTGGTCTACATCGATTGCACACTTGTATTCGTTTCAGCTACATCGTCAAATATCACTTTTTCTCGCAAAGTAACTGAATTCAAATGCATAAAATACTTCAAGCTGGAGCCGTGGTATTTTCGGTCGGTTCCGGCTCCAACTTTTTACCACGGCTCCGTGCAGCTCCGGCTCTGAAACCCTGTCTTGTAGACATGATCTCAGCGTCTTAGAATAATGTTGGTTTTCATAAGAACTGGAGACAAATCGTGGAATGTTTGCAATTGCAGCCCAACAGCAGTCTCCTGATCTCTCAAGGACGTCTCCCAAAGAAACATCAAAAGTCGCATACAACCTCATGCGAGTCGTTGTCAAATATCAAGTCCGTGACCTCCAGTTGTGATATGGGAGTTATCCTTTGCAACGCCGCCACTTAAAGACACTTCTGAATGTGAATGTCATCTTAAATGTCAGCAGCACAAAATTATTCCTGAGTATCCGTCTAATGCAACACGTGAGCTTTGTTTCGATGTGGAACTTCATTCGTGTTTTTAGATAGTGCGATATGTTGATTGGAAATCATTTATCAAGTGTCTGATTATGTGTCTTAGCGGCTTGATTTTCAATCTTGCTAGTTATAGATTTGGTTCTGTATAAAATCAATCTTCTGATCTGATTACGTCTTTCTGTCTTCGTTAATGCATTTCAGCTTGTCCACTAGCAATCTTTCTGCTTATAGAACTTCCGACAAATATCGCATTGTGTAATCTATTCAAGATTATCACTATCACATGATGGAAAGAACATAGCATTATACTGTCATGAATGGACAAGGATTTTTGGCTAAGTCTGTTGCTTCGTCTTTTATGGACAGTTGAACAATGTCGGTTCGCAAGTAGTTCAAGATGTGATAAATCCAGTGATAAATTCAATTGAAAAAATATCTTAATCGTTGCACAATACTGACTTATTTAAGAGATTTGTACATTTGCCCGTTATTTTGAAAAAAGTTGTTCATGTCAGAGCCTATTATACATACTGCTGCTTTTATGCGAACAATTTATTTTTCGAATAAACGATGGAAATTTGAAAAAATATTTAAATTAATGTTTTACTTCGATTTTTTGTAATTTCTAACTCTTTGTAATCACAAACAGGGTAGCTGCTGAAGGATGAGTACTTAATTAATGTCTTCAACATGAGCGCGACACGAAAATTATGAGCTTACCCTCGGTGATCTGGTACTATTACATGTATTTGCGTTCTTTTCTACGAATCCTGGCTTGTATGAATTGCTGACATCTTAGTGGCTTGATGTGATTTTGTTGCGTCGATTGTCTAAATTGAAATTATGTTAAAAGGAAATTACTTTTCACACGTTATTCATTTCGTAGCGCGTCTTTTTACATCAGGTCCATGGTCTTCACATGGGAGAACACTTTTCATACTTTACACGACATACTAAGCATCTGTAATTCTCCCTGAAAATAATCCAAAGTGTTAAATGTATTATTGCAAGTTGTTATTGGAAGTGAAGCTGAATATTTTGCGTGTCTCTTCATCAATAGCAAAAGTCGGTGGAAAATAGTTAGAGCCACAGTTTACATGAACGTTAGATAAAATTAAATTCAAGCATGGAAAAACAGAAAAATCTTTGAGTGGACAACTATTATAAGAAAGATATATACCTACCTATGTCATGAAATGGTATTATGATAAGTAGATGCAAAATTAGCCCAAAGATTGCGTATCACCTTAGTGCCTTTTCTTCTTTTCTTTTCCAAAATGGTTTGAGGTGTCGAATCTAGTTAGCCGCTCTTATCGCACACTGAATCCTAGCACAGCTGGTAGCCATGAATGAAACTAGGGGTTGCTCAACGAAAGGAAAATAGTAAATGAGATTATTTTGAGTAAACAAAAGCAAAATACCCTATTGGCAATCTAGGAGTTGACTGCTATTCCATCAATTGTTAGCCAATTCATTTGTGTATAGGACAGTCAATCCCTCTTAACCCAGGCACCCGCTGTATTGAAACTTATGTTTTGTAAAAACATTTGTATCAGCTAACATATTTCGGTTTAATGGGGCAAGGCTGTTTTAACATTCATGTGTCAATTAAACGAGTTTGACTGTACTAATAGCATGCTACGTAGACTTTTGGGTTTTACCAATCTTGCAAGGAAGTGGCATCCATATTTTCGAAAAGGCTTTTGACTATGAAAAGCTTGCTTCGAAATATTTGGAAGGAAATCTATGTTAAGAAAGGCTTCGACATAAGCATAGTAAAATATAAATTTCAGCTGAAATCTAAAATAAATATCTCGTCGCAATGCTAATCATGTTAAACTCTCCAATTGCATTACTTCTATATTTCAGAGATGAAGAAAAGTGCATGATCTATTGGAACCGATTTCGACGTCAAGAGAATAGTTACCTTCAAGATATATTTACTGGTCAGCTAAAATCAACGTTGCGATGCAACGAATGCAGCTATTGTTCTACTACTTTCGACCCTTTCTGGGATTTGTCCATTCCAATACCAAAAGTAAGTCTCCATTTTTTAAATATATTGGTAGCAAACATCTATGGATTCAAATAATTTCCATTCAGCGTTGAAGCCGCGGGGCGCCAAAGAATATTTTGAATCATTTAAGATCAGCATTAGCTGTCAGCAAACGACTGAATGGCTAGCAAGGTATACTGCAAGAAACCCCTCAACTGGCTAGATTGTCTCGAAGAGCCTGCACATTTAATACATGTTATAATTAAATTGCATTTATAACAGTAAGGAACACCTATTTGGCAAAAATACCATCATCTCCACAATGCTGCTTAAGGAAAATTCTGATTTTTATTTGTTAGGGACTTCATTTGATTCCAGCAAGGGGCAGTCAGTTTCCGAACTCAGGCTAGCACAAACTGCGCTAAATGACTTAATTTTCGAAAGTTTGATACGAGATTTCTACTGCTGCATATGAAGTATAGGCCTATTGACTAACTCTTCAACCAACGAGCTCAAGATCCTTCAGTGGAACGCAAACGGAGTGCGGGCCCGCCGCTTGGAGCTCACTCACTTTCTATCTTCAAATCCTTACGACATCATTCTTATCCAGGAAACGAAACTTCTCCCATCCACTACTTTTCGTATTCCTGGATATAAGTGCTACCGCCAGGATCGGATGATTCAGCCCCGCCGCGGCAGTGGTGGAGGCGTGATGACTCTGGTCCGGGATGGTCTTGCACATTCTCCTTGGTCCATCCCCTCGCTCGCTTCGTCTAATTCTCTTTGTAGCTTCCTTGGCATTCACGTACACCTCCGCTCCAACACTATCTCTTTACTTAATGCCTACGTCCCCCCAGCTAGCTCCACCCCCACCGAGGCCCGCTCGCGCCGTACCTTCTCTCCTTCCTCATTCCCCTCTTCCCCGTCCACCTTCATCTTTGGGGATCTTAATGCACACCACCCCTCCTGGGATTCTCGGGGCCATCCTAACTCTGTCGGCTCCGAAATCTAATCCTGGCTTCTCGCTTCAGATCTTGAATCTCTTAATGACCCTGATACTCCCACTCTCTTGCAGCAGTCTTCTGGATGGCGTACCTCCCCAGACCTCAGTCTGGTACCTTCGTCTCTTGCTCCTAGATGTGGCTGGTCCGTCCTTCCTGATCTTGGATCTGACCACCTCCACATCTCTATTAAGATTCCTCTCTCCCCACACTATTCTCCCAACGAGTTCAAACCCTCTTACAACTTTAAAAAGGCTCGCTGGGATGACTACAGGACTCATGTAACTTCTCATTGTCCCGACTCTGACTCGTACTCTTCTCTTACTCTTACTAAAGCCGCTCTTCTTTCTCCTCTATCATCCTCGAAGCGGCAAAATCTTCAATTCCTTTCGGTCGTACCCGCCAGTCCCCGAAAGCTTGGTGGTCCGCGGAACTAGATCAGCTCGTCCATGCTCGCCGCAAGGCATTCAGACGGGCCCATCGAAGTGAAGCGGATCGTCAGGCTTATGTTTCTGCATCCCGTTCCGCCTCCAGAGCCATTGCTAAAGCGAAAGCTGATGCTTGGCAACGGACAGCGTCCAATCTTCGCCTTTCCTCCAACCCCCGTAAGGTCTTCTCCCTCCTCCGCTCAGTAGCTGTTACTCCCAAATCCTCCAGTTCTGATCCAACCTTTCCCGGGTGTAGCTCTGCTAAGGCTACAGCCACCCATTACGCTTCTTTTCTCAAGAGCCACTTCTCTAGATCCCTTCCTTCTGATCGCCGTCCTGAAAGCCGCCGCTTCCTTCGTGAGCTCCGCTCCTCTACCTGTACCTGCCCATCCTTTTGCTCTCCTTTTAGCCTGTTGGAGTTCACCACAGCTATTAGTTCTCTCTCCTCGTCGACTGCAGCCGGTCCTGACCACGTCTCGTACCCTCTCCTCCAAAATCTTCCTCCTTCTGCCCTTGCTTTTCTTTTGTTTATCTACAACCTCTCTTGGTCCACCCACTCCTTTCCCTCCGCCTGGAAATCTTCCACCATCTACCCGGTGCACAAATCAGGCAAACCCACAGACGCTCCGTCTTCGTTTCGTCCTATCTGCCTTACATCTTGTATCTCGAAACTCTTTGAGCGTCTCGTGCTAGCCCGTCTGTCTTTTCTCCTCGAATCTAAGGATCTTCTGACCCCTCTTCAGGCCGGTTTTCGCCCAGGCCGTTCTACCACTGATCAGATAGTTCTTCTTACTCAGTCAATCTCCGATGGCTCTCACAACTCCAAGCCTTGTGCAAGGACTGTGTTAGACACCTTGATTTCTCTCGTGCCTTCGACTCGGTCTGGCATTCACCACAAGCTCTCTACCACAAGCTCTTGGCCTCTGGCTTGCCTCCTTGCTTTGTTCGTTGAACCCAGTCTTTCTTATCGGACCGTCGGGCACAAGTGGCCTTTCGAAACTCTTCCAGTAACTCTTTCCGAGTTCGATGGGGAGTCCCTCAAGGGTCACTGCTCGGCCCAGTCCTCTTCAACCTCTTCATTAGCGACGTTTCTTCCGTGCTCCCTCCCTCAGTCCGCTTTTCACTTTATGCGGACGATCTTGCTATTTGGGCGTCTTCTCCTCACATTCACCTCGCTACTGCCGCCGTCCAAGAAGCTCTGTCTGAGCTCGAGGCTTGGTCTTTAAAGTGGCAGCTTCCTCTAAATCCCGCTAAATGCGAAGTCTCCTTCTTCAGCACCGCCACCCGTGAAGCTTCCGTTCAGCCCTCCCTGTCTCTTTTGGGCCGCCCTCGTTCAACGCTTCCCCCAAGTTCCTCGGAGTAACTTTAGACCGAACACTTTCCTTCTTCCCCCATAGCTCTGTCCTGAGATCCACTCTTTTCCCTCGTTTAAGATCTCTCAGGGCTGTTTCATCCGCTTCTTAGGGCCCTTCCAAAGAGTCCCTTGCTTCTCTATACAAGACCTTTCTTCTCCCCGTCCTCACTTATGCTTCCCCTGGTTGGTTCCCCTTCATTTACGCTAAACATCTTCAACACCTAGAAGCTACCCACCGCTCCGCGTGCCGTGCGATCACTGGCTGCTGTTTGACCACTCCTATTCCTCTTCTTTTGTTGGAAGCTGGACTTCCTCCCCTCTCCGTGACCCTCACCGCTCAGTCGCTCTACTCTTATGAGCGCGCTCTTCGCCTCCCACCCTCGTTTCCCTTGTCTTCTCTAGCGACCCTTTCTGTCCCCAAGCTCGTCCGTTCCTCTTCGTGGCGCTTCTTCTGTACTTCTCATCCACTTTCTCCACCTGTTTCTTCTCCGCGTGAGCCCCTGGTCTCCTGCCCTCCCTTCCCCCCGTGGTCCCCTCCTCTCTTCTCCGTGTCCCTAGCCCTGTCCTCCCCCTACTCCCGTTCCGACCCAGTCCCTCTTCGCACCGCTTTGGTCCGAGACCACCTTTCCTCCCTCCCCGTTGCTGACCTGACCATCTGGACTGACGGCTCCGTTATTGGACGACTCGGACCAGGTGGCTCGGGTGTTTTCATAAACTGTTCTTCATGCTCTTCCACTTTCTCTCTTTCTCTCATGCTGGAGCGCACTGTTCAAGCTTCACAGCTGAAATGGTTGCAATCCAGCATGCTCTCTCTTGGTCCGTTTCCCATCACTCCTCGTGTCTCTTTTCCTCTCTTCTTCTCTTGTCCGACTCTCTCTCGGCTCTGACCGTGCTCTCTTCACCCCCGTCGCCCCTCTTGTCCACTCTATCTGGTCCTCTTTGTCGTCCCTCTGCTCTTCCTCGATCTCAGTGTCATTGCAGTGGCTTCCTGGTCACTCGAACATCAGTGGCAATGATACTGCAGATGCGTTTGCCAAAAGTGGCACTTCTCTCCCCTCTGCAGCTCCTCAGTGTCTGTCTTCTCTGAAGTCCTTCATTCGTCATTCCCTGTTCAACTCCTGGAGGACTTCCGTTCGTTCGTCTTTGATTTCTTCACAAGTCCCTAGCGTAGCAACTGAGGAGCTGTCCCTCCCTCGCGCTGTCCGCTGTGAGCTCTCACGTCTTCGTTGCAACGGCCACAGCCTTCTTCTTAACTCCTATCTTCACAGGATTGGCAGGTCCACTTCTCCTGACTGCCCTGTTTGTGGTGTAAACCACGATGTACCCCACTTACTGTGCTGTTGTCCCTCCTTCTCTTCTATCCGAGCGGCTATCTTCGGGTCCTCGGGCTCTGTTTTTGATCTTTGGCATCGCCCGTGGGGGGTTGCCCGCCTTCTCAGTCTCCGTGGCGTTCCGCCACGCCCCTATCCGCGGGACGGGGTCGGGTAAACCACCCAGCCAGCCAGCCTATTGACTATGCATATGTGATTGTAAGAATTTCATGTCAAATTACACGTAGGTCAACGTAGCTTTCAAATGATTATTGTTCAGACTCCATGTACATATTTTACTACATGAATCTCATGGGTTTATAATTTTCTGTGTAGCTGCTTTTTTAAAAATAAAAACTGTTTTATATTATATGATACAAGCTTTAATTATATGAAAAAACTGTCAATGAATTTTGGATATGTGAGTTCTGGGTGTTCAAAATTGCATCACATTTCTTGTTTTCAAGCGCATTTCAGATTTTCTTTAATCAGCAATTTTATATAATTAGAGATATTCGGATATAAAATTTTCAAGATAGTTTTATGTTAAGTTGCAATGGAATGATGCTTTGGGCTCATATTTATAACTGAAAATATTTTTCTACTGCAATGGGCAACATAATGCAAGAGCCAGTGGTAGCGGGACTATTATGTCACGAGGCGCGATATGGCTGTCATGTTAAGATCTAATAACTTCGAAAATGCTCGTTGGTGTAGGGTTAAATACTTTTTTTGATTAAAAATGTCGTTTCGATTCATTGGTCGGATTGCGCTTCACCACTCTCCACGTTCCTGCGCAGTTTGTCGATCAAGTCGCAAGCCGGAGGTCTTTCTCCACGTTGTGGATCCACTTATTCTTCTGGTCTCTTCGGATGTTCGGGCGAGGGACTTCCTGCTGTGTGATCTTCTTGGGCCACAGCCAGTCAGGCATTCGCTCTAAGTGGCCAAACGATCTGAGTCGATTTGATCCTAGCACAGTTCTGTCATTGATCTTTGTTCACTTAATCTTGTTGAGCATATCCAACTTGTCATTGATTTTTAATTTCTCTCAAGTCTATTGATGTCTTCCATTTTCACGGCCCAAGTTTCCGATGCACATAGCGGCAGACTCCATGCCGCTGGATAGACATGTTCGGTAGATGTAGCCTCTTACGAGAGAGATGGTGCAGCAGGTGAGTAGAGGGAGAAGTTCGTGGAAACCTTTCCAAACAGTCTTGTCTCGCGCAGTTATGGCACCAAATCAGCCTCATGATTGGTCAAGCACGTCGACGAGATACCAAAACGACTCATACAATGTGTTGCTCAATTGAAAATAGACGATGGAAGATGCTGGAATAAAAAACCGTTCTACAAAAATAATCTAGATTGACAACAAATGTCTGTCGCAGTACGAGTATATTGAATATTAAAAGAGAATGACAACCATTAGTCAACAAAAGACACCAACACCCTTGATTTCCCTACTGCACTCGCCTGACCCAGGAATCGAACTTAAGTCCGCGGTGGAAACGAGCTCGCACCTTCTTCACTAGGCCACGCATTGTATCGTCGGCGTGCCCCATTGTATTCATATAACTAACTACATTTCTACCAACATCCGAAGGAATTTAAATGCTCAATTTTTGATACTTTGCTACAAACAATTCAAGAAACAGCATAACAATAAGCCATATTCAAAATACGGAAGTTCATAGAGATATTTATTGCCCTGATATCACGCTGCCTCTTTAAGGGTTGACGGCAGAAACGACAGTGAAATGACAAATCCAGCAAAAAAATCACAGACACGAATACAACTCATACACCAAGACATCAGGTTCTACGCTAAATACGATACTGCATATAAAAATGCTGATAAAGGTGTGATATGTTGCTAACAAATCTATGCGTAAAATGACGTATTTACAAAATAAGTTGGAGAGGAAAAGTCAAAGAACCAGAACACAAGTAAAAGTGAACTCTTTCTGTCTACACAGCGGTGGTTTTTTTCCGCCTCGCTGACGCGGAGCTCCAACGCAGTTCTGCAGAACTTTACGGCTCTGAAGTTGTCCCTTGAGCCTGGATGAGGGCACTGCAAGTGATGCTGTGTGATGGATGATGAAGGAGGCTGCTTAGATCTTGGTCGAGGCATGTTGTTATCACACCATCTTGGTATATGCTCGGCCTTACGCTTGTCAAGGGTCCGCTCGGTCCTGCCGACGTAGCTTGCTCCGCAAGCGCAGCGGTAAGAGTAGACTACCTGGGGTCTTTGAGCTGGAGGGATTGGATCCTTAGGAGCGTTGGCTGCCAACTTCCTTGTTCGATACCACGGCACGGCATTGAGATGAGGGTAGGCTCTCTCAATAGTCTTCTTGATGTGACTCATCTCTCGGGTAGATACTTCTCCGATGTATTGAATGTCAAATAGGATCTTCTTTGCCACTGATGCAACTTCCTGTCTGTTGATGGGCTTGCTGTACTTGTCGATGAACCAGTAAGGGTAGCCATTTCTGCTCAGAACAACTCGCAGGAAAGCAGACGCTTCAGCAAAAAGCTCAGCGGAATAAAGCTTTCTTCGTCGGTCGTACAGGTTTCTCACCAAATTGATCTTGTATTGCTTGGGGCAGAAGGCACTGTAATTGATGTAAAGACCGGTAAAAGTGGGTTTACGATAAACCGACGTTTGATCCCCTGACCATCCCGGTGCAGATTGACATCGAGGAAGTGAGTTCCATCATCGAAGTCAAACTGCAAGGACGGATGCATGCTGGCTAGGTCGTTCTTGAATTCGTTCGATCGGCACCGGTCAATGACCACATGGATGTCATCGACGTATCGAACATACGAGCGTAGGCGGTAGTTGGTGGTCCTTGAGTTGAGGAGATGACGCTCATAATGTCCAACAAACACATCGGCGAACGAACCACTGAGAGGACTGCCCATTACAAGGCCATCGACTTGCTGGTATAAACCATTGTTTAACACAAACTTCACGTCTTTCGTTACTGATTGAAGGAGTGATCGAAGATTGTCTTCAGAAATGGCATTCCTCCCAACCTTCGGTGGAGCACGCAAGACGCGGTACCACGTGTCGCAGATGATGTCGATCGTTTCCCCGACCGGTATGTTGGTGAAGAGACTCATGATGTCGGCGGTGAACATAACTTGATCATCGTCAACAGAAAGATTCTGCACCATTCGAGAAAACTGGAACGAGTCTTGAATAGGTTGAGGATTGGTTTGAGGAACCACTCGTCGATACGTCTTTTTTTTACTGAATTTTCACCCCTAGCACAGCTATGAGCCATGAACGAAGCTAGGGGTTACTCAATGAAAAGTAACAAATTGTATTATTTTAAATAAATAAAATTTAAAAAAAACAGATCTTCTAATCTGATTAAGCTGTCCCCATCAGAAACCTATTCGCACGCCTCTTGAAAGTATCAAGATTGTATTGGTCAGGGGAAGCTGATTCCAAAGCTGTGCCGTGCGAACAAAAAAGCTTTTCGAGCGACTCACAGTACGTGCGCGTTCTAAGCTCACATTATAGCATGTGAGTGCATTAGCTCTGCGTGTGCTTCTGGAGAAGATCTTAGGTTTGGGTACGCACTCATTTACTGCAGAGCTGCTTCTACCGAAATAGTACCTGTAGAAGAGACTGAGTGAAGCAACATCCCGTGTGACGGAGAGCGGCTGCAACTTGCTAGCAAGTTTTTCACCCATGAGATTCTTGACACGTTTCTCAACCCGTTCAAGGAGGTTAAGATGCGTTTGTGGGGCGCCTGCCCACAGATGACAACAATACTCCATCAGAGGACGAATACTGGACTTGTAAAGATACCAGACAGTCTGTGGTGGAAGATAGCTGCTGGCACGATAGAGACTACCAATGCGTTGAGCTGCCTGCTTGCTAATGGATTGGATGCCAAAGAATGATAAGTTGAACCACTCATCGACAGGATAGGATGGCACGGAAAGTCTTGCTTGTGTATCTTGGGGAGGCTGTACATCCTGGGCACCACAGCAGTAGTTGGAATCAATTTATCAGCGTCTTCTGGCAATTGTTCTTTACCCACCATGTCACGCACAATTCGCTGGAGGGATTGCTGGGAGCCTGTGTCATTCCAGTCGATAGGTTCAGACAATTCGCAAAACTTCTGAGATCACTGAGAATTACTGTCATTCGATCCGCGTACTGTTGGCGGCTGCAGATCACTGTGGAATTGCCTTTGTCGCTCTTGAAGACCAAGAGGTTTTGGTCCTTCAGGCATTGGATTACTTCTGAGTGCTTACTTTCAAATGCGGACTTCTCAACCGGTAGTCGACTGAGCTTGTAAGCTGAACAGCTCAGCTTGGCGCGGCATTCGTTTGCGAGCTCCTCAGAAACCGCAGCTTCCATCTTGAGGCGATAATGGAGACTCTCCATTCTCTCTCATCCATACGGGATTTGTCACTTCACTGTCGTTTCTGCCGTCAACCCTTAAAGAGGCAGCGTGATATCAGGGCAATAAATATCTCTATGAACTTCCGTATTTTGAATCTGGTATACAGAATAGCGCACAAACATGGTGTTTTCAAATAACAATAAGCGCTAATTCTTCATCACACAGATTCACACCATAGTTAAGAAAATGAACTGGCTGACATTTCGATTTTATCAGTCCAATTGATAGGCATGATTTCATTGCTGTCAAGTATGGATGTGTATAATGATTTTAACTTGTGAAATTATTTGAGCTGTTTGATTCCTTAATTTGACATTTTAACAATCGTTACTGGAATTGAATACCACCATGAGTACCTGACTACTTCAAATAATCAACAGCCAGTCAGTAAGCTCAACAATATGTTCTTATGTTTCGCTGTCAAGTACGTGTTGTATTTCATTTATTGTTGACCAAGATGTCCATGAACTATTGTAATGTTAACTTTATCAGGATGCAATTACTCCTGAACTATCATTGCATTCCAGCGTGGTGGTGTTGGAAGTCAAACGTTGGATGATTGCATCCGACTCTTCACATCAGCTGAGGTGTTAGACGGAGATGAGAAACCTACCTGTGCACGTTGTAAAGTTCGTCGTCGATGCACAAAAAGTTTCTCCATTCAGAAATTCCCAAAGTTGCTTGTTCTACGTATCCTTTTTAAATGAGATGTCTTTATTTTTTTCTCATTTTTAGTGTATGCTTCGTAGTAGAACTGACGTGGTATCACAAATTTACGTGCGTTGAAGTACGAGTACATGTAATGTTTCGTGTTTGTCATGAAATTACAGATGAATTTTATCAATTATATTCTTAAATGACAAATAGGGAAGCACAAGTTCTCCGAATATCCTATCCTTACTCGCATGGTGCAGTTCATTCAATTCACAGCAAAAAATTTAAATCGATATCAATGAAACATTTTTGTGATAGCTGACCTACCATAAACCAAAATCAATTTGAAGTCAATCTATTGCTAATAATCTATACATTATGACTGAAATCCAGGTTACATGACAAAACCATTTTAATAGATGGATGTCAGGAGAGACAGGCTCTTTGAACTTGATTGTTGTAGTAACATCTCCATGGAAATATTAATGACAACTAGATGTCATGGTAAATACAAGCAGCCGTTTGCATACTTCAACACAATTTCTGTCAAGTATATTACAAAACGTTTTTCACACCTTCAACTGTAGGAAGCAGGAAATCATGCGTTTTTGTTCTTAGTTCTTACTTTGAGATAATACTGATATGTTGAGCTATTTATTGCTATTATCTGCAATTCACATTGGTAATGGTGTTACCCATTTACGCGTCTCGGTGTTGTGCTGATCCATGGAGCAAAGCTGCATGGCATCAACTGCATTATTAATGAGTTCTGTACACCTCAAATGTCTTTGAAATCCTGAGGTGTGATTGATAATTTCGTGTTTAAATGGATACTTAGTGTTACAGTTGTTTGCTATTATTAACAAAAAGTAATTGGTTAATACATAGAAATTCCTCTTTTGAAGGGGAATATAATTTTTTTCACCCAAGAAAAGAAAGCAGAAGTACTTCTGTGCATCCCCGTCCATGGTATTAGCAGTTTTTTTCAAATACAGGCAGACAGAAAGCATGCATTTTCACATTGCTGCAGTCACCAATTTATAGTTCCAAATCAGAAGTAAATGTACAACAAGTAGCTCTAACATATCATCCGCTTAAAGGTGTAGTTTGGCTAATTTCAGAAACGAATTTTGTCTGTGAATATCAAAGTACTGAATCACTGCGATGATTTCCTGTTAGTCTCCCACTTATCTGTCGGTTAGTTTGTCTGGAAATTCATGTCAAAGATTCGTGATGACGTCACAGCTGCCAATTCACGCTTGCTGCGAAGAAGAGCACTGCACACTAGACAGGAGGTTCTCTGTGGCTGCCTGATGCAGGAACCTTGTAGAATGAAATACTCGTTCATGTGGCTGATCATGATGCAATACACTCACGCCAACGAAATGCGAAGTACAGCTGATTGTTCAGTGTTTATTAGCCAGGGTTCCTACGCCCTTGAATTGTCCTGGAATGTCCTGGAAGTCAAAATGGTCCTGGAATGTCCTTGAATGTCCTGGAATTTTCGAAATTATCCTGTAATTACATTAATTATTTCTTTTTTTTTTTTTTGGGTGTCGAATCGAATTAATCACTAAAAGACTTTCGTTTTTATTTCAGGTAATTATCTTATTGATTTCGCATTCTGTATATATCAATTGTTTGCGGGCGCTTATTAATTCTTACTGATTCCGATGTGTGCATGAAGAATGTTTTGCGCGATGATAATCAGCAATCTCATTTTACTACCTCCGACCGAGGACTTGTGACTTGAAAGTGAAGTCTGGGTGCTCTTAGCTCTTAAAAATTGATATTATTTAAACACCTCATTTCATCTTGCACTTACAGCATTTTATTCAAAGAATAAATTAATATAACTTCTGCCCTGATTGTCAGCACCATTTCATTGATTTTTTTTTTCCATAATTTTTTCAAGAAATACATTCAATGTTTATCTATTCAATACTAAAGTCAATATGCCTTTTTACAACATCACCTATTTTGTTCTCTTATTCGTTTTTTTCTCTGATAAGTGGTGTTCAATCACGGCCTAATTACTCGTACTGGCAATATTCTAATTCAACCCTATTCTTCGGTCTTCCAAGTGGTTGCATCGCCCAGATATGCATCCTTGATGAGCACAGTATTGAATGCCATGTTTGATGTGGAAATTCAGTGAATTTGCATGTTTTCATGTTTCAATTGCGATGGTAGTCACGCAAAGCTTGGTAGTCACGCAAAAGGAATGAGTGGAGACAACAATGTACGAAATTTATAAATTTTTCCGAAAAAGTCTACACATTTTCGAAAGACACCCCAACAATCTCACCATCGCATTCTTCGATCACTCGTGGACACATTCATCTCGTCGGTTCTCGATTACTCACTCTATGTATAAAACTCCTCGTCGTCACCGTGCTCCTCACCTTTCATCCGTTCGACCACCGCATCCTTTCGACACCAATACTGGACTTATCGCAAATGACTCCTTAGCTTCTAGGTTCTACGACTAGCTTGTGCTCAAAATTCGCTAATATTTAAAAAAAAACTAATTTATTATTAACAAATCTACTCAAAGCTGAATGTCAATAGCAGAGAGGACAATCTCTTCAAGCTGAGTTCATTACTTCAGAGATAATATGGTGCTTGAGCAATCAGTTTTAAAAACACAAATCACAAAAATCTGCAATGGACTTGCAAAGACATATCCAGGGAACCCGACAAAAAATTCCAATATTTGCAAAGAAATTATCAAATGACAAAACAAACAGGCATACATATGTGTTCTTAAATTCAATAGTTCTTCACCCTCGTTTTTTTAGTTCTGAAGCAATTCGAAGCAATCAACTGTTAAGGTCACCTCGTTTAATTCATCAAACATATTTCACAAAGAATGATGAAAGGTTCATTCGATGTATCAAGCGTTCTTGGGTCATTTTCCCGTGGGTCGATCTCTGGAGACGCATCGCTGTGCACAAAGGTCTGGGTCCATTGTTTGGGGGGTCGATCTGCTGGAAGCGTTCACAACGATGTGCACAAGGTCTAAACATCTCCAAAACAGATAAAAAAGAATGATCCTAACGGGCCAAACGTTAAGTTGGTCTACTTGAAGAATCAAACAGATACAAAATGAATGATCCCATCTTCACCAGAAAAGCTGTGAGTGGCAAAAGCAACATTGAAATAATGTTGTTCATGAGCCAACAAGGCTGGGTCAAGAAGCTGTAGGAATAGTCAAAACGCCAAGTTCTTGAAATGTTTTATTCTTATAGTTTCCTTTAAAATTTTGTGGTCATTGTTTTAAGAAGGTAACGCAGGTTTCGTTGAAGAAGAAGTTTTTTGCAATGTTCCTTTAAAAATTTTGTGGTCAAACGCAACCCAAAACCAAAAGTTTTTTGATTGATAGTGCAATTAAATTGAAGCCTACAAGCCTATGTCTCGGCCTGCATTGCCTTGACCAAATCCAACTGCCGTCCCGATTGTTTCAATGTATGAAATTGATCAACAAAAAGTTTAATCAGTCCCACAATCAGCAGCATTGCTTTTTTTTACCTTTGGAATAGCAAATTTTTAGATTTGCCATTTTACTGGTACCAATTCTCCATTTTTTGTTTTCAGAAAAACCGATGTGCTCACTTTATATAGCACGTCAGAGTTACGTCAATTCATGCTACCTGTTCTTTATTGATATACCATTAGTACGTATACGTTAATCCGATTGAATTCATATTTTTATCATATGGCGTAGGAACCCTGTTAGCTATCAGATTCTAAAATGTATATTTGCTGCATTTACTCTGAGCATCAGAAATACTGGATAACTACAAGAAATATGTCTGCACTGCAATTCAACACAAAAGTTTTTAGGTATCAGGAAAAAGCAAACGTTAGGCTAGACGAAGTGGAGCAGCTTGGCTGTCTTCATTTTCCGAAGAATTGCACATCACTTAGAAACTATCAAAAAAGAAGGTTCAAGTTCGACTCGGAAATTAGTTGACAGCTCCATGTCTAATTTGTTCTGATTTTCCTTTGGTCAGTTTTTCTAAAACATATCTTATTGGGAGAGAAAATTGTAACAAATTTTACGTCCCATTTTCAATCATGGTACAACCTCCTTACTCAAGTGGATTGAAGGCTGTCTGATTCTGCAATATTCCTTCAATATCATGTATCTTAGATCTTTCATTTCATAATTTTCTTTGAAATGTTAAGAACATGCCTCGTCGGTTTAAAATGAGCTCGTCCAATGCTATTACACATAACATCTTTCGCAAAACTGTCGAAGGCAAGATCATTAGGATCGTCCGCTTTGTTAGCACACTTGTATGCGCAGCATTGTGCCATTTTGGAGATTATGTTTGTTTTCAGAGAACATAAACAAGTGGCTTCGTATCAATGAAGAACATTGCTAAGTGCTAACAGTGTCGCATCAGCTCTTTGGAAGATGTGACGTCATCTCATCTCCTAAAGTTGATGATTGTGGTTAACTGAGGCATCAAAATGCGTCTTAGTTAGATTGACTATTTTTTCAATGAAGAAGACATTGAGACAAGGTTGAAAATTTGACCGAACTGCATCTTTAAGCTTCCTATTGAGTTGGTTTGAGATTATCAATGCAGGTCCTACTTGCATTCCTCTCAAGTAGTATTTTGGGAACTATTTTTCTTCGATAGAAAATCGATTTCAAGGACATCTACGCCATTCACACATTCCACATGACAGTGCATGTCTCGCTAAACAAGGTTGGGCAAAAATTTGGGTTGGGTGTGACCCCAAGTTTTTCCATAAACTTGGCTAAAAACCTAAGACCCAAGCCCAAAGTTGAATAGCGTAGGTTTTGAAGGTCAAATTTTATGTTTTTCAAGACTAATGTTTCTGATATTAACTCTAGCCTAACCACATTTAAGCAACTTAACACTGTGGCTATAAGGCTTGTTAGACAAATTATTTTTAATCGGACCGTATTTAGTTAACTTTCGCTATTTAAAATTAATCTTACTCTTACTAACAAGTAAAAATTTTGGCGGCTAGACTCTTTGTACAGATGTACCGTGCCTAGCTCATACATGTAGCCTACTATAATTGAATATAGATTTGTTAACATTATGCCTGCATGAGATACTAAAACTTTGTTCAACATGGTCCAGTGGCAAGTGGACTTGATCAATCATGCTTAATACTGACAATGATAAACGAGTGAACATAAGAAATCAAGGGCTCATGCATTCAATAAATTCATGTTCATGGTCTCTCCCTTGCAACTATCAATCATGCTTACTTTTTGGCATAATAAGATAATTTCACTTAATCGCACTGGTTTACATATGAATCAGTCAAATGATTTTTGTATGATTTTCATTGATTTTATGTATTGAAATGGTTGACTTTGTATTTTCTAAATGAATGGTATAATTTCTCAGTTTTGTGAGAAATTAGCCAAAACAATCTTCAAAACTTGGGATACGCTTGTTTCTGCAACTCAAGCTTTTGGAGCCTTGGGTGCACACCATGCATGGTGATAACCATGTACCCAAGACCAAGGTTAAACCCATAGTCCAACTTTGCGCCAAAGCATTGTGACCATTGGATTTACCAATGTTCCCTTTGTACTCCTTGCGTCTTTTCATGAATGACCGACTGGTTTTACCTATGTAGAACTTGTTACAAAATGCAAGTGAAAAAAAAATGAAGCTTTAGCGCCACTACTCCCCCATACTGGGGCTTGGACGGTGCTGACATAGTCAGACTTTTCTGGAGCGTTGGTACCTTTAGTCCGGATGCCCTTCCTGACGACTCGAATGACACTTTCGGGGCTCGATCTCTGGACCGAAAGATCGCTAGGCCAAGCTCTCAACCACTATGCCACGGACCCACGTGAATGCGCAAGTGAATTTATGATCCTCAGTGATAATTACAGGGATAAGTAGCTCCGAGTTCTTTACGTATTTCACAATCACATTTTTTGTTGGGTTTCCTTTATTTTAAATGAAGTTCTGCAGTGGTCATATTTACAGACCTGCCAACTGTCCCGGATTTTCCGGGACAGTCCCGGATTTTGGAGCTGTCCCGGATGTCCCGGAAAAGTTAAAATGCTGTCCCGGATTTTGAATTTATTAACCTAAGATGAATTCTAGATCGTTTAAGAACGCATATTTCAAAAATTTGCGCTGCGCGCGCAATCCTAAGATAAGGAAACATGCATGATGATGAAGTTTGCGGATTTCTTGGTGGCATTGTCTTTTCACGCTGATGTCTTTTATTAATCATTTTGCAGCCCGGATGTATTTCCTTCTATCGAGTTTAAAAAGGTTTTTAAATTCATTGCACGGCATCCTAGATAAAAGCGTCCGTAGCCTTGATCTTAGAGTTTGGTTTCTCGAACCTATGGGTAGGAATCTGAATTTAACCAACGACAGATTTAACTGTTAGGATTTCAAGAGTTGCTCTATATCGAAATGTTTATTCATTCGATCATTTGCCATCATAATCGACAAAATTCGCCAAGTCTTGTAGACCTTTAGTTTAACATTTTTTATGGTCCACAGTTGCCTTGCTGTTATGAAATAGACGTATTTATCATTTATACAAGCATGGGATTTTTCCGGCTTTTTTCGGCTTTTTGAAATCATTTTGATAATTTCGTTTGATAAGCAAAATATGCTAGTCTCTGTGGAAATTTTCGGTTGGCTTCACAAAATCGGCGAAAAGAACAAGAACATCGTCGTCGCATTCTGGATGAAAAGAAGTCTACTCTGAACTTGCATTCATTAGATGTAGTGTCAAAAGCTGCGTCAAAGAAAATGTCTTCTAAAATACTGAAGCGTGCCTTGAAGAAACACACTTCTTCCCTTGCTAAGCGTGCTAAGATTTCTAACTAGACCCACTTTTTCATATACATTTGTACCTACGTACCTACTATGAATTTCTACTGCTCATCTATGTACATGTAGGTTCTTACTTGATTCGATTTTTGTACATTTAACATATTCTAAATTGTGTAAATACCCATGTATTTTAATTATTATATTAAGTCATATAAATAGTTAAAAAGTAAAGACCTGTGTTAAATATTAAGCCTTTTAATTAGACGATTTCTAGGCTTTCTGGGGAATTATAACCTCAAAATTTTTTGCCGCTTCGCGGCAATTATAGGCTCGCTAAACGCTCGCCATGCGCCGCTGATTAAGCTACTCTTTAAAAATCCGGCTTTTTATAATTGGTTCAATCCCATGCCTGTTTATAAATGATATTTTTCTACTTTTGATTCCAAATCATAAATGGAGTTGAAAAGCTGATGAAATGGGGTTGCTACTCGACCATTTTGGTAATACCCCGCATATAGGACGCACTTTTTTCTTCAGAAGTTGACCTAGAAGCCCAGGTGCGTCTTATCCATTGACACCTTTATTATAAAAAAATAATGCATTTATCAAAAATCAAAAATTTCCTATAAACATTTCATACTTGCAATATTTGTCAATATTTATCAATATATCAATATTTTTGACTGACAGGATGAGGGAGTCATGAATCAGCACACACTGCGATCGTAGCAATTGAATGGAGATGACTTAACTTAATGACACCGTTTCTATAAAAAATAATGGAAATTAAGGATTAAAATTAGGATGCGTCCTATACGCAGGCACACAGTCTTTCCATCGCTTTTGGGTCAAATATTCACTGCGTCCTATACATGGTATCGTCCTGTACGCGGGTAGTTACGGTAATAAAATTTGTCCCGGATTTTCATGTTTCAAGGTTGGCAGGTCTGTATTTGGTTCACTCACTAGATTAGTATGTTGCATTTTATGATCAGTTTGTTTATCCTTTTGTCACATGGTGATGAAAGGAAGAATCAGATAGGGATAATTCTGGTTATTTTTCTCCGGTTTTTCTTGTTTGCCTGTGATCATTTCTATGACAGTTAATACAATGTTGAAGCATTTTTTGGAAATAGTTTAATTGTCGGATTCATAATAGCGTCATCGATGTGCCTTTTATATACCATCGGTTTAGAGTTTTCGCACAGTTGACTCACGTCTAAACTCATGATGATCGGTTTATCCGCGTCAGATACATTGATACTTCTCAACAAATGAGTTAGGACAATCGTACTTTCCAAGTGTGCCAGTGTGAGCTTCTTTATTAAACTTTTCTATGTTGGAATCAAACTCAGTCAGTCTTAATACATGAACATCAATGTCGAATTACATTACATATTGTATATTTGTAATCATTTTTATAATAGCGTGTGTCAATAACAACAAAAAAGTCAGCTTCTCATCCACATTAAAATTTGTCAGTAATTAGTCACAATTTCCCCCAGATCACAGCTGAGACTGTCGCATGTGATAGAACCCTGTGATATCTTCCTGAAATATATAGTTTTCTGAATAGTTTGCATAATGTTGTGATTTGAGAAGAGTCAAGTGGTTGATCTGATATGGGAAAATGATCAAAATGATCATACAATTGATTTAGGCTACTGCACACTGAGATCTTCTTTAGATTAATACTAGAATTCTTCACTTTTTATTTGATGTTTTCAATGCTTCGAACAAACTCCTGAAGTGATTATTATGTACCGGTGGATGCAAGTACCGTAGTTTTTTCCAGTCGACTATGTAATTTGCACAAAAAATCTATATTTTAGTTGAGTTCTGTGCCGCTGAATTATCCCAATGCTGACAAAAACTGACCAATTGCTCCCAATGTTGGTAAATGTTGATACTATTGGAGCGAGCATATACCAATTGTGTTGTGCTATAATTTTGGGAAAGATTGAATCATAGGAACAGTATAATCAGGGGGGTCCAGGAGCCCTCGACTTTTCGGAGCTCGAAGCAGCCCGGGGAAAATAGGGTTAATACTCGATCATTTTTCTCACATAGCTGTATATTATTAGTATTATTGGCAATATAAGTCCTTAAATAGTACTCTAATTTGTAGGCCTACTTGTACTGCTATTTCATCAAACGACTGCTTTTATTACATTTTTGCCTTATCATAATTGTTTTCCTTGACCAATTCATGCAGATTTAAAGCGATTTTCCGGTGAACGGTCTCGATCTAAAATTCAATCTCGCATTGACTATCCTGTGACAGGTCTCGATCTATCTGAGTTCTGTGCTGATTCCTGCCAACTGACTACAAAACCCATCTACAATCTTTATGCTGTATCATGTCACTCCGGTAGTGTTCACAGTGGTCATTACACAGCGTTCTGCAAACACGCTTACAACGGAGATTGGTACGACTTCGACGACACTCGTGTCAGTGCACCTCTTCCATCGCGATCAGTGATAAATGCTGAAGGATATGTTCTTTTTTATGAACTACAAGATAGCTGATTTTCAATTGTTCACGCTGAAACTATTTGAATAAAATGGCATCTTGATTCCATTCATCTTTGTTTTAAGATCTGAATCTGTACAAATTTTGAAAATCAGTGTCATGCCAAGCAAGCCTGCCGGCCGATTGTTGGTTACCTCAGTCATTGTTTTGCCCAATGGAATTTTCTCAATTGAATATCACATACATTTTCTTTTTCATATATACATATATATATATGCTTGATTCACAGCAATTGTTTTCCAACTAATGGTTGAATATGTCATTTTTCGAACCCTTTGATCGAAGCTTTATTTTTGTGTATGATTCCTGCATATCTGTTGAAGGAGTGTATCTCTGAATTCATCACAATCTGTGATAGCATATTGAGTTGTCGAGAATGACTCATTGTGTATTTTTTAGCTTGTATCTGGATGAGTGATGTCTTAAACTTTGTGAATAGTTCTTTATGACTAAGAGTAAAATGAAATAAACATATAAGATTCACAAGTTTTTATTTCAGATTTTTACATTCAGATAGTATTAAAGTTAAATATTTGCGCGCCTCTTGAACGAATTTTCTTTACTATTGTCTGAAGAATGTGGACATTATTTTGTCTTTGTGTATTTCAATAAACCTTGACATGAAATATACCTATCATTTTGATGTTTTGATTGAATCTGAGGAATTAAAGGGAATCATTACCAGTTAAGAAAGGTAAACCAAATTCAAGGTTGCAAATTTACAGCAAGAGGCGGTATTGATCGCCTTGGGAAGTATTCATAATTCAATCGAAAGACAACTTGAGCATTTTGATATATTTTTGATCTGGAAAATGAATGTTTAATTCCTACACTCGTCATCTTTTTGAACGGTTTGGTTGACATGCTGTCAGGATAACGATTTCGCGTCACTAAGCTTGCAATTAAATGTGTGCTGGTTTAGGCCTAAGCTCGCGAACCCATATGGGACTCGTTCAACGCATGGTCTAAACGACCATGTAGGCTTATGCAAGAATGCTTGTAGATCGAGCTTAGAATTCTTCAATGGATATAGCCTACAGGGCGTTAGATCAATGAATTTCACTGATCTTTAATCGGAATAATTAGACAATAAATATAACTAAGATTGTGAATGCTACCACTGAACAAAGATAAATTATGTTCAGCACATATGGTTCAGCATATTAATTTTCATTTCGCGAACTCTGAAATTTGGTGAAAGCAGCTAATATAGACGCTTCGAAGTTTGTGCGCGTCCTTCGATGTGACAATTAAAGCTAGCTGTGTCTTATTGAGAAAAGCTGAAGCGACAGCATTTTCGTTTGGGAAGAGCTATTGAGGGGAGAGCGAGGCAATAGCGGACATGAGGTAATTGCGGACACCTCGAGTTCTCTATCTTCTATTTAGATTTGGAACCAAACATGTGTTTCCCATGTAAATAGATGACGTTCAACAATTTCAGTTAATTTTTCTAGGGGATTGGTTCTTTCTATCATATCAAAATTGACCAAAATACCCTTTTGACCCCTACAAAATCGATTTTTCGTCATCACACTCCGATGGATTCACGCCAGAATAACAAATGAATATAGAATCCGACATGTCATTTCAATATCGTCTTATATGCCATTTCTATCAGTGTAGAGTTTTTGATAGCAGCTGCTGTCTATTACTGAGAGAAGATCATTTTGCATTTTGTAACGCTTGCGGGGAATTGCGGACGCATGTCCGCTATTGCCCCACTTCAACTCAATCTGATCTTTAGATGAAAGTTTACAACGATCCGAGCTTCGTTGTGTGAACAAAAGCATTCCCATGTGTCTGTTTGACTCATCTTGCATACAGACCTAACAAGGACACAATTGAAGAGCTCTCATCTACCAATATTCACGTGCGTTGACTTTATTTGAGTGCATACTGCAGCAAGTGTCTACAGTTCGACGCATCATCGAAGGTGGCTTGATTGTTCGTTCTCACACGATAGTCGTGATGGTGAGGAATTATATTAGAACTGGAAAAAGAAAATCATGGTCTTCTCAAGACTTAGAAAGTGCAAGACATCTATTATCCATTGGTGTTTCTATTCGACGTGTTTCTGTTCGTACTGGAATTCCGCGATCAACTCTATATGATTTAAAATCGAACAAGAATAGACATCTACGTCGAGGACAAAACTGTCATGTTGGACGTTGCTCTGTATTTTCAGTCACTCAAGAAAAAGAACTATCGAACTATGCTCGTGAAATGTGTGCCCGTTTCTTTGGACTAACTCCTATAGATCTGCGACGCCTGGCCTACGATTTTGCTGAGAAGGCTAATGTTAATCATCCATTCAATAAGAAAACACGATTAGCGGGCAAAGATTGGTTTCAAGGATTCATGAGGCGAAACAATGACCTGTCACTACGTTCTCCAGAAGCTACAAGCATGGCTCGTGCAATCGGGTTTAATCGGAAAGCAGTTCAAAGATTCTTCGACAATCTGAAATCGTGTATTGAAGAACATGACATTCCTTTTCATAGAGTATTTAACGCCGACGAATCAGGCCTTTCCACTGTGCCTGACATTCCTGTGAACGTCATTGCAACGAAAGGACAGAAACAAATCGGTCGAATCACGAGCGCTGAAAGAGGTCAAACTATCACCGTTATGTGTTGCTTTGGACCACATGGACAGTATGTGCCACCCATGTTCATCTATCCTAGAAAGAAAATGGTGATGGCTCTCTTGCATGGTGTTCCTACTGGCTCAATTTGGGGCACCTCAGATTCAGGATGGATAAACGAAGAGCTTTTTGTGAAATGGTTGGAGCATTTCATTGACTGTGTTGGCGCGAGAAGAGATAACAAAGTTCTCCTTATCTTGGACAATCACAAATCTCATACATCTCTCAAGTTATGGGAGATGTGCAATGAAAATAGCGTCGCAATGTCAACGATTCCACCCCATACATCTAACAAACTTCAACCTTTGGATCGTACCTTTTATGGACCAATCAAACAGACTTTTGCCAAAAGTTGCTCAGAATTCATGAAAGCCAACCCTGGTCGTCGAATAACTCAGTATGAGATTGCTTCATTATTCGGATCTGCGTATTCACAAGTCGCGACGGTTGAGAAAGCCGAGAATGGATTCCGCTGCTGCGGAGTATGTCCGTTGAATCCAGAGATATTTCAAAACGACGAATTTTGTCCGGCAGACACATTAACACCATCAAACGACAATGAAACCGATGCACTGCTGCAAAATTCAAATGAGGCAGAGGAGCATCAAGCTGACAGACTTTGTGAGGAAGCTAAAAATACGGAGGGTGGCGAAAACGAGGTGAGTGACCTACAAAAGCAACAAGGAAAGACGTTACACCGTCTACTTCGAATAATTTGGATGCTTCTATTCAGGACATATTCCCCCTTCCAAAGGCTGCAAGAACTCATACAACCAGAAAACGAAAATGTGGTCAGTCAGAGATTTTGACTCCGCCATCTATTAAGAGCGAATTTCTCAGTGTCAAAACTAAGACCAAAGGCAAAAACGGGTCTACTACGTCAACTAAGAAAACTGAAACCAAGAAAAAGAAGAAAGTGACCGTTACCGGAACGACATCTGACAGAATTTGGTACTGCATATTTTGTCACGATGAATATCATGAACCGCTATCTGAAGACTGGATAAAATGTTTCGAGGTTGCGACAAATGGGCACACGAAAGTTGAACAGACTATGCATGGTAGTGGTCCATGTGGATCACACGGGGATTACATATGCGACTTTTGTCGTCGAGGATTGTGATCGTGTGTTGCAGCCATATATCAATAATCAATACTAAGCACATTATTTTGCATTATTAACATCATAATTGCAATCGCAATGTTGCTCGATAACTCAAACATCTACACGAATTTTATTTTCTGATGTAGGCCTTCCTATCCGTTCTTTTGTTTTGTAATAGTAGTTACAATAATATTCCTTTTTGCACAAGTGCCTTGATTTTTGTTCTTTTGAATACTTTATGGTATGCTAGAATATTCTGACGTAACGATGAGATGTAATTATATGTTTATGAGTATATTCAATCAAATATTTTTCACTGTCCGCTATTCCCCGCCACCTGTCCGCTATTCCCCACAGTTCGTCGGGGAATTGCGGACAGTGGGGTCATTCTTCAAAGTGCTCCCAATGCTTGAACAATTAACACTAGAAGCACCATTATTAGATATTCCTTTAAGCACCAAGTGTGTCAAATTTGACACATATACTAAAAATAGTTATTTTGATATTTGTTATTCACTAGAAAATTTGTTAACATAGATGTTCAGCATACAAATGACAAATAACAGTCTTTGATGAGCACTCAAGACTTATGAGTTATATTTAAACTTTATATACAATATAATACAAATAGCCGAAAAATTGTAAATTCTAAAATTTTTATAAAACATTATGAATGAAAATTTACATTAACATTAAAAGTCAGATTATATACATACTTCTAATCGAGAAGACCGTTCAGTATCGGCAATGAATATGGAAGGTGTAGATTTATTTTTCTTTGTAGGCTGTATAAATATATATTGCAGTTATTGCAACTCACCCAAAAAAATTCTCTAATTCTGAGTTCGATATTTTTTAGTAAAATTCACAAATGAAATGAAGTTACTAGATTTGTTCGTTGCAACAGAACACACAGCGATTGTATATTTCTCGGACAGATATTTTCTCGCCACCGCATTTTTCACTTTTGAGCACTTTGAGCTTTTTGAATTTTGAAAAATTTTCCGCATCCTTTGGCTCCAATCCTTGCTCAGCACATGACTTACTACGGAAGGACTCAAAAAGAAATGGAGTAATCGAGTTGTGGTGTGAAAAAGAATAGGACGTAGCGATTGGCCAGTGGACATTTCAAAGATTTTCTTCCTTCTAGAGTAAATACTTGAAATATTCTCGCTAATTTGCCTCTCCTGAAATCTGCTTATAGCCAACCCTTGCATTATACAGGCTTTGTCAAAAATATTAAATACAGACCGCAAACGTCCATCGCCTGACGCACTTCGAGTCGAATGCGAGTCGATCATTTGATCGACGCAGTCTACTCCTACAATTCGAGGAAATTGTAGAATAGCACCAATTTGTGGTTTTCAATTGTGGTTGGTTGTCCGTCGATTACGGCGTCTTTTGTGCATACTACGAATGAAGAAAACCGTTTTTTCCTCGGTTTTTTAACCTAAAGCAAAAGAAAGTGTTGTTTTCTTTTCATTTTGACTAAAATCTTTTTGATAAAATCTTTTGGTCACTTTCATCGCTGGGCAATTTTCCCTATCTGGTTCCACGAATGTTTCCGACCGTAAGAGATGATTTCTTCTGAAGATCTTCTACCAAATGCGATCTTCTAAAAAAAATTATCTCCAGTAACGTTTAAAAATTTTCCCAAGTGGATTTGTACTTTTCTCCAGTGATCGTTGTGATATCGGAATATCTTCGAGAAAGAGGTCTTCCCCAAATAAGAACAGCTCACCAAATATATGCTTTTGACTTCGACCAGGTCCCAAAATTGGATGCCGTATTATCTGTTATATTGCTCCATGAAAGTAATGAAACGACATCGTGTTTTTAGTGGAACAGCTCCTCATCTACTGTCAAAGAATAGTCTGGGTGATTTTTGATGACAATTATTCATGAACATATCAAAAATCTCCCGACTGCTGCAAAATTCGTTATTCAACGAACTGCTCCTAGAGTTTTGTTATCGAATCGAAGCAATTTTGAGATATATTTTATGAATTTTCGACGGGACACTCGTTCTTTTGAAACTTTTCACGGGACAAGGTTTTTGTAATCCAAAGAAACCTTATTGGTAGATTTTTTGTTACAAACCTCGTAATTACTGTAGAGCAAATGAATTCAGGAGACTTCTTTAGTGATTTTAGTGATTAATTTCTTCACGACTTCTTGAAGTGATTAGGTAAGTATCGATGATTCTATTGTTATGTACTCATACCCACGAAGATAAGATGTTGGTGACACAGAGCGAACAAAGGGAAGACGGTCCGGGTGGGTGAGTGAGTACAAAAGGTCGTGAAACCGTCCATCTCACTAGGCAGTCAGCCCATCAACACTCTCCCACTTAGTTCCATCCTTACCATCAATACCCACGAAGAGTTGCCGCTGTCCCGTACGTAATGCGCAATTGTTGACATTTCCGCAATAACTTCAGTTAATTTTTCGTTTTTGAACTCATTTTCGCAATTAACATCAGTTGATTTAATAAGTAATTCGGAGCATCGTCGAAGTCAGATTCCATAGGGTTCTAATAGTTCTTCAAAATTCCTGGTGTTGAGCATTTGCGAAGCAACAACAGCACAGGTCCGTCGTGGTTCTATCCATCGTGAAGTGTCGAACTGATGAGATGCTGATTGAGGTGAACTGACTCAGTAGCTTGATTCCCAAGCCACTAGCGTTAACTAGCACTCTGTGAATGTTTGAACAACCTCGCCTGAGTCACTGGTTGTTGACTTTTTAACTTTTGATGACCTAGTATCATCAGTTCAAGATATGGATGACCTAAGTTGTGTGTGGAATTGACACAGTCGGTGCTTGTAGAAATAAAATGAAACAATTTGATGATTCTATAATAAACGTCAATGTTTATATGTTTAAGTCCGCTAGTCAATGTTTATAAAGTTGAAGTCAAAAGCAGGAAGAATTAAAAATAGTTTAAAGTTACTTAAGAATCTTAAGAAGTTTTCATTTGTGTCAAATTTGACACATTGGTCCTTCTAGTGTTAAGCTACGTGTCTATAATTGCATCTATATGACCAGCATCTTCCTAAGATATCACATCAGACAGGAAACTTTATTTGGAGTGGGATAACTACTTGAAATTTGAGCATTCCCGAAAACGTCCGCTCCTCGCTCCCATGTGCACTCATTTTCATTTCGCCATCTCATGGAAGCGAAATATTTTATGGAATCGTGCGAAGTTTTGTACAGAATGCTGTCGACTTGAGCTTTGCAGGTCACGCAGTGTCGATGCTTCGTCGTGTTCATGCCATGAGCGTGCCGCAGGAAGTAGGCCCAAACATAGAAATATAAGAACTAGGCCTAGTTTCTATATGATTTCAATCAGAAATCCAACATTGTAAGCTTATAATAATGAAGGCAAACAGGTTATGGTTATATGTTCCATATGGATGTCACAAAAATTGATGTCAGCAGTCAGCACAGTGAGCATTAAATTCAGTTTTTTGCGGTGCGTTCCTGTAACTGTTCAATTTTGATAAATAAATGATTGACAAAATAATTGATTATACAGGTGGAGTAGCAGCTCAGCATTTATTGAATCTTCAATGTGCATGCAGTTTCGATTTAATTAAATGAACAAGAATCGAGACCAGGCACCTGTGAGAAATGCAAATTTTACACTTAAGCAGAAATGTACACGAATTTGATTGATCATATAGCAATATAGAATAAAGAATGACACTCTCCAAATCGTCCATGTCATGACAACTTGGAGGTAATGCATTTTTTTGAAGTAGTAATCGATGGGTTGCCATTACCAAAAGTTCAGCTTTATTATAACAAGATTATCAGGTGATCATTATCAGCTTCAAAGGATGTAAATGAGTCCATATTACAATTCAGATTCAAGAAATGACGCCTTGCAAATCATAAAATCAGTCCGCTGAAAATTGAATTAAAAACATGACATCTCAGCCAATGGAGCAAGTGCTTCCAGTCCAATATTATAAAATTGACTAGAATGTTCAAAATCTAGCATTTTGCAATCTATCAAAGGTGACATTCCTATAATGACAAGAATAGTTTTCTTTTTGCCAATTTAAGTTGGAATGACGCAAAGAAAAGGGCCATTAACTTCGAATAAATTGACCTGCAGAGAAATCTACAACCGTTGCACTCTTTAGTAATTTGATTCCTATTGAGATCTATCGAAATTGACCGAGATTGATACTTTATTGAGTCATCTACACTCATTTATTGTACATTATTGTCTGACCATCGCAAACAAAGTGAAGAAAGGGAATCAATTCCTGTGTTTGTTTTAATTTATCGAAAATATTTTATTATCGCTCTCGCGCAAATGATACAATCTTGCCAAATTTCGCTTTAACGTGCTGTTGCCAACAACATTTGTTTATCAGTTGACATTGCTTTATGTAAAACAATCGTTTATGTGTGGTCTTTATTGAAATGACAAGAAAGTAAGGCAGCGGAGCCCCATATTTCTCGTAGCTTTAGCCTTTTTTCAACAGTGACTTTTCTCAAGAAAAAATCGATGAGAAATGTTTATGATTTCTGTGACGAATCATCGAAGTTGTAAAGGACTGATAATTAGTAGTTATTTGGTTAGATATGAATGTAGGTATATATTGTTTCCTCAGAATCGTAATGGACATCTAAATTGTCATTCTCGCAGCCATGCTCCCAGCTTATCTGATAACTCAAGTCTGATTTTCACATTAAACCGTGGCTTCGTGAGAATTTGCAGATTAGCATCTTTTCACATAGTGTCTCATATTTCAGAGTTCATTCAAATTTTTGAATAGTTTCTTGAGATCACAACGTGGACTGCTGGACATGCCACAACCTGTCAGCTTTGAATTCTGTATTTGTAGAACTGCTTTATCATTGACATGTTTTTAAATCACTGCTGCGCCTCCGGTGTATCATTATTGACAACCTTCTGGTTATTATCTCGTTTTTTTTATTTTCGGGGTCTACGCATCTAACTCTGGTAGGTAAATGCGAGGGTCTCAATAATGCCGCCTGTTAATGCGTCGCTTTCCTGATTGTTGTACGGGTGCCGGTATCTCTTGTTGACTCTTTCAATAACCTGCAAATGAAGATAGCTGTTCTTATTTGCACCACGACTTCGTGTTCTTGAAGGCTGTGAATTAATTCCATGTTCTTCTCTTTAGCTAATCAATGAAGGCCGATGGTCGATTATAATATGTATGACTCCTTCTCGGCAGCGATGTTAACATATAGTACCTAATTTTTCTTGTCTGCAGTGATGCATATTTTCTATCAAAGGCGCTTCTTTCGATAATTGTCTTGTTGCTGGACTGTCCAATCTACGGTTTTTGACCCTCATAATTCAAAATATATTTAGCCACATTTGTATCATTCAGATACATCGCACGCAATTTGGGGCGTTGACCAACACATCAGTCTTTTTTTATTTGTGACTCAGTTTTGGATTTCGACAAACCTATTTTACTAGAAGTTGCAGGTGCTACAGTTCATGGACTAAAAAATTGTCATACGTAAAAATGTAGTTCATTTTCCTTTTTAAAAAACTCAATAGCTCCTACTAACTTAGGTCTTTATCCTGAATTGTAGTAAACACACGATGTCATTTATCATTGATATTTTCAAGCGTACCTATAGAGAACTTTGACAAATATAATCTATTTCTATTTAAGTTCGATTCTATGCTTTTGATCCGAATTTATTTGGATTATTGCTTACAAACTGCTTCGCATAGGGATGATCCTTGAATTTTACCATTTTTTTATCGGTACTCCGAGTCTATAATGGTCAGTTGGACACAGCTTCGATAAAGCTTTTTCTTTCATTCAAGATATGACATGTGGTATAAGGCAATGTAGCAGTCTATAACACAGCAACTCCTTGTAGTGAAAAACTTAAGCCAGCACGTGAGTGTTCACTCTTTTATTCAGGCCACACAGCAGGTTTTTAGTATATCTATATACACACGTTCCCTACGCTAGGGAACGTGTGTATGTAGTTTTACTAAAAACCTGCTGTGAATAAGGGAGTGAGCATTCACATACTAGCTCACGTTTTTCATCATGAAAGGCCTCCTGTTAACAGCAATGCTGTTCGTGACAGAAATGGTTTTTTGCTATGTAACCCTTAAACGGCTGAGCCCGAGTAAACTCAAATCGAGCATTATCAACAGTTGACAACTGACGGTGACTGTATTGCATCAGGAAGCTGAGCCGAGTTAACTTGTACCGGTGGGACAGGTAACCATCACTGACATGAATTTTGTGTAGTGTGTTAGGTGAAGATGTAGATTTCGATGACCTGCTGATGGAGGATTTTTTTTGCACTTACTGTACTATTGAACGGAATGCATTGTCCCTCCTTCTGCTGCCTGTTCTCAGACAGATGTTTTTCAACAACGCTCAGTTTCTTTATATTCAGATATGAAATCGATAGAAAATGAATTATGAAACTAGTTCTTCAGTTGCCTCTTCCTGCTCATGATACTTGTATTTTTCATCTTACACATATATTGCCATTCTATTAAACAAAACGTAGGTAGTAAGAAGAATACAATCTCACTTCTTAATTAGCTGTTACTTGTTCATTATTCATGATAGCCAACTTCATCGTTGTACTTGATACAGGATCTACATTTGGGATTCACCGGATTTCAAATCCGGCCAGAATATATATTTCTGGATCTTTTCTCAAATCCTGAAAAAATCTGGCAGGATCTCAGGTGCATGAAAATTGAGTATATTGATGTATTTTATATGCTGCCATTATGTATTACTCTTCTGTTGAGCATAGTAATGTCAGAAACATGATTGAGTCAGCTACGAATTAGTAGGCCCTATGAAATTCATGTTTTCACCCTTGCAGTAGTAACGCACTGCAGAATTAGAGCAGAAACTGCATCAAATTTATCTAGCTCTTTTGACCAAAGACCGATGTTCCTACCAAAAAATACCTAAATGAGTGAACATTAGGCATGTCTTATGAAATTGAGAGCAGTAATCACCGTTTCGTCAAATAGCTTAGTAGTTACAAGCGGATGCAGAGGGTACAAAATAAATACCAAGCTGAATGTTAACTCGATGTGGGGAGGAAATCAAGTGTATGAAAATATAGCTGAATTTACATGCGTGCGCAGTTTCTAATGATCGAGTTGTCCTTGTTTGATGGGCACCTGAGAGTCTTACCTTATATTGTGGCAACGGATTGGCTTCTATCACATCAAGAATTAAGTGCACAATTCAGTATGCGAAACATATGAGTAATTGAAATCGACGCTTCATTGCGCACGGGATCAAGACATCTCGAGCGGCATGTCTGCAATATTTAGCGGTTAAACTGCATGAGCCGAAGGAACTGCAATGTGAGATTCAATCATTTTAACTACTAGGTGTGCTTTGAAAGCTGAACAGATTTGCGTTAGAACCGACCGGATCAAAGAATGTCCTGCCTACGTTTAATAGGCTCAAATGCGTTTCTAAATCAATGGATTATTACTTTTCCCTGCTCAGCTCTTGCTTGCTTAACCGGTATATGCTATCTTCAGAGAATTCCCTTGTCACTTATTTAGCATTTTTTGTTACATAGTTCTCTGATGTTCATCAATCACTTATACGTTTTGGCTATATTCATGATTTTAGCATATTTCTAGAATGATAAATTGCAGACAATGAAAATTTTCCAAAAATATTAATTGACCATTTCCAAAAGAGTTGCCTTATTTTGAATTATAATATGATGAAATAAATTTCACGACGTAGAACAATGCAGCTCACAGAGTAAAACGGAAAGGTTGAGAAGAGGACTTTCCAGCAATCAATCAGTCACTAAGTAGAGTGAGATGAAAAGCCCTTAACTTTGGTCTCAAAAAGTTCTGAGAATCCTAAAATTCAGTCTCAGATATTTTGCTTGTACCCTGTTCTCTGTACTGACCAAACAAATGAGTGAGACTTAAAGACAAACTGCAACTGAGATACAGTATTCAACATAGGCCACATAAGGCATGCAACATCAACTTAATGCATAAACCAGTATGCAGCGCAGATATGTGGCGTGGACATGCACCAGACATGTGACATGCGTAGCACGACTACGGAAGAACATTGTTCAAGGATGTCATAACCCATTATTTTTTCTTCCTTTGAAAGGAGACGTTTCGACAGATTCAGGATTCTCGTCTCTAGTGGTGGAGCAGACTGTGTCTAAAATCGCATCTTCAGGATGATCAATTTGTCCTAGTGTCGCTTTTCGGTAGTGATAATAATTTTTGAGTCGAAGGATTCACTGATAGCTGCTAGAATTGACTGAAAACTTGAAGGCTTTTGATTTTCAAATTCTCGAAGTGCAGCATTCGCATGGGTTGACTTCTTGGTGTTTTCTTGGTGAACTTTCTTTAATGTTTTTAAGTGTCCGCCTTTGTGCAGATAGACATGTTCTTTGAATTGCCTTAGAAGTCGACATTTCAAAAAGTTCGTAGCAATTTCATTGCTGATGCTTGTTCAGTCATCATCGCCTCATCGAATATTTTATCTGATCATATCTTCTGTTATTGATGGACATAGCCTGCCATAAAATGCTTCCTTATCAGTTTCCAGACTATCGTTTGAAACCATATTTACCTTTCAGGAAATGGATGCTTATGAGAAAATTCTAGAAAAGTTAAAACTTCATGGACAGGAACATGTGCTGTCATTCTGGCCGACTTTAAAGGAAGACGAAAAAAGTAAACTGCTTTCAGATATAGATGAGATTGACCTTGCTGCTATCAATAAATATTTCAAAGTAAGTAAACTGATGAAATAATCAAATGGGAGTGATCTTTATGTATATTTTTAAAAATTCTGTGCATGTTTTATGTGTCTCGTTCATTATTTTGTAGGCAAACATTTTATTAAACACATCTGCTAATTGATGGTTTGTCAAATGATTTTTTAGAAATAGCTAAAAACCTACAATATCTTGATCCTCCAATGACATTGGTATCAAAACTTTTATGATTTTCAGATTACAAAGCTCTGCCATTGAGGAAAAAGCTTGAATTTTCAATGTCTACACCTTGGCTTGGTAGAAAATGTATTTATTCGCTAGTTTCATTCAATTACAGCATTTGGATTTACAATACATGTAGCTTATGTCTGTGAATTATGTAACTGCGAACATTGGAATTTGGAGAATAGCTACTTAAAATTGAACACATCAAATTTATAATTCCAAAATAATGTTTACAGGGAGTAGAACGGTTCCGAGGTTTTGGCGATGGAAATAGTGCACCAAAATTTGCATTTCGTGCAAATATGCAATAAAAAATATAGGGGTACCCGAAAATTATCAGGTGTCAGTAAAAAAACTTTTCTACTTTTTGCAAGTAGGCCTTTATACTCGTAATTCATTTAGTGTATAGCTTGCGTCATGTGAGTCTGAATAAGTTTAGTCTCACTTTTCACTCTCTATTTAACTATCTTCGATAAAGGGGTTGTCCATGCCAATGTACGCGTCACTGATTCGAATGTCTTCTGATATTATTATTACAAGAGGAACGTTTCACACTTTCAGATATTTTTTCTAATATTTGTATTTTTGCGACTGTAAGTTGTTTTATGCAACTTACAAAAGTTTTGACAGCAAAATATGTAAAATTCCAAAAATGTCAAATTATGTGAAAAAGTATAAATCCGAGCCCAGATTAGAAACTACATGTGTATGTTAATGAACAATGCAAACTGCTTCTCTTCAACGTGTATCTGAGTTTTCACTGATGCGCATGTATTGAAACTTCCGCATTATTGTCAACTGTCAGTGAATGTGTTTTTGAAGTTAAGAAATTGAAAATCGCATTTGAATTTTGAATTTTTCTATTGAGGAACTCACACTTCATGAAATTGCCAAGCCAAAATTAGATAATTAAATATCGATGAATGTAGGTAGAATGAAAAAGTGGGTATTTGGGATTTCCGCGGATTTTGAAGCCAAGCGTTCTTCTCCCTGTGTTTACTCATTGGTATTGAAAAGGAAAATACAACTATTGAATTTTTAGTCATCGATAGTTAGAAGCATTCATGCTTACGGTATATACAACCGGTACCTTACTTTAAGGGAAGTTTTGCGTAGAACGGGTAATGTGGCTTCATCATTAAAGAAATCTTACAAAAATCTACAAATCATCGCACATTTCGGAAAATATCAGAGTACAATTCGCTGCCTCATAACCAATTGTATTTCTATTTCAACCACACAATAAAAAAAATGAGGATGTTCATCTTTTTGTCTCATGATCTCAGTTTTCTCAGCGTGACAACTTTTATTATATTTCTTATTCACAGCGATCAGGACTGGTAAGCATTCTGTAGCATCGGTTGAAACTGGAAATAATGCTTGATCTGGTGATTTTGCAGTTGCAAAGTGAATACGTAATCTAAAACTTGCATTTTCTTGTTCCTCTCATTCATAATGTTTCGTGTTTCACATGGTTTTATATTCTTTTCTTTAAAAGCGCACAGATCTCGTGAGTCATGAAATACGTACCAAACAGTATGACATAATAATTTTGCTAAAGGCTTTATGTTTACATTAGAAATACTTAATGTTTTCGTTTTACCAAGTAGTTGGATGAGCTTTGGTGGCTTGAAGTTGAAATATCTTCCTGTATGTGCTTGCAAGTTCTGAGAATGTTTGGCTGTATGTCTAGTAGAGCTGGTTGTTTTCATTTACAAAATAGTGGTAACTAGGGGGAAATCCAATATTCAATGGAATGGTATTAACAAGTTAATTTCATCTGTGTTATGATTATAATTTCAATATGACATTATTTTACTTATACGTTTCTCAGCTTCTTATGCATAACATTAACGTGCCATTTTCTGAATATACATGCAATCGAGGAAAATCTGCAACGACATATAATATCAGCTATCAATCAATCAATAAAGAATTGATAAAGACTTAATTAATTACTTTTTTTGAATTTTTTGCTTTTGAGTAGCCGTTTAGACAATACTCAACATTAGAACATTCTGTTGAGTTATTGGAACATCATAATCTTCATCTACATGGATTTCAAAAAGGTATTCTATCTGAAAATGGCAATGAAGGTCAACATCTAAAGTCACACTGGTTTTGAAATCCTCCGTTTTTTAATGTTTCCTTATTTACACATAGGAATATGGTGATAATAAGGAGATTATCTCACTGACAATGATTTCGGCTTTCTGCATGCACAAACCCAGCAACACATCGGTTATTTTGTTGAAATACTATTTCAACAGGAATTCATTGAATTCAATGGAATTCTGAGTAAATGAAACACATCCTAGCCACATTTCATGGACTTCCTGAGAGACATCGATTTGCCATCACATAAAATTCACAGTGCAATTTCTATTGAGCAATAGATCATAGATAAGAAGGAAAGTATTCAATGATCGCCTGAGCTAGCTCAATATTCCATTCTTTCACGATCGTGGGTGGTTGGAGAATGTTTTTGGAATGAAGACATATAGATTAACGTACCATAACGCTTATGTGTAACCCGACTTAATTGGCATTACTCATTCCCTCATTCGGATAGCAGAGGTGGGCCGATGTGACAATATGTGACATTTTTTCATCTCAAAATAAAATGTGACATAATGTGTATTTTTCATTGCTGGTGTGACAAATTCACGTAATCAGAAAATAATTTGACAGAAGTAATGCTTTTACGGTAGCATGACATATTATAATGAGGTTTAAACTCACAGAGGAGCATCAACTTCGTCTGAGTGAAATAACGATAACTTTATTCTTTGACTTTGATTTGTACTCGGAATATGTAAGATAGATAAGTTTCCCCGTGCTCCCATTGGTGACTTGCACTTCCGCCAGGTAAATCGTGATGCTACTAGTTAGCTTGTTTAAAGTTGGATTTGAGCTTGATGGCCCAATTGCAACATTCATTTTATGTGGTTATGCGTTTTTCGATTGTCATTTCCAAATCGCAGTAGTACTTGCGAAGTTGTAGTTCCGATAATGCACGCAATCCTAGGAATAATAGCAATTGTAACAAAACTGAGTGATATTTCTTCACTGAAAACAGAATTACGAGTAAAAGAGCTCTTTTTTTCTATATTGTGTGTGAAATTAATTTTGTTGAATTTATTCCGAATGCGTGTTTATTGTTTACCATCAAAATGAATTCAAGACATTAAAAATAATCATAATCGCAGCCTTTGAGTGTAATTTTTCACTTAAAAAAAAATAAAAGTGTTAAGGTTTTACCCATGGTTTGTTTCGCTGTTGCCACATATCTCGGGGAAACTGTTAGATATCTTGAATGGCAATTTCTATGAAACTGCTTAGATGACAAAAAGTAGTAAAAATAAGTTTTAGATTTCTCGACCTTGTCCCATTATAACGCGTGTTATATACATTCATCGATAGGGCAGCAAAAATGGCAATTTCGAAAGCTGCCAATTTCCTGCACATCATGTGTCAAAATTTGTACATATGTTTCCATCAGCATGTGACAAAATGTGACATGAAAGCTCATCGATGTGTGACTAAATGTGACAAATCTTGAATATCAAAATGTGACGAAATGTGTCACAGATCCAAATGTGGCGGCCCACCCCTGGGATAGTGACCTATGCACGTCATGGGAAATTAATTCATTAATCCTGTGTGGCTGCCATTAATGAAGTTGACTCATTTTCGCATTGGTCAGTAATCACTTATGAAATACACGAAATACTTTGTCTTCTTGTTGCTTAATTTACGACAAATACATATTTTGTATCCTATTACTAGGGTACAATGAAACAATGCACAACTATACAGAAATGACTAACACATGCTGAGGTGATCGCTTTTCATTTGTCATTGCTCTTGTACGTCACGGCTGCAGTTGTTATCGATGAAATTATTACTTCCATCCTGTATGTCAAAACAGTTATTATGACTTCCTCGCCTCATGAATGATATATTGCAACATATTGGGCCAAAGCTGATCAATTTTAATTCGTTGCCACGAGAAAGCTACATTGAGTTCTTTTAAGAACTGATTAATCCAATGTTTACAGTAGCATTGCCTTCGTACACTTGCGGATTGGAGAACGCCATCAGTCCTCATTAGGACTACTTTAACTAATAATTTGAATTAGTAAGCATTATATTCAATAATATGGCTACTGGGATGGTTACTGGATATAAATGGCTACTTATATAAGTGGCTACTGGGATGACTTTCATCATCGTATGAAAATGCAAATGATGCAGCAAAAGTAATCTTGTATCTCATGAAGCAACACTGTGCCCCTTACTAAACTTATACCCTCATTCCCCTGATCCTACAGTACTTCCATCTCGAGAGGAAGGCCTTTAATGCGAAGAAATACATTCATTATCTAGCACATGAACTATAAACATTGGGTATTCGAAGATTCTACCGACCTGTTCAATGTCTTACCAAACAGCATAGGACTTTAATTGATGCAGAATTTAACTAGAGTGCTTCCATTGATGTGCTTGATTAACTTTCACGAGAAGCAAGGAACCGAAACCTTTTATGGTTTGACAGAACTAAATTTTGAAATAATTCTATGGTACGAGGTATTTGTTAGTGACATCGGAATTTCGATGTATTAGAGGAGTCTGTCCGTAGCAATGAATTTCCAATGGTGCAACAGAGGGAAGATTGAATGATAGTGAAGCATGCTCATGCTGTACTCAGCAATTTTTTCTAAATACATGGTGCCCATTAAAAATGTTAGCAACTTGCTTTTTCTTTCTGACACATTTTTCTAGTATCCCTCACTCTTTCACAATCACTATTGTCCGTAACCTCGGACATAACAAATGCATAACTATCGTATCAACGCATTCCTCGTGTATTCAAAGCGTGATTGAGTTCACTCGTTGTGCGTCGATACGGGAGGTTCATTTCAGGATACGTAATTTCCAAATAAATGAAAATAAAGAAGTCACTCCCTTCTATTTACGACTTTTTATTCCAATTTAAAAATAATAAGTTGTATAATTTGTATTTTTAAATTGGAATAAAAAGTCGTAAATAGAAGGGAGTGACTTCTTTATTTTCATTTATTTGGAAATTACGTATCGTGATTGAGTTGTTATTGCCATAGATATCCAACCATTATGACAACACAATGACGAACACTGCTTTATGTTGAAATTTATTATCGAGCTGAAGTTTGTGAAATCATTGATCGTCGAACTTCGTTTCAGAATGAATCAGCTGATTGACTTCCAGCGTTAAAGTAATTGTCAATCATGAAAGAGAACCCCAAATGATGCTTGACAAAATGTTCTGAAGTGCTTCCTAATTTCTTCACCAAGATCACTGAAAGACAAATGGACCGTGCAATGTCTAACCTGAAGAGATAGGGATTTTCTTCATTGACATTGCTTTATGATGAAGTCAGTTTTCTGCTAAATCCTCCTCTGAACAAACAAGATGAAAGAACATACCCCGGTACCATGCATGTGTTACCTATAAAATGAATATTCGTCCTGAATATCACAAAGTCAGTCAAAAAAGCAACGATCATGTGCTATGGTGCAATGTCCTGGTACGGGATGCAGACGGACAGGATAATTTGCCTGCTTATCAGAGAAAAAAATGAAACAATAAATCAAGAGATTTATACTCGAGATGCTACCTCAAATGTTCGATGGCATATGATGTGCCTACATTGTGATGAATGTTGATGCTTGGCGCTGGAAGTACCATGGCGATGAAGGCTTATACAGCACGCAGAGTAATTCATTGGCTGGATTGAAATTACCCTGAAATCATTCCTCATGATCTTTGGTCAGATAAAGGCTCTGGTTTGAATTTGATGGACTACTGTATCTGGTATTTGCACCTATCAAAAGTGCAAAGGAGCCGAAATGAAAATCGGAACATTGATGACCTGAAAAATTGATTCTTCTTGGACTGTTGGAATCTGTATGGACACGACAAAAGGAGCCACAAACTGTTGGATTGGAAGGCTTAAAAAGTGCTTCGATATTATCGTTGTGCATTTTAAATACCTAGGGAACAATTATCATGTCTTAATAGTCATCACAAGTTTAATAAACGTTGAATGAAATTTGTTTTGTGAATTGCTACCTTTTTTAATGGGCACCTTTTAGAAAGAGAACCATATTTTAATGAACAAAGTTTTGAAAATTGTGTCGTATATTTTTGACTTCGATTACAATTGTTCTGTCAAACAATGGAATTACATTGTCATAAAGATTGCAGAGTGCCAGTTCGCTTGGGCAATGAATAGAAAGATGTCCTCAGACTTGAACAATTTAAGCACAACAATTCCTTGACAGCCGCAGATGCTGCGTTTCGGTTTGAAAGGGCTCGTCAGTGCGGCTCGGAATGGCCCAAACTAGCTTAAATATCTGGAATGGGTGAACAAGCTGAAGGACCTCTCAACAGGCTGGTCTGCGTCTGTTTATCCTGGCTTTGCCGTGCGGCTAATAATCATAAAGATTGCAGAGTGACAGTTCGCCTGGGCAATGAATAGAGAGATGTCCTCAGACTTGAACAATTTAAGCACAACAATTCCTTGGCAGCCATAGACCCCTTGTAGGGCGAAGCGCAGCGTCTACGGCTGCCAGGGAATTGTTGTGCTTAAATTGTTCAAGTCTGAGGACATCTTTCTAAATTACATTGTGCTATAATGAAGTATTGTAAAACGGTAGGTTTCCAGTAATTCTCTGAGAAAATCAAATCTGACGGATACTTATATTTGATTTTCTCAGAGACTATTGAAACAATTGATTGATTTCTAATCCCTGGCTATGTTGGAAAAAATTGAAGGGTCCTTCTTAAAGCTCATGGAAGTCAAATTATTGTGCAATGTACATGTAAGTAACAGTGGTGACAGATGGATAGTAAGGGAACATGTGAATAAATATATATATATATGTATAAATCAATGAAAATTCGTATCACATGTTTCATTCAGCATTATCAGTCGTATGAAACTTACTTTACTTAATGTTCTCACATGATTACATGTCTGTCGTTCGATTATCTCCTAGTAACTGAAATTTTCTAAATCTTGACAGGTTTAGTCGATCTCAACTAAGAATAAATGCTCCAACATGACTTAATGTTTGATTTAATTCAGTTTGTCATCAAAAATAATATTTTCATCTGCAATGCATAGAAGTTCTACATAATAGAAATTAGGCATGATTTTTCAATTTATATAGGTGCAAATATGATATGTCAAGCATGGACACATCATTCTGAAATGATCTGCAAGGACTGAGTCATGAAATATGAAACTTAAGTTATCTCTTCCGTTGAACAAGATAGTTATTTACACATGTGAATGTAGTATAGTCTTTTTGTTTTAGCAGATTAAGAAGTTTCTTGACTGTTTCGTTAATTATAATTTGAATGCACTTGTGTGAGTCTTGTAAACACGGTTTCAGCCTGCAGAGAGAGACTGCAGTGTTGAATTGATTTGCATAACTTGGGAAGTATTAAGAACTTCGCAACACAGTTACATGTTCAAATGGATGGCAAAAATGCGAACTAGTTTTGGGATGATGAACGTGTTTTGAACACAATTTGCTATCACCGCGGTTCATCATCCGCTGTTATTTTATTAATGCTTTGTTTACGCAAGGAATTTCGTATTCAATCTGAATGAAATTTTGCTTCAGCTAGCTGGGGTCACAGTGTTCATTGTCGGAACACCAATGTGAAGAATGAACTTGTAAGTCACAACAAATGAAGTGAGAGCTTTAACTTACACTGTTTTTGAGATAATTACAGTGAAAACAGCTGTCATAGCAGTTTATTTAGATTATTATTTTCTTCACTACTCGTAGCTGCTAGGTGGGATCTGCCTGAATTCAATCTTGTTAGGTGATGTATCAACGCCAAGTATTGAAGAAACTGTGCCGGCAAATATAATGTATTTTTTTTTATTCTCAGATAATTACTCCGTCAACCAGCAATGATATATTTCATAACTGCATGTAAGTCAAGCAGTATTTAGCATAATTGTGTTAGAAAATGGTTATAAAAAAATTGCCGTAGTTATCATCGCAGCCTATTCGGATTAAATCTTAATGCTACAAATCGGCGAAGGTCAAAGGAGCTGCTATGTCAGCCATAATGGATAGATACGATGCGTGTATTAGTTACAACAAATTTATGTTTCTATCTCTGAAGCAGTAATGTATTATCTTACTCTTATTTACGTGTGTTTATTTGACATATATGTTGCGTTGTGTAGCATTGCTCGATTCGGCAATCTGATTGTCTCATCATCTTCAATCTCATTGCTCTGATTTTCCATTGTCAGTCAAAATCCAACTTCAGAATGCATGATCTCGTTTGAAAAGCAAAGTCTAAGATATTTTTATTGACAATTCTCTTACTTGGCGTCAAAGGCTTTTGTCTTTGAGATATTTTCATCTACTCATGGGTCAGAAATAAATCGAAAAAAATATGTATGAAGGGGAACCTATTTTTAGCCTTTTTATCCATTCCCCAACCGCCATACTTGCATGTACCACCCCGTAGCATGATTATAGGGAAATTATTATTATTATATTTAATAAATCGTTTATGATCCGTGAAAATGGTTGCAGCACAATAATAGAAATTTTCCAAACGATTTCAGACATGTTTAGAGTCTCCAGTAAAAATGGACGATCGCTTAGAACCGCTACCTCAGGAAGTATACGGAACCGTTTCAGGATCAGATGAACAGACACTGGAGAATTACCATGATGTTGGTGAGTAAAACACCCATACAGATGCCCCCATAAAATATCAATGAAATTAGTGAATATATATTGAAATTAATATATGAGGAACTTTCTGATCTTCAACTGATTTGTGCTGTTATGGATAAAGTGATCGGATAGATATGTGGATAATAACCTCGAAATGTGCTTTTTTATGTGATGAAAAAGAACAAAAGTTTTTTATTAATGTTTCTTGTATGATGCAAACAAAATTGCAGTGACGCTTGTAAATTTTTTATATGTCCAAAACATATAAAACACGTCTACTACACATATAGAAAAAAATCCATTTTTAATATCAAAAACATGCTATATACGTAGTAAAATTGTAAGTATAAAAAAATCAGCGTTATTGCAGCCATTCACTGCAACTGATTTCAGCATGCATGTACAATTGTACATGTTGCATATTTTAATCACTTTTTCATTCTTTTGATTACGGGAAAAAGGTGAGTCACCATGATTTTCTTGAGACTGTCTTCCGTTAGATAGATGCCGGTTGTCAGATAGGACATTTCTGGAAACCGAGAATGAGCGCTCAACGTCGACACTTGTGATTGTGGCGTACTTCATATTGGAGGCCATCTGGGGGGACACCGCGTTTGTAAGGCCAGAATCGTATAGAGGGACAGACGCGACTTTCTCAAATGCCTTTAAGTCAGGGTTTCGCTCCATCACAGAATTAAGCTTCTTGATCAGGATTGCACCATGACCTCCAGGCACTGATGCAACACCGTCAGTGACCAACGGATTTTGTTCTACGATGGTTAGACCTTGGCTCTTCAAATTTTCAATTAGACCCGGAAGCAATGAAAAAGGGCTGTAATAAATAGGACATCATTGCGCAACTGTTAGTCTTCAATCGCATCTTGCGCTTTCGGGATGACCATCTCTTCATCAACGTCGAATCCATCAACGAAGGCCTTTATTTTGTCGAAGTTCTGTGTGTAGTAAAGTGCGGCTATTATCCAAGTGCCCCATTGGGTCAAGATCGGTTGAGGATTGGCGTCTTTCCAAGCCATCACACGCATCGGAGATTTGAGAAACACTTCTGTGGAAGCAATTAATGAATTTACTCGAGGGAACATTTCTCGCACACATTCGCACAACCTATGAAAGCCGTGGACCAGATAGGTGACGTGATGGAAGTTGATTCACAGACTTCATCATATAGGCGGCAACATACAAAAGCAAGAACACGACATCAGAGGGTTCGACATAGAGTAGGTATATTAGGTAGAGTGGTAACTCCGCATTTATTAAATCCCCAATGTGTATACACTTTCGAATTTATCAAATGAACTCGAGGGGACACAGTTGGTCATTGTCACCAAATGTGAGATATGCAAATTTTTGCAGTTTTGAAGAAATTGCCACGGAATTGAGTGATTATGATTGAAATGCAGAAAGAATAGTGGTATTTTACAGATTCTCAGTGTCATGACAGCCTAGGAGAGGTAATGTTTGTTAAATTAGCAACTCAATGACCTGCTATTGCTTTCATGCTGAACCTCAAGAGTTTTTTCTTAAACGTGATTATATCAGAGACAACCTGCCACTTGCAGAGCAAAATAACATAATCAAAGATAATGATTTCAGTTAACTTTGAAATATATAAATGGGTCCACATCACTATTCAGATTCAATAAATGAAACATGAATATAGTGAATCACAAAATCATTCCGGTGAAAATTGAATTACAAACTTGAAATTTCAGCCAAGAAAGGACGAATAATATCGCGACTTTTTCATCACTTCCATTATAATACGGATCATGAAATTCCCTTGATAATCAACTTAATTTCCGCTTAGTTAGGATGCTTATTAGCAAATATTCATTCCTTTTGATATCCAATTTGTTTCATGCTACTTATATAGGGACGTCATCTCGGTAGTATATAAATTGGCAAAATTTTGTTTTTTTTAAAAACTGCTCAAATAATTTTTTGGACCACGGGTAACGTAATCTCCGCAAAAAACTGAATCTTTTCATATAAAAATATTCACCGCATACAGGTACCTTTTTGAGTCGACACTCTACCTATATATCCTTACTCAATGGGGCTCGGTATCCTGTAAAACTTTCGTGAGACTTTCAAAATGCTGAATATGTGAAGACATAAGAGTCCGATTCTTGTGGATGATAATGTGCAATAAATTAATGAATATCAGCTTCATTTGTCACTATTTTGTCGTGTATTCAGTATTAACTTTGTTGGTAGAAATATGGGCGACTGTGAGCAATTATGAACCCAAATTGCTCTTGGTTCTCATCATCTACTTGTGTATAATTTCATAGTATTCACGTTGGCAGCTGTTCAGCACACAGCAACACAACCAAGGACGTAATCCACCAATGGCCGCCTCAAAGAACCAGCACAATGCGGTGATGCAACCAACCAGATACAGTGGAAGGTATCTTGAGCAATTGCAAGCGATGTTAAAAAAAACGGTGCTTACTCTGCAAGTTCCGGGATATCTGTACAGAATCAAGTGTAGGTTCGAATTTGACCCGGACACAGATCCTGCATTTGAGAGCATTCTACACTATATAGGCCTAAGTGAGCAATTCAACGTATGAATGATAAAAAAATACATTTTTTATTGCTGGAAAACTATATTAGTTTTGGTTCACATTGTTCACAAAAGCCGAAATACATGTATGTTCTATGATAGAACTCCTTTAGCTATTTTTGAAGCTTTCAGATTTTAATTTGAAGTAATAAAGGAAATATATGAGCGTTGAGAAAGTTAAAGTAAAAATTAAAGTGAAGGTAATCAAACAAATGCTTTTATAGAAATAGAAAATTGCAAAGTTTTGGAAAGCCAAGTGAAGTTATCATATTATCAAACAATTCGATAATTTCAACTGTAAAATATCGATAGCCATTTTCAAGAACAATTCAATAAGCAAGCGCAATGATTATTTACGCAACTAGTGCATGATTGCTTCTTTAAAGCATTCCACGAGTTAGATATCTTAAATGACCGAACCCGTAGGCTGAGGGCTATTTAAATCTAGCAGTCGTGGTTTTAGAATAAACTTTTTTATCGAAGAGTCCGCAAATTGCTGTTTTCCCGGGAGTGTCAAGTCAAAATATCTTTCATTGAAAAACCAATAATTGTCGACCAGATATCATTTGACCTCCATAGCGTCCATTTCAATATTTACTATCTAATGATATTTAGTAAATTTTAGTGCAGGCAGATGTTTGTAATCCTGAGGATGGATTCATAGTCTTCATTGTGCAACTCATCAATCAAGTCATCATGCATGTACATGTAAAATCATCTCATTATTTGTCATGCGTTGGTGAAATACATTTTTCACTGCCTAAATTTTATCACTGTTTAATTTAATCCCTCTTTGCTTTACATTTTACTGTTAACTGAAAAAATTTCATGATAAGCAAGCCAGATAGTTATCTAATGTTTAGTTGAATTAGAGCAATTATGGCAAAACTGTTACATGGGTTATTTAAGGTTATGTAGTTTTCACGATAAGCGGTACCAATAGAATAAATAGATTTGTGAAAACATGTTCCTAATAACTGCAAATCATGAGTGCAAAGAATGGACAGGCTGTTAGTTCTCAAATGTAAGCGTCAACTCATTGCTACTATAATAAATGAACCCTTATTCATACAAATCAAATATTGTGTCGCAACTACTAATAGTTGAATGCTTAGCATTGAATTTCATAATGATATTTTCATTTTGCATGTCAAGTAGAGTAAATCCTTTCGAAACTTGCACGGTGGAGATTTAAATACTTCCCTAAAGCTGTGTCGCTGATATGCTCTGTCTCCACTAAATATCTTGTTAAGCATTACTTACATGAGAAACTATTAAGCTTTCCATTATCGTATCAATTTCTGCTACTGTGGCGGGCGTCCTGGAAAAATGAATAAGTATTAGAAGGCCGACTTTTTTAAAAAGCCAATCTGTCAAACAACAATTTGAATGTATTTCAACAATCTCAAACTCAATAACTACGCTATGATAAACCACTAGTCGCACTACAATGGGTACGAAACATGTCTAGTTCTGTAGTTTACTAATAGTTCTTTATTCACTTTTTGGGGGCTCTGTCCATCTGATATCTTTTTTGCCTCTCGGTAGTTGTTTCGTTCTTCCGTGTCCTCGTCTTCGGAAGTCGAGTTGTCCATGGAATCAATACCATGACTTCTCCCAGTTACAGGCCTGTGATTACTCCTCAAATTCCTCAAATTTGTTTATTACTCCTCAAATCCTCAAATATAGCTTAACTATGAGAAATTCCTCAAATACGACACACTACAGACTAAATGTCGGATAATGTATTGTTTTTTGGCGAATGGCGATGATATGTAAACTTCCAAACAAAAAGCTAGGATAGAATCCTGTAACATGTGCCCTAGCTAATCATGAATCACTCATGATTTATTTCTTTTCTTTTTCTTCTCTCATGATTTATAACTTAATGATTTTTCTCTCACACACTTGGTAGATTTTAGATAGCGTAATCCCGCTGTGCTAGCGAGATCTGATATTTTGATTGGAAACAGACCTGTCCTTTTATCATCTGAATGGGCAGACTGTTAAATATAATCTTTTCAATATATAAGTGATAAACATAATTTTGAAATGAGCGACTTACTCACCAATTCATTCCACATGAGGAGAGGAGAACCGTTGCTTGTCCTTCTAGCAAGTATTTTTAAATTTCTAGACATTTTAGGATATAATGATTTTCTTTTAGCCATGTCATATTTAGCACATCAAAAATTAACCAGTCGTTAGCTTGTTTTTTTAATTTTGTTACTTTGACGCACTTAGTTACGTTGAATACGTTGAATGTCGTTTTCATTTCTGCAAGCTGTAGGGCTGCAGATGTTCCGGTTCGTCTGGACTTATTTTGCTAAGCAGAGAAGTTGTCCGAAGTTATTGTCTGTCGAACTCACACATTAAATGCTTTCACGTATTTAATGAGTGAAACACTGCGATCAACCTACAGAAATTGTATATTTGAACTCTGCAATTTTTTACTTCTAACTTCATAATATTGCTTAGAATTCCAACAATAAAATGCACATTCAATTATTTTCATTAATTATGTTGACCTTTGTCACAACCTTCTTTATATGTTTCTGCGACTATATGGTTGCTAAATGCATGCCTGTACTTCTTAAAGAACTTAAGGATATCGATCTTCCATATCTATTATATGATAACATATAGGTAGCCCAGCCCAATTGGATTTCAGTGCTCTTATCAACTGAAGCGTTTGTTTCACTCACTCTCTTCCATTTTATTTCCGCTGAACATGAACACATCCGACGGGGTAAAGCGGATGTCCCTTAATTTAGTGTCTACATGTCTCCTGGTCACTAGCGTGCGGGGGTTGGAAGCGTATGAAGCTCTGCTATCTCATGAGTCTTTTTGCAGCTACATTTTCCAGGGTTTGCCGACCGACATTTATCCTGGATGAATTATTCACGTATAGATCGTTTTCATAATTTGCTGAACACAGGTTGATGTGAAATTAGTGCACACATTGCTTATCGTTGTATGTGAACTTAGATTAATTAAGACATTGAACCACATAGTGCTGGGTTGGTAGATTTTCAACCTGGGTCTACTGCAAGATGTGGACGTCAATATCTCGGCGCCACTTCATGCGAATAGAGGTGATTATCTTTCACTCTTTGCCTGTATGAGACCAACAACTGAACTGGCAAGCCTGTTCCCGACACTTGTTTTGTGCTGTATGAGAGAATTCATGTTCATTTGAATGTAGATCGGAGCGATATGATCAAACGCTAACAAGTAAACAAAACCCACCAAAACGTATGTAGCATAAAGTAAAATTAATAAATTAGTGTGTAATGTGGCGTATCCTTCCTGATAAATTACTGAATTTTTTTAAGCCACGAGTAATGCATTCCGTCAACGATTTTGATCGTTTTATAGTTATAGGCTACTCTCCTCTCAAAATTTGTCTAAAATCTGTGAAAATTAATCGTCACAATAGCAACAGATGCCTGTATGTAGGATATTTCGTACATTCAAAAAATTGCAGTATACAAATCTGACAAGCATAATTGAATTGGCGACGATAGCGTGAAGCACAGCGATATCAGCAGCTTGATCTGACATCCTCTGTTCGACACATTCTAAGCAGATAATACTTGAGGCAACAAATTAATTTCGTAACAACGCGGGACGTGATTATGACCAAGTCAGCATTCCTTTGCAATATACACAACTTCAAAAAGTGGGGTGTGGTCAACCCTTGGGTTACCTTCTTCGTTGTGACTTTCATGATTTGAAGTTTGTCCCAAAATCCGCGATAAAAATTTGTAGTTTTTCTTGCAATTATCACATTAGGCTCCGTTTCCATTCCTCAAATTTTTCACAAAAAATCCTCAATTTTTTCATAGGCTAATCACAGGCCTGCAGTTAGCAAAATGTTCACTTAGGGTCATCCTAAGTAGGAGCTATTTAGAGAATGACTCCAGACGCCCGAGGAACGTTTCCTGATGACTAATTTTTCTTGATTTGTGATGTTCAATGAAATTGACACGCTTCATAATGAAATTCCCGCTCAATAGCAGCTCCCTATTCTAAAGAAAATACTCGGGTTATTCACAGGGCACTTTTAGTAATTGTTGATCTAATTGATGTAATGTAAATAAGAAGTGAAGTAAAATTGTTCGATTTTTAGGTCTTCAAGCACTAGCCTCCAGAAATGATTAATTTAGAAGCCGGCCGGCTGACCCGGAAAAATAAATAGTTAGCTGGTTTTTTCACCAGGACAGCATTCTTGTGGTATCTTGTAATTCATGCTGCTGTCATTCTGTCGTGAACTTCAATCTTTCTGAGAATTCTTCTTGTCAAACTCAGTTTTCTATTCAAGAGATGGCAAAATTTTAAAAGTTGGAGCGACTTCTAAAAGGATAATTTCATTCTGAAGTCAGCACTAAGCGTTGATGACTTAAAACAACATATCTAATCCAGTAAAATTTAATTCTTCAAAAAATGTGGCTATTTCATACTGAAGCTGCTAAAGTTGTTCTTAGGTCATGTATAGCAACTTCGAAATCATTAATTAATTTACGTTTTTACCTCATATCATGTTTGTGCCATGATAGCTGAAATTTATTACACAGGTGATTAAATGAAAAATTATGATTTTTGTCATCTCACTATGAAAACTCAATAAAGCGTAATATTTGAATATGATTCTGAAAGAGTCATTGAACCCGAACGAGTTCACTCTTTCTAGTGTGTGAGCCACAGTGAGCAAGCTGTCTAATTCTGAGTAGACAACTAATGATGTACGTTGCCCTCGCTGATTATTTACGGGTTACAGTAAATCACCATTGTTGTTCAACTGAAGAGTTAAATTCAACAAGCAATTATAATCGTATGAATTATTTCTCAAATGGTGAAATTTTCAACAAGAACCAAATGCATATTTAAAATCATGGAAAAATTTCTTTGAATAGAAAGAGTCAACAAACATTGGTTAAAGACATAATTAATGATGGAAAGATGGAAAACTAGGCTCCTAATTTCGCCATCACACAGGATATTTATCGATTGATTCAATCGCATAATCGCAAGGTGATAGTTCATCGTATTGTGTTACGTGTGTCAAAGATGCATTGATTCGAACAGGCAGAACATGACAATTACTATGTCACCTCGATTAACGCGAAGACTACGCCCATGTTGCTTTCTAGATAGAGAAGAATGGTCTAAAGTGCTCTCGTTGATTAGAAATATCAAGTATATTTGCTTTGAAGCCTTATAAATGAATTTTTCCTTCTTAGAAGATTAAGAGATTATTTTCCATTTTGAAGCATTGTATAGCAGCATCATCTACATGCTTTTCAGTGTGTATTATTATTTACTTCTGAAATTATTCAAATATACAAGAACATTGAGTCCAGAATCATCACTCAAGTTCAGAACTCTGCAAGATTGATTCATTTATTATGTTGTGACTACATATTGATTTCTTTATGCTGTTTTTCTTGCATATTGAATAATTGACTTCTAAATCACATTCTAGGATTGCGCGCGATCGCTGCTGGAGAAGTTGCCTTGTTACTTCTTGCCGGCGGTCAAGGCACACGGTTGGGTGTTAACTTTCCCAAAGGAATGTATGATGTCGGCTTGCCATCGGGCAAAACTTTATATCAAATTCAAGCGGAACGTATCTGCCGGATCAAAGAATTAGCACGGCGGAAATTTGGAGGCAATGGAGAAATCCCTTGGTAAGTGCTTCCTGACTTTTCCACTGTTTTGAGGATGCGTCATATTGTGTCTGTTAAATCGTGTCCACAGCTTGTCTATTGATTAAAAGAATTTTGTGTACTACATACTGCATGTTGCATGTGGTAGATAATTTCCATTGACTTTTGTATAATGACGTCGACAGCACTGATTAACTTGCTGTGTACTGATAACTGAATATTCAATGAACTAATTTCAATCGAATGATGATAACTGATAATATCTTAACTCCGATTTCACATACTTTATTGTTGTGCATGAAAGATGAAATGAAAATTGATTTTATTCTGATTAATCGACCATGAAGATCTATCAATTTCTCCGCATCAATGAGTCTGTTAGGTGTAATTGGCAGGTTCCGTCGTCATGGTTAATTTTATTTTGATTGTTTTCTTAGAATGCGAAGAAATGTTCGTATAATCAATCTAACATTGACCCTTTAAATTAAGAGAAGTCTCTCATCTGCTGTAGGACAATGGTAGTTAATATATTGAGTGATTGTGTTACCAGCTACAGTCAGAATAACTTGCAGGAACAATAGTGAAGAGATGTTGAAATATCAGGTTACCGCTTTTATTGGACAGACCTGAAGGCAAAATGCACATCTAAAGAATTGAATGTTGGTGTTTATCACCATGGCGATGAACTTAGGCCACGCGTTTCTGTGCATTCTATTTCTAAAATGAAAGATATCGCGCAATGGATTCAATAATATTCTTGAAAAAGTGAAGCGCAATTTAACTTTTTGAAAGTTGCAAACCTGGCCTGATTAATTTTCCAGACTCTTCTTTTCGGTCTTGAGTCTGACTGGACTAGATACTATTTATCACTGCCCATGATGTGTGGGTGATTATTCGGTATTACTGTTTCGCGTTCGAGTTTCAGATGAAATAACTCTACACACAGCTGGCAATCATTCGCTCGGTGACTTGTTTCTATTATCGTAATACATGTATTACGATTATTCCAGCATTGTCGCAGTCAGAATTATCGGGATTTAACGATAAAAGGTTTCTTTCCATTTTTGCACAGTGAACTTGTAGCATTCTGGATGTGTCAAAGGATGCGTGCGCCTTCTTTACTTGGGAGAGGGCTCCTGCAACCCCAACACATATTTCGATATTGCTCCAAAACTTCAATAGCTTGATATTTCGTGATTTAATGCTTTTACGTATTTCTGACAGTTGATCCAGATGTCATCAAATTTGGCCCAGGGGAGGAGAAAAAATTTGACCTTTACAAAAGAGCTTTTTGAAAATTGATAATTTTTGTCCAAAAGAAAGTCCTTACAGAGAATTAAAAAAATCATTCAAAAATCTAAGAAAACAGGCAACTATGAAAGTCTGTAATCAGTGCAGAAAAATATAGGGGCAGATAGATGTCGACAACATCTATCTTGTGATGACGAAATGATCTGGAGCCACCAGCACAAATTGCTGAGCGTAGATGGGTTAAGGATATTTTTCTTTCAGCCATGATTTTGTGACAAAATCAGAGATGTTCTGTTTTTGGACTTATTTCAGCGTTAGCTCACCTGTACAGCGTTCCGTCTCTTGGCTGCAACCACCATTGAATAAAAAATTAAATGCGTAAAAGAGCCGCTAGCAATTCATTCTCGAATGCGTCTACGTAATTGATAAATTTGAGTAATAGCTGCAGTATACAAGCACGACTCACAACAAATTCATAAAAAAATATCTCAGTTTTATGCAACAAATAGTGGATCCCATGTATAATATGGACAGATTATCATGCTTCACAATAATCTTGATTTGTCTAGGCGAGAGTGAAGTCATTGCATTTTTTCTATACAAAGATAGTTGGCTACCGATTTTCAAAAATAGTATAAAATGCGTCTTTGATAGATGTTCTAGCAGAGAGGAACTTACAATAAACTTACGCTTATAAATCGTCTACTTAATAGCGACGGCTTCCATAATACTAATTATATATCTGAACTAGCAATTTTAATTTAAAAAAAATAATGATGAATTTTGCCGAAAAATGAAAATTTGGACCAACTCCGTATCCGCGACTCCCTAACTTCCAAGCCCAGTAATATTGTGGCTACTACTCCAAAGCGCGGTTCTCCTAGCAATGCATGTCATTGTAATTTGTGTTCTACTGTGGGACCCAAATTTACCTGTAACGATTAATATATTGTTTACAATTTCAATTGCAAAATTCGCATAAAAACTATATCATTCAAACTTGTCGACCGCTTAAACATCGATTTGCTGAATATCAACGTAGTTTGAAAAATCGCGATAAAAAGAGTGCATTGTCTGAACATGACAATGTAGATTGCAACAATCTGATGCACAAATCGAGAACTTTGACCTTTCCATTCTAAGTAAACAACGTAATTCACTTGACGCGAAATTGTCTGAAAGTCGCCACAGATACTAGAGTAAACCTCTCCTGAACAGAAAGCATGAGATGATTAGATGGACAACTCAGTTTTGCTGTATAATCCCTCACCAATTTTTTCAGCATTTGTGACCTTGAAAACGCCTGAGGACGAAACGCGTCTAGCTTGTACATATGTTTTTAAAGTAATAAAAAATCGTCTTAACGAAGGGAACAACTTTCTTTAACTTGAAATGTATGTTGGACATTTTATATTGAAAAAAAACATATTGCCTTGCCTTCATGTTGAGAGAATTAAGAACTCTCAAAATATATGGATTAAGCAGAAACACATAGTTCTAGTGTTGCCTAATTATATTGTAGCTTGCTCATGGAGGAATAGAGGTTATGTGAAAGGTAGAATCCATGAGCTTGCTATTGAAATTTTATGACATAGAATTGTAAGCGATATTCTCACAATCATATGAAATAATTGGTGATTCTGAACATAGTTAATTTAATACAAGAAGGCAAATTTTGTTGTAATTTTTATCTTATTAGCCATAATTGATCATGTGCTTTGTAGTAACTGTCCGGAAATTTTAAAGTTATTCAAAGAAATTTGGAAGTGAAAACGGCGGGAATTTCGTCGCAAATTGACGGATAAGTCGGGTTTTGTTTAAGTTTGACATCGAGAAGCCTTCAGCCTTTCAATTCTTCAATATCAAGAAATATGACATGAAAAACCTTGAGTTTCACGCCTAATATGGAGGGAAACCCTGATGATATGCGTGAAGTTCCGGTTTACGGTATCTTAAGGCTTTTTGTGACCGAAAGATTAAGGGGTGGGTATCTGAACAGAAAGCATCGCAATGATGGCTGTGTACGCACTCCTCCAGTAAAGTCTACTGTGAAAATAGTTCAGATTTCTAAGCGCTCACAATCAGATAGTCATAAATGCAATGGTACCCTAGAGCTATTCAATGATTTTCCTCTCTGTACTGTCTATTTCAATATCAATTGAAGTATTCCGGATTTATAAACCTGGTCTAGTTTTCGTAATGGACGCACTGCGTACGTTTTCAAAAGAAACATTTTTTAAGTTCTATGAACGTTTATCGCTGATGTTGCATGTGGTCCTTCCGGTCTTCGAATTCACTCTGGAGAAGGAATACTGATATTACAATGGACCGGTATTTGTCGCACAACTGCTAAAGATTCTCCGAGATCAAAACTTCGAAAAGTAAGCAAGCAAATATCAAATGACAGTCGTAAAGTCGTAAAATCTCAAAACACCGGAAACCAACCGATGACCCAAATTTACACATACATCGCATTCGTGATAGGCGGAACTAATCGAAAGCGTGGCCTTGCTCCCGCTTATCCAGAGAACTCTGTACTTTTAGTTGCGATGAAAGCATGCTTTTTGTTGTCTAACTTCTTAAAACTTCAACGATCTCACAAAGAATGCATTTACTCAAACCAGTAACAACTCCACATAATGCATTATTGATATGACTGCGATTGTAACAGTTAACATTAATGTTAACAATTAAATGTGGCCTCGATGGTCAGTGATTCAACTTCAACTTGGAATATTCAGTGAATTAGTCAGTATATACTATAATGCAATATTTTCGTAGAATTTTATTATATAGTAGAAATAGCTTTATAGAGGAGGATATGAATATGTTGACACTGAATTAATTTTCCCGAAAACGTTGATGGAAGGTGTTGCAGGTTTAGCAGGGGTGTCACAATTTCATTGTTAACATTATTCTACCTTACTTCGACTATGCACAACAATGGTTGAAAATGTTATTTACAGGTGTTGAAAAAAATGACATTTCTCCGAAATAACAACCTAAATGATTCCTTTTTCATGAGTTAAGAGAGGCCCAAAACTATTGCTCCAGAACATGTTTTATGATTGACATGATACGAGATTTGTACAAATTGATGTAACATTTTACAAACTCAGTCATAAAGACAACTTTTGATTAGAGATGGAAAAATTATCCTGCTATTCAGCATCGCTTCACTCCGACTGCATCGATCATTCTTAGACGTTTGATTTGATAGGTATTTATTTATGTCTTTTCGATCGTCATTGAGTATCAACTGTTGATACTAGATTATCATTTATCACATGAAGTAGTCAAACTGCAACTTGAAGCGATCACACATTTGAAGATAGTGACTTTCATACTTCATCTGCCCGTATAAAAGTGTGACACATATGATGCTTTGATTGAAAGTACAGGTTTTGATCAAAGTACAACTTAACTCAGGCTCTTTTGAATAGTGATGGCATGAACTGTATCTTCATCGCTGATGATCGAAGTTCAAGGTCGCAGTAATTCAAGGTAAATGACGCGAGACCTTCGTCACCATTTTTCGAGTTGTACTATTCCCATTGTACTTGTGGTTGCAGTATGTTTGAAAATTTGCGATAGTTTTATTGAGTTTGAAGCAAAATGCCGAAATTTATAATTACTTTTTTGGTCACACTGTCGTGTAGATGATGAGTCATCCTCAGAATGAAAGTGGTTTTCTTTATTTGAAGCATCGAGTGGTCCCACACTGTCCTATCATTTTGTTATATTTCTGTGTAGCGATAAATTTGCCAGTTTTGCTCAACCAAAGCCGAAGAGAGAACTTAGCAGACTAATTGGAGGTAAAGTGACAATTTTTAGAGATTCAAGATTGCAAATTGCGATAATCTTCTTTTTTGGAGATGAATGATTGTGAATTGCGATAATCTTCGCGTAAATTTGTACCAGTAGTTTGAAATTGACAAAATGGACAGTAGGGCATCGCATGGTAGCAGTGTAAGTACACCCGTATGAACGTAGTAGGACGAGGCACGCCGTCCTATACACTGCATATGCTTTATTTCAATAAAGTTATCTTTTCGAAGTCAGTGATTTTACTTTCCTTTTGTCTTTTGTCTACCCGATGCAAATGCACCAGTGCACAGAAATTTTTCCATAATGAAAAAAAATATGGACCGAAGATAAGTCCCAGATGAAAATAAGTGCATGAAAAATGTGAATGTCTCAGAAAATGATAATCTTGCGAATAGATAGACCCCTTGCACAATTTTAGATTTTCAATATATCGCTCATTAAGAATATATTTTGACAAACTCAAAATTGCAATGTAATAACATGCGTATGGCGGGTGTAGATGAAATGCCAACAATGAAAATCTACTCGAAGCTGGTAAAATATTGCGCCGAACATTCCAAATTTGACTAGAAAGTGGTTAATTTCATCTGTAAATCAACTTTAATCCGCAAGAAAGTCATAAAATTATATTCCGAACAAGTCAGAACATCTCCGAACAACCATAGGTAAAAATCCGAACATCTATAATACCACCGAACAAAAGCCGAACAATGATTATGCGGTTTCAAGTGCAAGAAGTTCTTTGTTCTACGCAATTATGACTGATCGACATTGCTTTCCTGCTATGATTCCCCTCCGAACCACTACTTTTTCCCTTTGGCTGTTCGGAGGTGTTCGGAATATAATCTTATGACTTTCTTGCGGATTACAGTTGACTTATAGATGAAAGTAATCACTTTCTAATCAAATCTGAAATGTTTGGCGCAATATTTTACCAGCTTCGAGCATATTTTCGTTGTTCGGATTTTATCTGCATCCACTAATGACCTGTATAATGTGATGATAGTAATGGCGAATAGATAAAGCAATAGCATGCCAAAAAATGCAAAATATGGCCATGAATCTCGTTCAATTACGATAATATATATGTATACTTAAAAATTGATTCATCATGAAAGAGTTTAGACATTCTTGAATGTCTCGGTTTGAATTGAGAAAAAAATTGTGGTCACCTGACTCTAAGGAAACGAATATAATGTATGGAATTGCATTAAGCATTCTATCTCAATATGGGCCTGTAATTTTGCGGCATTAGTGGATACAAAGTTGATTGGTTTGAGCCGATAAGCAAGATCTATTCATCTGTGAAAATACCATGTGCTTTCACTTAAGCGTCTTGATACGATTGCAGTACTGTTGGGTCCCGAAGCATTTCCGGCAAGTAATCGCGGCACTTTAAAAAGAAATAAATGTCTTTCGATTAGCGTGGTAATGTTATGTTCTCAATGAGTTTGAACGGTGATTAAGTTGGGGACATGAAAGAGTGCGAGGTACATACCAAACCAAGTCAGGAGACGAGGTTCAGAGCTTCCTACACGAAGTTCTTGGTATGAAAAGGGTTGATCTGGATGTTCTTTCGATCCGCAATGTTCCATTTCCTCCATAGGTCTCCCAGAATCTCCCAATGCTTAATAACCTTTCATCTCTTCGATCAGATGATCGATGTATTCCACTGTTTGTTTGCACCACCGACAAAGACTGTCAGCTGCTTTGCCAATCATTTGTCTGAACTTTCCAAGTCATCTAGATCCGCAACTGAGTTGACAGAGGAGACATGGCCTCCTCATTTTCCACGCTTTATTAAGTCGGAGATTCTCATTGTTGTGGCGTGAATCTCAGTGAGTGTCTCTCTTAGGGATTTCGCTCCACATTTGATTCAGATGTGCTTGATCTTGGAAGACAATGAGCTTCGCGGGCATCGCACCTTTTTGGCTTGCATTCTCAACTGCTTTGCCTACATCTTTATCGGCTTCTTCATTTCTGTCGATGCAACAGTGAGCGGCTGCAAACTGCACGCTAGCGTTTCTCGTCCCAACACCTCAAGAAGCATCTGTCACACTGACTCGTCTAGACAATCCCTTAAACATGTACTCTCACTTCAATTACACAGTTCGTGTCAAGAGAGTGAAAATGAATTGTTTACAAGTTTATACGTGTATGATGATAGTTTGTGTAAATGCGCACGTCTGTTTACGGAATTGAGCATGTTCAGTTAACTACGGTCATTCAACGCGTAATTACAGAACTTTACTTGTCATTTTATTGTTTCAATGATCACTATTCTTGTGACTCATGCATGACTTCTGGCAAATGCGAATAATATCGCTCCTGGTTATCGTTCGATGAATGGTTAGTAACTAACAAACAGCGTCATTTACTGTAGGACGCGTTTCAATGGGCATGACGTACTATCCTGAGTGTCGTAATGACGTCCATCCACTGTCGTCATAAACAAACCACAAATTATGAAAGAGAATTTATATGATGATGGTAGATAATATGTCCTTTTGTAGTGCAATTGTTAATGAAGTTTAATGAAATCTCTTATACACTATTCCTTATTTTCATCGTTACTCGTCAGTTATCAATGAGGACAATACATGGTGCATATTGAAACGTGTCCGAAAATGCATGTTCAAACTCAACACCGAATTTATGTTTTATCTAAGAATCAACCAGGATGCTTTGAGAAACTCGGTGTCCCGGGTGCTTTGAGAAACCCGGTGTCGCGGGTGCTTTTAGACATAATGTCCTCAGACTTGAACAATTTAGACTACTCTCGATTCCTTGGCAGTTGGTAGCGGTTTCCCAGGTTAATGATTCGTCAGTGTGACTCGGAACAGCTCAAAGCAGTTTATGCTATTTTGAATGACTGAACAATGACGAGATAATCCTACTTAGCCGTATAGTGATCAAAAGCGGCAGGGCAACCGTAGGTGTTTGGTCAAGAAAAAAAGCAATTTTTGGAAGTAATGGTCAATATATTTCACCGGTAAACATGCCGCGGGGACAATGTTGAAATGCATCGACCATTAATTTGCAAAGTAGCGCATTTTCTTGACCAAAAACCTACGGTTTCCCAGCGCTGCCGCTTTTTATCACTAAATGACTAAACAAGCTGATTAATTGCACAATAGATTTCTCTGTACTTGTTTGTCCATGATATGCCGTGAGGTTGATTGATAATTCATTAGATGCAACAGAATGCCGTCCACGATCGAGATAAATTACATGAATTGTTAAAAATACCTCACTAATACACCTTGAGCAATGACTTCAATTCATTTTAATTATTATCTTTGACCTTTGATTATCAGAAGGCTATGAGAAGATGGTTGTTGGAGTGAATGAATACAGTTATCGGGTGATGCCACGTGCGTTGGTATTTGACTTTGAAGTGAATTCGCGTTGTTATGGTCACGAATTATCAATGCAACAATAATTAACAAAAGGAAAGGAGAAACTTAGAAATGGTCATCAAGCAAGTCAAAGTCAAACACAGCGCGGCAGTTTGAAATTTGTTTGGTAGCTATGAGTGTTATACTCTAATAGTTTATTTGCATTTTCTGATAGTTAGTGGTAGTCATTCTTAACACATTTGCTAATTGTTATAATGTTCTGCTAACAGATTAATTTTTGCTTAGTTTCCTTTGTACGTTTTGTATTCTTGTATTGAAAATTAAAAGTTAAACATTACGTAAAAATTTGATCAATTTACTGAGCATGAATTATATAAGAGCATTTGTACCTTTTTTTCTAATATCTGTAGTGAGAAAAATTCTCATCATTATCATTGTATTTGTCAGTGCACCGCTTGATGCATAGATGTGTGAAATGTTTTTCCTATAGCTTGTTAGAAATTGTTTTGTTTGCTTGGTCGTTGAATTTGAAATTCGGATTCGAGTTGCACGACGAGGGCAGCGTGGTTCATGACTTGTGTTTCTTCGCCTTTTTTGAATAAACCCAGTTCAAATCGCGCGTCTGTAGTAGTCGAGGTATGCCAAGACAATCCTCTCGATTTAAACATTTACCCTTGTGAATTTTTCTGGTAGAGCCGAAATGTCGACCATTCAATTATGGCCTCAAATTTGAGGTTTAGCTAAACGAAACTACCTATGTTAGAGATTGCCACCAAATCATTAAACTATTGCTGCAGAAAATTAGGACACTTCACTTTCAGGAAATGGCAAAATTAATACTATATGACTAACAGTGCTATGTGATTCGATACAGCTAGCAATTGTCAAATGACTTCAAATGGCTTCGGTGGCGATGAAGATGGACAACTGCACGCACGTACAGCATGCATCCAGCATTATATGCATAAGTAATGTGTGCAATTGTTGCAGATCGATACTTGGCATTTCTTTCAAGATTGTGAAGTCTACTCTTTTTGCATCTTTAAGAAGTTATTGTTGAAAGTTGGTTAAACATGGGTAAAATGATATTCGGATCCAGTTCCGATTAAAGTTTGTCGATTCGGGTCGGCTTAGATGTCATCGGTCGTTGACATTGCACACATCTGATCTCTAGCTGACCGATGCTACTGTGGTGCTACCAATGACAGTGTAGCAACATGTCCTTAAGTACGCGATTTCATTTTATTCGAAAGCAGTCAGAGAGTTTCAGCCGTCACATCTCAACCCGCATCCACAATTGATGATTTACACTATCGGATTGTTAGAATGAAGTGATTTAAAATGATTGCGACCAAATTCACCTATGCCATGCGACCCGAGTCGCGTCATGAAGTAATGCATGGGGTTTTTTCCTCACTTAGAAATTATTTGAATGAAGCGATTGTCCTGTACCCTACAGACCGCAGTTCTAGATGTCAAATGATACCAAATCATTCAATAGTGCATCAGCATATTTCAAAATTTGTGTTCGAACGAGTGCCCTCTCTGCCGAATTCTGATGATCCCGAAATTAAAAGTCAGCAGGAAAAGCATCTGGACAAAACTATTGGAGCGCTTCAGCAAACTTTGCCATTTTAGTATGGTAGATAGACGTTTGATACCATGATTGCACCGTCCAAGCCATCAGGAGAGATGTAGCTAGTAGCAGAACTTCAGTTCAAAGAAACTATCTTAATGTGCAAATTTTAGTCTCTCTAATAATTAGGGTTCACAGCCCGGGATAGCCGTATCAAAAATTTGGATCCCGGGCTTCATTTTTTTAGCAGGACGATGTTTTTGGGTTGATCGATTTTTTAAAGTCCGCTTTAAAGTTCTATAAAGAAATGCTGTCAACTTGCATTTATCGATCCTTGATAACATTTGTTTCTATATCTTGTCTTGCTCCACACCCTTCATCTTCATGATAATTTCTCTGATAGAATTACCTGGTCATTCAGTTGGTGGTCGTCTTTTGGCCATGATTTTCAGTAGCAGCCAGACGTTTAATCAAATAGTCTGTAGAATTCTCCTTCACTAAAAATCCTACTAACTTTTTCTATTTTTAGGCTTCGCTAGCTGTTTTCAAGTCATGTGTTTTCACGTGATTGTGCAGTACCCATGGTATAGCTTGCGTTCACTGCTAAAATCTGGTTACAGGCCTTGCATTAGGCTATTTTTTTTGCCTGCCAGATGGTAGTGCTTACGGATGGGCGTGTTGCTTCTTTATTCTACCTGTATTTGTTTGGTTCAACTGTCAGCAAGTTGATATTAAAATATTACAAACTAATATTGTTTTGAGATCGCACGATTTCACAAGTGTTTCAAGCATAGCGACTGCATTACAAGTTTGAAGTCAAATAAATGCAATACTGAAATAGGAGACCGCCGCTGCTCCCAACTTATCCGCTATTTTAGACATTTATGTAGAATGCTTTCTGAAAGTTTGACCACTTGTTTAATAACATCAATTACAATTACAGCTCTTGGTTGCATCATTTGAATGTGAACTCATTGAACCAGCAGTGAAGCATGTGTCTTCTCTTGCCAACCAACGCCGCTAAATCTAACCCGGGGCAATAATTTCTCAAATCTGATGCCATCAGTGCAATGCGACTGACAGCGCATCAAATGCACGTCAGCATATTTAATTGATTTTCCTTATGAATAGGCAAATGTGAAATTGTTCTTTCAGCGATTTTCCACTAAAATTCCACTGCGCATTTTGGATAAAGCCGTCAGTTTTAGCAATCCGGGCTAATTCCTACAGCCCGGGCCCGGCTCAAAAGTCCGTGCAAAGCCTGAAAATCGAGAATGAAGCCCGGGCCCAGGAGTCGGGCTGCGAACCCTACTAATAAGTGAGCTAATGCAAGCAATTTTGTATCTAAATCAAATAACATCGCTCTTTTAAAGAAAAATGTAGATGCTCGTAATGTACACTGTATGTGTATAGAGTAGAGATTTTTTAAGTTAAATGGGGATGGCAAAATGTCACTTTTATATAGATAGATCAGCATTCTTTGCCTGTTTTTTTCTTAACCTCGTTAAGCTTATATTTATTGGGAAAACGGTTATTACGAGAGCATTTCTTTTAAGAACGCAAATTTTAAGAGTCCAATAATGGCGCAGCTGAATTTTGATAAGAATTTAGTTATTTCACAACCGTCACGTATTCAGCCTGATAGGCCTGATTCAAGTTGATTATTCGCTTTGTGGCAATTTCAACGTTCTGAGTACTTCGTTCATGCATTTGAACACTAAATGCTTTAATGAGAAAATATCCTTAACAATTATATTGACACGTACATCCACTACACTTCATGTAGTAATTGAAATGAACAAGGATTGAACTTTTAGTTTCATTTGCTTGTGATTTTTCTGCAAGTTGCGTGCTGTGAGCCTCCTTTGGGCACAGTGCCATGCAAATAGAATGCGTACATATTTTCAAATAAGAATCATTGAATACATTATGTTGCGGTATGCTGAGGTTGTCCAAAGAAAAGAAAAATAAACAATCAAGAAAAAGTATTACATACATGCATTTCGAGACATCGCGTAAATCTTTCAAATCATTTCGTAAATACACCCAAATAAGAAACTAACTGAGAGACAACGGTGTAACATGGATAATGGAGATAGCAATAATAATGAGATTTATGATGCTCACTGAAGATCCTACAAAGACATTTAAAAGTGGACGAATATTACCTTTTTCCATCGTTCTTTTTGTGACCTATCCTAAGCATTGGCTCATGAAATGTATGTTGAAAAATGCTTGCAACGATTTTACTTAAGTAATCGTTACAACATAAATCGAAAGTCGAAAACCGGTTTCTTTTGAAATTTTGTTGTATCCTTTATTGATAGCGGCTTTATTTTGTATCTCAATTATCATGCCATATTTCAAAAGCAATGTTTGAAGTCATATGTAATACTACTTTAATTCTTTGCGTTTCTTATGGTGGAGACAAAGTGCAACTAAATTTCTTTTCTTGAATTTTAGAGTCCATGAAATAGCTTTCTAGAACTTTTGGCTATTGCAGTGGTCATAATCAAGCTTTCAGCGCCTTAACGCAGATTATAACTCTTGCATGTATATGCATATTCATTATTGTATGCCATAAGTTGGGCCAATCAAAATTTCAAAATATTGTATAGTATCAGTTTCGCCATATTCCCCATTTAATCATCTTTCCGATTGGTTTTCGTCTCCTCATGTTATAGCAAAGAGCCCTATATGATGGGCATAACTATTTACAATCCTATTTTCGAAACTAAATAGACCTGTAGATCTATCAATTTTGCAGAAAGTAATGCCACGTAAAATGGAAAAAATAAGAGGCACCATGAAGTGGTTTTCCCACAAATAGGCACTTTTAAGTTGGTTTTCTCGGACCTATTCAAAACTCGGATCCTCCTTGCCAATGCCAACCCTGCAAATGTCTGTTTTCAGAAATTTTGAAATGAAAAACAAATGCACTTTTTATAACACTTGATATGACACAAAAAATGTGTGATCACACCTTACATTTATAAAAGATAAATTACACACCCATCTTGCTTGATTCTCTCTATTACAGTCTTTCTATTTTCTATATTTATTTTGTTCTTCGTTTCAGGTATGTAATGACATCCGAGCACACAATGGATGCGACGCGAAACTTCTTTAGAAAACACAATTATTTTGGAGTTGACCCCGATCAAATAATATTCTTTGAACAGCATACTTTGCCGGCCATGAGCTTCGACGGAAAAATCATTTTAGAGAAGCCGTTCAAAATCTCTAAAGCTCCAGGTGAGTTCGTGTTTGATGCTATTTGTTGTTCAAGATCATGTAGTCACGGCGACAAGCATGTATTGTCAGAATTGAGAATATCACTGCCGCGTGCTGATTGTTCTCAGTTTTAGAGTATGTGTATTGTGACGTGACAAATCAACACGTGGCTGTTTTCATATCATGAATTGCATCAGATGATGTTTCAGATTGTTTTGATTATTTGTATTTTGCATCTGTCCTGTTACAATAACGTTGTGGGATGGATTGTGTACCATATTATGATCATTGCTCTCTAATGAGGTTTAGGGATATCATCAAGCATGACGGGGGAACTGGGGTGATGACATTGACCTTATCTTTGGATGTTTGATTAAACAGGGTATATCAACCCTGCCTCAATTGAAAACTGATGGACGGTGGTGAGGGTTTGATCCTGCCAATTGACACAGTCGCGTAAGTGGCTCGTAGCTCAGTTGGATAGAGCACAGGTCTAGTTAACCTTGGTCGTAGGTTCGAATCCTACCAGCCGCACATCTTTTGCATGGCAATTTGATCTATCGTTTATTTAATTTCATTGCTGTTAATTGCATTCACGACATGGTTTAAGATGCTTTGGTGGACAATCGATCCCAGCTGTCAACTTGCACTTCCCTATCCTTGATCTTGTCTTGTCCCGCACCCTTCATCTTCATGATAATTTCTCTGATATAATTATCTCATTTCAGAAGATCTAGCTTTAGTTAGATCAGTGGGCAGATTAATGGGCATCTCTGACCGTGATTGTCAGTAGCAGCAGGACGTACAATAAAATAGTCTAGGATTTTCCTTCAATAGAAATCATACAACTTTTGCATTTTTTAGGCTTCGTATCACCAACTGCTTCATCGTAATCAAAAGTAGAATGAAATGAAATAAACAATAGATCAAATTGCCATGCAAAAGATGTGAGGCTGGTAGAATATTTGGTCAGGCTGACATCATGTGTTTTAGGGTGATTGTGCAGTCCCTTGGTGAAGTTGACGTTTACTGCTAAAATCTGGTTGCAGGCCTTAGATCAAGCGATACTGTATTATTGCCTAATAGATAGTGGTGCTTCCAAATTGGCGTGTTGATTCTTTATTCTACCCGTAATTGATTGCTTCAACTGCCAATAAACTGATGTCGCTTTGAGATAGCACGATTTCACATGTGTTTCACGTATAGCGACTGTATTAGAAGCTTGAAGCCCAATAAATACAATGCTGAATGTAGGGAGATCGCCGTTAAGGCTGCTCCCAACTCTATCCGCTACTTCATACATTTATGTAGAATACTTTCGGAAAGCTTGACCAATTGTTTAGCATCGATTGCAGCTTTAGGTTACATCGTTTTAACGGTGTCGTCTCATTTCACATAATCTCATTTCGCATAGTCTCATTTCGCATAATCTCATTTCGCATAGTCTCATTTCGCATATCTTCCGTTGCATCATTACTTGTAGTTTCATTTCGCATAAATATAATAAAGGCCTGTATATTATAATAAAGGCCTATTAAATATAGATAATCGATAATTGTGTTATGAGCCCAGTTATTATGAATCAAAACCGCAAGATGAAACATTTGAAATATTGTATTCATGAAAATCACCCTCTTATCACACTTATTTCAACCGCGCACCGTACGCACCGCATAGTCGTACACAGCAATTTCTCTGTTCTGCAAACGTGTTTTCAGTCTCACGAGTCGGTCAGTTACATCCCTGTATTTCTGCTTTTGAGGTGGATTTAACCCTCCAGATTGCAGCAGACGAAGTTTGTGCTTGTTGTTTGTTTGTAGCAACTCTATTAGTTTATATATGTTAGGATGTGGCGGGCCTAATCTCTATAGAGAACACATGCCATGCCCTCCTGGTTATTGGTGGTGGTATGGAATTGTCATCCGGTCAAAATTTTCTTGGGAAATATTGAAAAAGGTATTGGGAGAGAGGTAGTTACATAGTCATGAATGGGATCACATCAATGGGATCACATTCCATCTCAGCAATTCGTTTCAGTGCCTCCATACCATACTTCATCAACAGACTTTAAGGGAATCAGAAGAGAGTGAGAAGAGGGAGATCGAAGACGATTGAATGACGCACTTCGATTTCGTGTATTTGTTTGTCAATCCGAGTGCCTGTACATTACCCAAATTGCCTGAGTAAAGTGAAACAGGCATCCACGAATCCGAATCCCGAAGAAAATGATTTACGCACTCACCGCACTCAATCATCGGCAATACTCAAAGTCAATACACACAGTCGATGGCCAGGTCGTTCGGGCAGCTTGTTGCAGAAGCTGACACATTTCTTCTTACGTCTGTTGTCCTCTCTTTGGTAATAAGCCACCTCAACAGGAACCATACACTCCATCACTTTACATGTATAGAATACACTTGAGTATACATTTCCATTGGTGCGATTTAAATGGTTTTCCATCCATAAATATTTCATACTAAACACAATAACGAAACCTGACGGCCAATTGCCTGAGAAAGGAATGGCATCACGGAATTGAAGATTCCTCGAAGTGATTTACGATGATTTTGCTTTTCAAAGTCAATTACACACGTTTTGAGGTTTGAAGTCGAATGGCCAAAGGTTCGGCAGCCAAAGCGTTCGGCAGCTTGTTGCAGTTGTAGTTGTGTGAATCTGTGGTATAAGGCTGTATGTCTGAACATACATCCATCACTTTAAATGTATAGATACATTGAAACCATACCTGGATCGGATTTATATGGTCATCCATAAAATATTTCAGTAGCAACACCAATAACGTAAGATTTTGCGCCGTGCCGAAAATCAAAATACGGTCCTTGCTCCATCGTTCGTTTGGGGGAAGGGGGGCGCCATGGGTTTGTTTTCTGGTAAGTCAATTTCGCTCTTCTGGAATGTGGCTTCTGGAATTTGGTATATTTATTTTGGTACAAGTACATTGTACCCTGTACAAATGGCAGTACTTGTTGTGTTTGTCAGGTTTGTATCCATTGTGGTTTTTTCATGGGTTTTGTTGCCTCGTCTCCAAAGGCGTCCGAGAACAGCCGCTTAATAGGTTTGAATGGCTGTTTTATCGCCTCTTCTTTCACATTAGTCAAAGTCTTGTTGATTTCAAGTTTCTAGAGACCTGGCGCATGATTGTGTAGGCCCGGAGTCTTGATTACTAGATCCTCCATCGTACTGCCGGTACCGCAATTCTGTGACGCGGCAACGCCAGTGTGGAACGTTTTCTCCATATCTCGGTTGATAGATAATAGATACCGTCGAATTCTAAAGCTTGCCACCACGTTGTAGAGGTTACTAAACTTCGCATTATTTTTCCCAGTCCCTTCATACAAAAATCACCGCAATGAAAAATAATGCCTTCGTTATGAACGGAATTTTATTGTATTTATACATTATAACGGTTTATCCCTGTATACATTAAGCCAATTTGTCAAAATTGGTATTTGATACTTCAGCTATCACTCCAATTTCCATTTCTATTCAATTCTCACTCCTAAACAGATTAGGTGTTAACAATGGCTTAATTAAACAGATAAAGGTGTTGACAATAGCTTACAATAGTTACAAAGAACAAGTTACAAGTTTTTCGAAGATGATGAAATTATGCGAAATGATATATCTGTGTTATGCCATTTGATACACATCGACGGATTAGATGATTACATAAGATTAAATTGCACAACAAAGAGTTATGCGAAATGAGAATATGTGAAATGATACGGAGCCGTTTTAACGGTGTACTCATTGAACCAGCAGTGAAGCATGTGTCTTCTGCAAAACCAACGCCGTTAAATCTAACCGGGGGAAATAATTTCCTAAATATGATGTCATCAGCGCATCTAGTGCACGTTAAAATTAAAACTCCACTAAAACGTTACCCTTAAAATTCCACTGCGCGTTTACGATACAGCGGTCAGTTTCAGCAATCCGGACTAATGCCTGCAGCCCAGGCTAAGCCCGAAAAACGAGAATTAAGCCCGGGCTAAAATATTGGGCGGGCTGCCCAGGCTGTGAACCTTATCGTTGACTTCGTTGATCCTCTTGCGTTGTTGAAATCTTTGTACGCACGTGTACTCGTATTTGTCGATTGTTTAATACATGCTAAAACTTATTATATTTCCATAAGTTTCCCAGTCACTTAGTTCAATCGCACAGCCCAAAAAGAAACAGATAATGTCAGAGATCTCACTACCAGGCGGAATATTAATTTACAGTGCTTAATAATTTTACAGTTATTCAGTTTTAATCCGGTGATTTGCCCGTGTCTGAGGTAGGCCGGATGACAGCTGGTAATTGAATAAGTAGCACAGGATCGAAGTGTTGGCAAGTCGTAGTCGCTTTGCTTTAGTATCGAATTTCGTATTTTCGGAGTCACTCTTCAACGCATTTTCATAACAAGCTGCGCAAGTGTGTACATTCTCTTGTGAAAGACAAGTCACAGATGGTTAAGTACAATCAAGCCATATCTGGAAATTCAATCACTTGAACTTGGAGAATGTGCGGAGATTAAAGAAGCATTGTAAAACTTGTTCATAATTTTGCAATTTATGTGATTGAAGTTGACTGTTGGTCACAAAATCGATCAATCTCTATACATATCAGCATAATTCCTTTGAAGTTTATAAAAGCATTTAACTAAAACGTACAGCAATGTTATAAATACATCGGCGGAAATTTGCCGAAATTTGACGACTTCTTCAGACGGTGTCAACTGAGTTGATGAAATCTACCGTATTTAACAGAAAAATCTCCTGGTTTGATTCTGTTCACTTGAAGCTGAAGTTGCTGTTCAGTTAGAGTATTAGGGATATACCGATTAATCAGCCGATTATTGGCACGTTAGAGCGAAAATCGGTAATCGACTGATTATTTACCGATTAGTGGACTTTTGAAAATTTTTGTTTATATCTATCGAAAATCATTGATTGAACAAAATATGAAATTACACTGTTAATTCTACTGCATCTTGAACTACTAATCTGAAATTCACACGAATTATTAACAGTGCGATGATTGAAACTACTAAATTCTTCTAAAGATTCATTAAGATCATAAATGCTGGCAAAGGAGTTGCCTCTAGTCGCGTATTATGATGCATAAAGCATTTCTTTCGCGCTGATCGGTGCATTTCATGCACCTCTCTAAATTCTTCAAAATCCTTAGCCATGTCACGATCTCATCTCTGATTGACTGTGAGATGCAAAGAGTTTTGCAGTTGACGAGCTATAGCCTTGTGGAGTGCTCGCTACACTACTAGGGTACTTGAGTTCGAATCAAAGCTCAGAACATCTGCCTATACATTACCTTTTGTATAGAATCGATGGAGCTATCATTTGCCAAGTAGAGTCCTGTAATAAGTAATCAAGGGCCCCTTTTCAAATCCTTAATTACATAATAACAAGAGGGGGGATTGGTTGTCGCTGCATGCTCTCTTTGGTTGAAAAATGGATCTGTTGGTAGATAATTCCGCGTCTCTATTATTTTTAATAATGCTGATTATCGATGTGATTTTGATTGGACTTTAGTTCTTGCGTAACTGTATCAAAAAATAAAGTTTTTGTGACATATTTCTGTCACCAACATTATTGCGAGTTCTACTAGAATATATTCAAAGCTGATTAGTCAACATTTGAAATTAATCAACTCTGTGCAAGACTAGGCTAACAGCACGAGGCTTTTGCATGGAACATTCAGGATGTGTTATTGGAACAGTACATGTGTTATTATTTGGTGTATTTAACTAAATCGATGCAAATCAGTACAACGAAAAAGTCTATAATTCTAAAGCTAATCGGCCGATGAGCAAAATCACTAATCGGCACACCCTTATAAAGGATGCCCCGAAGTCACAGCAGTTTATGCATGATTGAACATGCATTGACTGCGCATGTTCAAAAAGCATGGAAAAGCTGTGTGTTGGCAAAAAAACTAAAAATGTATTAAATGTTCAATGTAAAATTTGCAATTAGCAAGTTAGTGAACTTTCAACGGGCATTCAATAAATATCACATCGAGCGCACTGCTGGCAAATCGCCTAAATTAGTGCGCTTGCAATAATAATTTTGAATGTTGATTTTTGCAATCACAGTGGAGATATAATGATTAAATATTGAGTTGTATTCTCAGTTGAAAAATTAGAACAGGCTTGACTAGCTGCCATTTAATCCAAAACCAGGCCTAGTTCACATCTCTCAACATCGACACAACTCCCTATTTAAATAGGGAAAAATGTCACCTCGGGCATGGTTGCAACTTTAAATAGGGAACTGTGTCGCTGTTGAGAGATGTGAACTAGGCTTGGTGATTATTCCTGACAGTGAATGAAATGGCAGCTGATAAGGTCTGTTCCCAGTTCTGAACTGAGGATGCAAGTCAAAGTTTAATTTTTCTTTTTACATTGTTCAATATACTTCCACCATTCAAACCACATACATTTTTATGAGAATGTCTGTGGCCTGCTGAATAGTTGAAATACATCGAACAACGTTTTGTTAACAGCGTACATTTCTATCACTGTATGCGTGGTTCTTTCATCCATGTTCATTGCTGTGAATGCAACGAAAATGGGCATTTGACTGTGGTGATTTTCTCAGATTCTAGAAAATTTCAATTAATGAAGGCCTGTGTAAACTGTGTAAGGTAGTGATTTCTGCATATTGGAATCGCTATGTGAAGAGTTCATGCTCTGTAGCTGTAAGGATCAGTCTCGCGATGATGTTGTAGAACTGTGGATGCTGCAACGTTGGTACTGTAGTCGTTGGTCCACGGTCTCCATCGCATTTTACAGATGACTTCTGAAGTTGTCAGTTCGAAAGTACTATTACATCTCCGCTTGAAGCCGCAATGATGTAGCATTGCCAATATTGAGACACAAAATATTCGCATTTTATAGAAATTGTATGGAGCAAGGTTTGGTTCTCTTAAAGCTAAACTTGTCTAGCCGATGCTGTTGGTTCATCGAATGATTAAATAGGATAAATTAATAAAATGCGCATCTAAAATTCTTGTTAAAATTTCTGCAAGACTTGATAAAGTGAATTGAAATTTGTCGTATCCATTTCATAGATATCAATCCATATCTGCTGCTAAATAGTTCATCGACTGCTCAAACCTGTAGTGTGACGTCATGTCACATCGGACCACGTCATCTAATACATCTCTGGTGAGAAAATAAGATGAAAAACTCGGATTTTTAAACTGTAAACTGGATTTGGGATCTAACAAAAATAATTCAGTATATGCAATAGATTTTACCTAATTGCAATAAACAGTCTGTCAATTTATATGTTAAATCATGTTGTGTTGTATGTTTTATGTGGCTAATTTCTTCATTAGAATGGGTTCTTTAAAAACTTATTTTAGCACCAATGTGAACAAGGCAGAGTCGATGTTTGTCCGACACAAAATACCAAATTAGTAAAGCAGTGATATCAACAGTCAGTCATCATGGATTTTAGAACAAGTCAAATTCATGATATCTTTTGAGTGATCAGTTGAAACTCGATGAATTTTTTGTGAAAGCAAGCAAAAAAATTGAACTAAATTTTCCTTAAATATACTGAATTTTGATTCTTTTTTAAACTTAGATGGCAACGGAGGTCTGTATCGTGCACTGAGAGATCAAGGGATTCTGAACGATATGGTTTCACGGGGAGTGAAATATATGCATGTCTATTGTGTGGATAACATCTTGGTACGAGTGGCTGATCCAGTCTTTGTAGGATTCTGCATTGAGAAGAACGCAGAGTGCGGAAATAAAGTAAGTTCAATTACAATGATGTTCATAGCATCATTTGCTAAACTTATTCGAAGCTCACATTTGACTAGCACAGTGATTCCCAACTTTTTGTGATCCCACGACCCTTTTCAATTTGAAAATTCAAGACAACACATTGCAAGGTTGGAGCGATGTGACAATTTTTCATGCCGAAAGAAAACATGATAAAATGTGACAAACTCACATACGCACGTATGACCAAAAAATAAAGTGATATTAATGTTTTTTCGGTAGCATGACAGAACATTATGAACTTTAAAGTCACTAAATTCGCTTGAGTGAAGTGGCGAAGATGTTATTATCCAAAGAAGTCGTTCTAATGACAGATAATTCATTCACAGACATACTTCAGTAGACAAGCAACCATCATCAGTTGCAACGATCAATAAACAAAGAGCTATTTAAACAGGACTTGAAATGAAAAATCAATACAAGAAAACTGACTGTGATTGGTTGCGATTATTTCATGAGGCAATGCGAATGAAGAAATGACTTTATGTAGAATGATTCAGCAATTTTTGTGTATGTAGTGCGTATGAGAATTTTAAAATGATCTTTCTCTGTAATATGAGCATGAAGTGATATTTCAGATGGTGATCGACCTTTTACGTATTCGCTTATCCTAGTAGATATATGGCGACGGTTTCACCGACGTAGCATTGACTGCAATGATCACAAGTACATTTATAATGTACACTATGGAAGATAACTCACTAAAAGGAAGCGGATCTTTATTGCTTATCATATTTTGGGTATTGTGAGTGTTCAGAGCAATTCTTAAAGTACTATTTTCTAAAACAGTGGCGAATACTTCGTTTTATTTGAGCAAGAAGAGTTGAAACCACAGAATTAGACAAGTCGTCTCTTCTTCAGTTTGACTAGAAAGGAAGCATTGGAACATGTGACGTTAATGAAATGGCATAAGCTGCTAACATAATATCATAGCAATCGAACAATGAGTAGCCAGTTCAATATTGAACAGCCCAAATTGTGTGAAGCTTCAGTGAATGCTATCAATCGGATCACACAGCAAAGAGACACAGTCAATGTCAAGTTCTGCAGAGAAGTTTCTGAATGTTTTTTCGTGCGAGTCTACCTTTTATTTAATAATGATCGGAGTGCCCAACATTATCGAGAAAACTTTTGCGCAATGATATGAATTCTTCGAATCTGAAGGAATCGTGGCGATCGGAGCATTTTGAATTCAGAGCAATCTGCAAGCGCCTCACGGCTATTTTTCCTATCTCTGTAAGGCATTAAAAATTTCTTTTTGCCCACTTCGTAAGTTCCGGCATGTAAGTTTCGACGTCAGCTTTTGAAAGTCCATCGGCACGCATGTCTCTCCGCCACGTGACTCCACGTCATCCTCGATCTGTCTCTCCCTGTCGCACTATCCACTTTGATCCACATGTACCTCTTGATCTAGTCACCATCACTCTTCCGCAGGACATTACCCAAACACCTCAAACGCCCCTTTCTCACAACCTCCCACATTAGATACATCCTCTCTTGCAACTTTTCACCCGGTACCTTGTCCCTCAAAGACGCAGCACTCATCCACCGCAACATCCTCCGCTTAATTCACTCAAATCGCATCATCTGATCTGCATTCATACCCCATGCATCATTCGCATACGGGCTCCTCACACATGCCGCATGCACCTCTCCCTTCAACTTCAAAGATACGCCTTTCCTCACCAACAAGCCCGACTTACTCCGTGCACCTTCACTACCGATGCCGAACTCGCTCCTCCATTTCTATTCAGCACATTACCCAGATGGCAAAACCCACTATCTGCAAGCACACATCGTCCGGCAACTTCAACCACAAACTTTTTTGAGGGTCGTTTCCACTTCTTCACTGGTCTCTTTCACACCTCCTGTGCAAGGGAAGATGCTTCCACACATTGTACACCAAATCGTGTTACTATCGACGCCTCTTCCACAAACAGCACGCGCCACCTGCCAGTCCTCTCCACTGCGCCACAATTCGTTCCAGACACTATGTTTTACTTTATTGTCCTTATGGTGTCATGTAAAAATGGTCTTGGCAAAATATTCTCAGGAAAAGCTTCCAAACAGAAATGACATAGCTGAAGCGTTCTCAGCTGGCAATGAACTGACTGAAAATTTGCTTTGTCTGTAGAATCCAGGTTTGAACTTTTTGTGTAATTTGCATGTTCACAATGCTTCTTTGAATACGTAATGAACATTCAGGAGAATTTTCTTTTTTTCTCTGTAGGTTGTAGAGAAGCGCGTGCCCACAGAGGCAGTCGGGGTGTTTGGCCTCGTAGATGGAAGGTATCAAATAGTGGAGTATTCAGAAATATCGCTAAGTGTTGCAGAAAAGCGAACGGCAAGCGGAGATCGTCTTCTTTTCCGTGCAGGAAACATTTGCAACCATTTCTTTACAATTGATTTTGTAAAGAGAATCTGTGAAAAGCATGAAACGGAACTAAAGCATCATGTAGCGAAGAAAAAGGTGCCTACTATTACTGAGGACGGGAAACCATTAATTCCGACCTCTCCTAACGGCATTAAAATGGAGAAATTTGTCTTCGATGTGTCGTGCTTTGCCAAGTGAGTCTCAACATTATAAAATGTGGTAAATGTGTTTCAAATATTGCTAGTGTTAGTGCTAGTACATCCTAGTGGAACTTGACAATACCCTTGAATAGGGGTTCTCCGGATTTGGAGAGGAAGTAATTTACACATTGTGTAAATACATCATGTAAAGTTTTTCTAACGTACAATGCATCTATAGCAGTTAGCGAATTGGACATTTATATGTCACATTTGAAAGATATGTTGCCTTACCAGTTATTTGTCCTTAATGTCAGGTTTAATTAACTGCATACTGATTTACTCATGTTTGGTAGGAACAGAATTACTTGTAGATAGATATCGGCGGACCTAGCACACAACCTTGCAATTTCCATTTTTTTATGACCGTCACCGGCAGCAGAGGATTGACAAGCACTCCTCGCAACTGACGAGATTGATGCTAGTGTGAGCAAGAATGTAGCTGTAGAGCTGTCACGTGTGTAACCGCAGAAAACTCAATAATAACCTGAGAATCTAAGATGCCAATTCGCGTATGTATAGGGTTTATATAAGACCAGAATTAATTTGTATTTTATCACTAAATTTCTCAGCAAGAACATGTTACCTAGCTATCACGTCGATAATAAAAAATTCGAAGGGAGTACATGAGACGCAACAAAAATTCATTGAATCAATATCCCTGAAGCGACAGTCTACATGTATTTACATTCATTTCACAACGTAGCGCAACATACGTTTCAGTCATTTCCTACCTGCATCCCTACCTATGAAGCAGCTTTATTCACGAGTCAGAAAGCTATATTGTAATTAGTATCTATCCAAAGTCAGCGATGAATTTATACACATGTAGCATTTTTCATGAATCGTTTTTATCAACATTTATCACTTTTCCGTTTTTTTCGTCATTTTTAATACTTCTGATACTTCTCTGTCACAGCCATTCTAAGTAACAGTAAGTGTATTTGGTTCATGCACTCTGCTCTAATGCTTGCTCAATATATCCAAACTTACACAAGAAACAACTTAACAAGCACACTCAATAGATCAAAAGAACAAAATTTGAAGATGCCAAACTATACTGACTGTTCCGGAATGTCGACCTGTAAGGTACTATCTCGACCGGTTCTAACTCTATCAAATCACTGCAATTGCTTGTCATATCAAAATTTGATGAGTAGTTTTCCCACGTCAGTGTCTTGGGTATTTTCGTAGTTTGATCCTTTAAATAATTCTTGTTTCATTATTTCAATTACGATTTACATTGAGTTGATGTTTTTTGAAATTTCTATTTAGTCTTCAATAGACATTGTCCAATATGAATCGATGACTATTTAGTTGTTTTAGTTAATTTCTGTTTTAGATTTTCTAGGCGGTTTTACAGTTGTCATACAACAGACTACTTAACTTATTTTCAGAATTTTCTCAATTTCATCATGAAATATATTCCAATTGCTGGCTACCGTATATGCTCTACTCAGCATTCCAATAACCAGACCCCGGTGCCACGCTCTTGGACAGTTTGTTTCAAAATTTAATAGCACATTTGTGAACGTTTCTTTTCTAAAGATGCTAGTTTCCAAATTATTCGTAATATTTATTTTAACATCCAAGAATGCTATACTATTGCCTCAAATATCTACAGTAAATTTTAAATTTTTGTGTTGTCTATTTAAAAATTGGTGAAACCGTTCTACTTTCTTCATATCATCAAAAACGCAAATGCAATCATCTACATATCTTGCGTAATAAAGTGGACTGCATTCTTCATTCATCCAGTTTTGTTCCATATGTGACAAAAATAGATTTGCGAGTGTAGGAGCAAGGGGGAACCCATACTTACACCATCTATCTGCTTAAACATTTGTTCATTAAATAAAAATTGACCACCCGTGGCAAACAGGCACAGTTTTTTAAATACAGCCCTGCCAAACAAAGGCTTATTAGTTGAATTCTTATCATAGACTAAATTAGCCGCCAGCTCAATTGTTTCATTTACAGGTATGTTCGTGAACAGTGATTCAACATCATAACTAATTAAAATATGTTTGTCATGAAAAAGTTCTTGATTTTTATTAATTTCTTCTATCAAATGAGAGGTAGAATTCAACATATGTTTAGAATTTATATGTGGTTTTATTAGATTATCTAAACATTTTGCCAAATTGTAACTTGCAGAGCCAATAGTACTTATTATTGGTCTCATAGGTTTGTTATCTTTGTGCACTTTCACAGTACCATAGAGCCTACCGGGCTCACTGCCAGAAGGACTAATAAACTTGTACGTTTTCTCATCAATATATCTACGCAAATACTTATAAATGTAACGATACAATCTGCCTTCCTCGGTTACTGTCGGATGTTTGCGAATGTCATCCTCATCATATTCAATTTTTTGGAATTTAGTTACGTCTTTTAAAATATCACTCATTTTTTGTTGTACTCAAATGAGTTGACTATCACCAATCCATTCCCCTTATCAAAGGAACACACTTTTATATCCTTGCGTTTCGCCAACTTTTCCAGTACTTTGTGGGTTTCACGATTGTATTTATCATTACATATCTTTTTTCCAGCTTTAAAGAGGTGAGTTGCAGCTTCCTGAATTTCACGTTTTACCACTGGTGTTAAATTAAATTCATTTTCATTTTTAATGTTAACAGCAATAGCTTTTTCTAATTGGTATTTAATCTTATGATTACAAATATTTTTAGGAATCACACTATGTTTAAGGCCAAACCTTAGTACTTCACGCTCTTTTAGGGTTAATTCATAGTTACTTAGATTAACAAGGCAATCCGGAGATTTGATCCGATTATTTAACCATAACCGTTTTAGTTTATCATTATGTTTATTTTCAACCTCCTTCAACTTAGGTTGAATACTACGTATCACTATCAGTTTCAAGACCACAAGTCTAAACCAGGACAATTGATCCTTAATTTTGCAAGTAATGTCATCAATTTGTTTGGTGTTATGTTTAATCATTTTTTGTACATATTTAATCAGAGCTTCGACCACTAGTCTATCACAATTATCAGCAATCTGCGACAGCGATTTAAGCTTCGGAACTTTGATCGTTAAGAACTTTGGTACAACTTTTAGGAAAATACATTTCTCAAAGTACGCAAGGTCAAGTTGCAATTTTAGCACCGTGGTCTGGCACCGGGGTCTGGTTATTGGAATGCTGAGTAGAGCATATACGGTAGCCAGCAATTGGAATATATTTCATGATGAAATTGAGAAAATTCTGAAAAATTTTTGAATGCAATGGTTATACTAAGAACTTTGTTCTTAAAATTGTTTCGGACTACTTAACTTAAAAATATCTGACATTTCTCATAGACCAAGAAGATTTTGAAATATTTATCAATGAGATATAATAAATTCGCTGTTTAAACGGGAGGATTGGCGGTGGGAAATACCATACCAATATACCTATGTGCAATTTGTATTTTAGCTATTTAATGAGACAAAATTTATTGCTATGATTAAATCATTCTTATCTATTTGCTCTTCAGGAAATTTGTCGTATGGGAAGTGGAACGAGAAGATGAATTTGCACCACTGAAAAATGCCCCCGGAACAGGAAGAGACTGTCCCGAAACCTGTCGCGAAGCTCTTCTGTCGTATCACTCGCGCATACTTACCAAAGTCAACAAACTGGTCAGCAACGGAACGACAAATGGTGAACACAAGTACGACGTGGAAATCTCCCCTCTGGTCTCTTTTGAAGGAGAGGTAGGTTTTTTTGTATATCGGTGATATCGTAGGCTTACAGCCTATCGTTGCCAGAAGAAGTGTGTGTCTCCCTACTTCGAGCCTGTATTTGACTTGTTTCATTGATGCAAGTTAAAGTTCAGACAGAAAATGCCAAACAATTGCGCGTCTTGGTGGATTTGAACCATGACTTCTGGCACTCTAGGCCAACCTTCTACCAACTGAGCTATCGACGAGCAACAATGTATCCATAGTCATCGCTGTAACCTAGCCTAGTGGCTTCATCCCCAAGACAATCGCAGTATCAGCCGTCAAGTCAAACTGCTATTACCAAGATATCAGTAATCCAAAGTCAGCATCATGTCATTGAATCACACCCTACCTGGCTCTAGAACGCGTCGAGACTACGAAGGGAAAGGAATTCAGTCTCCTCCTCAATTTCTGAAGTGTTGCTTAGAATTAAGTACAAATATATTCAGCGAGTAGTGTTTGACTTCTGTTGGTTTTAGCGCACTGATCTTCATACTGTAAAGCAGGGCATAGAATTTTCCGTAAATTTCGTTAATTGACCACGAATTTAGTTGGATTCGCAATTCGCTCACAAATGCTATAAAATACAAGGAGGGTGAGAGGTAGGATATCAGAATTTTTGTGTTCCTTTCGAATTTCACTGTAATAACTGATAAGCAAATACCTGCTAATTTTGCGCTTTTGCTTATTCGTCGCATACAAGTTGTCAGAAAATCTAATAAATTTCAAACTTTAAAATAGCATACATAAAGGTTTATATATTCGTTACGATATAAAATGGAAATTAATTCAAATGCAAAGCATGGCTGATATGAAGCATGGAGTGCATGGCAGTGTTCCTATTCCGACGATACTGTAAGAACAGTAGGATTCATGAGCAAATTTTTGTACTTATGGACATCTATAATGAATTTTGAGAAGAAATTATTTCGATAAGTTTTGAAATTTTATTTTTGTGCATGCTGCTGTTGTTGTTGTCTAATGCCTCAAGCCGTAGCCTCACTCGCCTCCACCCCTTCCAGTACGCCAACGATTCCCGAGGTCTGGTACAGAGAGGCAAAGCATCATTACCAACATGCACACCCCAAACTGACCCTCATACCTTCCCCCGCCACATCTTCCATAATGTGTTCCACCCCATCTTCCATTTCCGCACGCATCCTACACATCCCCAATGCTGCTATTGTTGGCATGCTTCCTTTCATGGAGGTCTAATCAACTTCAATATGGATAGCCACCGATTCCTGTGGGATGCAGCATGCTTGGTTTACCAGACAACGGTCAGGCAGGAAGCGTCGTGCATGTTCTCCATGTATCGCGTCCTCGGTCATCCTTGTCAACGTTTCCCGTCTACCACACCTTGCAGAGCGAGCCTCTCCATCGACGTTAGATCTCTTCTGATGACAGGCCTGGTAGTATTTCAACCTTATTTGGATGATCATGTCATGTAAGATGTTATGCAACTTCACACAATGTTTCATATTTCACATTCACATTAGTTCTAAGCGCAGTCCGTGGTGTTCTCAAAAGTCTCCTCCAACACCACATTTTGAAACTGTCTCTTCTGTGCTTCTCAGCCTTGGTTGTCAATATGTGGCGACTGGAATCAGCGATTTGACAAGGCGAAGCTGTGCGGAATTCCTCTCGTTATTATTACTCTAAATCTTCACGAGACTCGTAGCCACACTTTTTGTTTGGCCTATTAGACTTCCAATATCGGTTTCACATTTCCCGTCACTCACGATGTGTGATTCTTGCAAGTAGTTGAATTGTTGGACTCTATCTACGACTTTTCCGTCAAGCAAGAAAATGGGGTTATCAGTTGAGGCTGGACTGCGTATCCTCATAATTTTTTTCGCCACGTTGGTGAACAGTTCATAACGTTCACCTTCTGTCTTCAGATTTTTTAACAACCACTTCATTTCGCCTGAGGATTTGTGATGGGCCAGCCTGCCAAAACAGCACCTCCAGTGAAGTCGTCCAGTACTTCACGCTTGTTGTGCATGTACAGTATGTATTCAGGAAGTGTTGACAACACACACTCTTGACGCACTTCCTGGCTTCAAAAAGTTTGCACAGTACGTATATAGCTTTTACTTGTGCATTCTGTTGGTTACAATATTTTTATGAAGCACACTTAGGTGCTGTGACACTCATCAGACGAAGGTTGTCAAGCGTTCTCCGAAGCTGAACACAATCGAACGCCTTGTTAGAGTGAACAAAGTAATTCTTTGTAGACTTCTTTGCGCTTCTCGATGACATGACGTCAATTCCTCTTCCTTTGACATATCCAGCTTGATCCACGGATATTTTTAGAGATCAAGACTTCTTTGAAATTACTTCTTTAATATTTTTCAGCGATTGTAGCTCTCTTGTCTGAGGAATTGGAGCATCGCGCATCCATTCAGAGCAGCGGAAATATTTTGTTAAAGGCTTTCTTTTTACGACTTTTGCTCAACATACCGTAAAACCTGCAATAGTAGTAGCAGTAGTAAGTAGCGTATATTTACGACTAATGAAAATCCACAGTTACCAGTCAAAGTCACAATTTATACAAGAAAACTTCTGATACAAAAGTATATAGGTATTTTGAAATATCAATCATGGCAGATCTGATAAATACATTGAACTATAAATGTACGTCTCTGCATCATATTCAGTAGAAACAAATGGGGTGAATGAAGAGCTTCTTTTCAGGGTACGACACAGGAATAAACAAGTGCTTTGAGTCTTCTTAGCGTAAGCGAGTGCAAACGATGGTCAGGGTCACTTTCAGCTTTCTTAAATAATTTCATGCCTTAGGTGTTTCGCAATTGCACTCAAAGTTCATTTCGCCATTGGACGTTGTGATACGATGGTCACGTTTTGAAATTCTTTGTAACAAATTGTCTAGTGTTGATGGACCTCCACCCTGACGAAGTGTTTGAAAAATAGATCGCCAACCGGTAATAGACCGTCACTTCTTATATTTCGGCAGTATAGGTAGTGAGTACTGAGATGTTTATCTGTGCAAGGCCTGTCCGATATGTGATGTGTTATTGGCACTTCTTCATGTGTCCCTGTGACTTCTTCATTATTAACGAACGCATTAAAGTGATCATTAAGTGCCTGTAATACTAATCACGATTTGTGTTTCTGGTCATCTTGCTTTTCCTTAAAGGTAGCCATTTTGCGCGCATGATATGCGAGCTATAGATAGACAGTGTGCCATCCTGTTGAGTGTTGAGCCTTCTATACTACATAGTATGCGGGTGAATTAAGCTTAAGTGATAATTGTCAATAATATCTGTAAATCGATTGATTGAATATCAATCAAACATGTATTGAATTTTTCTATCAAATATTCATTGAATACCTTCCAAAGGTCGAGCCCCGAAAGTGTCATGTGGTCTCCGTGGCACAGTGGTAAAGGGCTTTGCCCAGAGATCTTTCGGTCCAGAGTTCGAGCCCCGAAAGTGTCATTGGAAGTCGGTAGGAAGGGCATCCGGACTGAAAGTACTACAACGCTCCAGAAAAGTCTGACTATGTCAGCATCGTCCCAGCCCCAAGAATGGGGAGCAGTGACGTTAGAGCTTTATCTTTATCAAATGTTCATTGAATGTCTGTCAAATATGTATGTATTGTCATACTAATTTTCAATCACAAATGAATAAGCCAATGTGCAAATAATTTCACAATATATCGAGCATTTCGTAAAGCAATCAGCTATTTGAATTTTTTATAGATAGAACATACACGTAAATACATGTTTTATTGAAGCGATATTTCATGATACTTTTAGACTGGAAGATGTTGAAAAAAAAACAGACCGCCATGGGTGTCTATTACAGGTTTTACGGTATATGTATACAAAGAAGGATCTACAAAATACAGTAGATGTACGCGGATTGTGGAAATTGATTGAAAAATCTTCAGGCAACGAAGTTTTCTCGCATCCATGACGGACATCCATGTTGAGACTTCTGAGAAAAAAGAATCCTCTCATTTTGCAGAATGAAAGAATGCGTTCGCTAGATCTAATCAGCAAATTTAATCCGTATTTCCAATCGACAATATGTAGTCTATAAAATTGAATTCCTCAATTGCCATGAAGTTTACATCAGTAATGCGATGCGGAAACTCCAGATTCGAAATAAAGAAGACTTAACACAGCGAAATTCCTCAGCAGATAAACATTTAATAAATTGTCATGCAGCAAAACAGCATCTGGAAAGCAAAAATAAAAGGAATTGGACAACACAGAGACCCATCAATTCACACGAAGAGTCGTGCACTACACAGTTTGATATATTTAGCACAATAACTTTCTTCTCCATCTTAATAATGTTTTCCATGTTTTCTATATCTATCTCGTTGACTTTGAAAAATGTATATCTTCTATGCTATCATGTACGAAAGCCACTTTTTGACAATGCTGGTTTTGGCGAAGGCTTAACTGAAATGAAAGCAATTAAAACAACAGCAAGGTTTATTTCTCAATGGCTCTCACGTTAAATGTACATATTTGGACGATGTCGTTTTCCCTCGACATATCTCTTGCTCGACAGCACAATTTTAATTTATTCAGCACTTGTATATCTGACGATGCTCAAGCAGAAGATGCATTACTGAGATGTCAAAGTTTGTAGCAACTAGGAGACTAAATTTAGCTTCCATTTACAGCTCTGCTAAGATTAAAACTAAAGGTACAATTTGTATGTCGGTCATTGTATGCCATTCACGCATATTGCGCATCAAATTGTTCGTGTAAACAAACTAGACAATAATAAAAATTTTAAGACAATTAATTTAAGACAATTTTAGTTCTGCACAAAAGCTTCATCAGGGATTAATGGTTAATTGAGCTAGCGCCTTCTGACTACACCAGACAGGGACATATAAATTAACCATTCTAGGACATCAAAACTTGTGGTTTTCTGGAAAACTTTATTCAGTTTGCACTTTCCACTGTGCTAACATTCAAAATGAAAATTGAATCCGAATGCAGGATAAACAAGAGTGAAACATGAATAAATTTTCGTCGAGTCTGTTGAAAGTCAACTCAAAGACGCTCAAAAAGGTCAGATGTGGAAATCAGTGCAGCAGGAGCAACTTAAGCCTGCTGTTGCCAGAATTACATGCGAAAAACGAGTTAAGAGTTGAGGCAGTTCATACTATTTTTAAGGCTGTATCTCGTCTAACATGCATTAATCCATGCTAGCATGAGTAAAACCACAATCAAGCGAAAATCATTCGATATTGTGGTCGTAATCAAAATCTAGGTGTAGTCTGCTGCGTTAGTTAAATTATGAGAAACATGAAATGATTATTTTCAGGTTGAATTCAGTGAAAGAGATGCGTGTAGGAACAAGGCACGCCCATTCTTGCTGGTGTTTTGCAGTATCTTCTAATGACACGCACATACACATGTGTGCACATCGAAAAAATGTACTTTTTTTATTCATTGCTATTTTTATTCAAGCAGTATTGTGACAGATATATTGTGAAAATTTAGCTCTCATGGCTTGTCAATAGAGTGGAGACTGCCGAAAAGTAAGTAAGTAAGGTTCACTTTCCCTTTGAATTTTGTTTGATGTTGGATTTGCCTCTTTTTCTATCTCTCTACACAAATCTTTTATAAAGTGTGACATGAGGTCAGGAGATATTCTAATAACACTGATTCTATAATTTCTAAGAAATCACTAGGCCCTACTTATGCCGTCCGGCAAATTGTCACATTTTCGCCCGTGCATTACTAACAATTGTTTTTGACGACCATGTTTTATAGTTGTCTATATAATTAAGCACATAGCAACCCACGGTGCCCTTGAAGGCGAAAAATTATGACCAAAATTCTCCAGAAAAACTGTTGACATGTTCTGATTTGGCTATGTGTAGGAAGTTGTAAAACGTAAATTTAAAATCATCCATCGAGCTATTCTCGAGAAAATTCAAAATTTGAATTTTAGTAGTATGATAGGTTGAAATATTATAAATACCAAAATCAAAATTCTCCAGAGAAACTGCTGTGACTTTCTGATTTGTCTATGTATATGGAGTTGCAAACAGCAAATCTTAAAACAATCCATCGAGCTATTTACGAGAAAATTCAAAATTTGAATTTTTATAGTAGTATGATAAGTTAAAACATCAAAAATATAAAAAACAAAATTCTCCAGAGAAACTGTTTTGATTTTCTGATTTATCTATGTGTATGGAGTTGCAAGCAAATAATTCCAATACAATTCATCGAGCTATTCACGAGAAAATTCAAATTTCCAAGTAGTTTAACACATTACAATATTGCAAATTGTAGGAAAACTATTCACGAAATTTCGATTAAAGCTAAGTTATGCATGAACTCGTCGATATCTAGTATATAGTGATGTAATGTCTAGTATTGGGATATCAATTTTTACAAGCTGAAATGACATTGTGAATTCAAATGGCACATGTGCGATACAATTTTGCTTGTCTCAAAGCGATCCAAGAGTGGAAATGTGTTCACAATTTACTTGACCTACATTTGCCGGTATGTATGCATCCTAGCTCTGTGCTTCATCATCATGAACGACATAACAATTCATTGCTTGTAAATTGATCATGTAGAATTTAGTTAGATTCAATCAAAACATTTTCATCTTTGCGATCGTGTTATTGTTCAAGTTTGTTTATATCAAATTACCTCAAATCATTCTTTGTATTGAAAATGGCAAAAGAATGTTCACGGCATGATTCATCAACAGCTGCGCAAATACATGTAACTTGGTCCTTCCATTGTTGCGGCATAGAGTTCACGCCATTGATCCATTGTTCACTAATTGATTGAAGAAGCGCAGTGCCTCTGTCAGGTTGCTGTCATTATCTTTCCTGGCAATTTTGTTCTGACTCCTGCAGGACATTGTACGACGACCGTATCTGCATATTGAACTGAACAATCATGGCCCATCGAACAAAACGTATGTCACACGAGAATGTCGTCGAGTCGTTTGCATCCTGTGTATGAACAAAGCTAAAGAAATGCGACAAATTACATCAAGGATACATGATTTGATTAAGAGTACATTTTTACTGGCAACGAACTAAATGATGATCGACTTCCCACAGCGATTTGTTCAACGTGTAGATTGAAATTGGAACAGTATGCAAAGCAAAACTTCGGCTCTAATATAGAAGTGTTTGACTATTCCTCCCTATCCAGAACGTATGCCACTCGCACATATGAGCCAGATTATTGTTCATGCACCGTTTGCGAAGTAGCAAGAAGCAATATCAATTCAGTAAGCAATTTCGGGTTGAAGAAAAGCCCTGTTGGCAGGCCGTCAACATCAACTGATCAACGTCCAGTCAAACCAACACCGATTGTGCTGTGTCCTCTCTGCTTGGGTTATATCGGAAGAGGGATATCCAATCGATGTGGCAAAGCTGATATATTACTTTACTTTATGCGGCATATTCATTGCTGAACTTCGGCCGATCCATTGGAGATGGTACGCCACAGTTTTCGCTCACGCGTTGCGCCGTTCAATTCGTGCATGTTGAGTCCGGTCCATTTCATGATGTTGACATACTGCGTCCTGGGCCTTCCTCTGCGCCGGCTGCCCTCCATGTTGCCTTGCAGGACAGTTCTCGTTAAAAGGCAGCCTCCCTCCCTGCATTGATGACCGTAGAAGGAGAGTTTCCTTTTCCGAATGTGTCGAAGTAACATAGGGGTAGTGGCCAGTTGCTCGAAGATGCTGGCATTCGTTCGGTGCTCTCTGTAATTTATGCGCAACATTTTCCTCCAGAACCACATTTCGGCAGCTTCGATGTGTTTCTCGTCTGCAGTTTTCAGCGTCCATCCTTCCGCTCCACATGATAGAATTGGCCACACAAGCGTCTTCACTAATTTCAGCTTGAGCTTTGTTGGTAGTGCCCTATCTGCCCATAGCTTGTTCAGTCTGGTCATCTTCGCCTTAGCCATAGCTATTCTCACACGGACGTCTTCTGTGCAACTTCCATCATTTTTCTTGATAGAGCCAAGATATTTAAAGCGATCAACCTCTGCAACAGTCTCAGCCCCAACTGTGATTGTGTTATCTTCATCGCGTGTTGAACCGACTCGCATTACTTTTGTCTTCCTTGCATTTAGCTTCAGCGACCTCTCAATTCCTGAGGTATTTACCTGGTCAACCATCTCCTGCATTTCACTCATGTTCTACTCTCATGTGTAATCAAAGCTGTGTCATCGGCATACCTGACATTGCTCATTTGTCTGCCTCCGATATTCATGCCAGCGTTCACCATGTTGCGGATTTTTGCAAATTGAAAAAAACAGGTTTAGGACCGTGGAGTGAGCAGTCGGTTGAAGCAGCTCATTATGACTTTTCTGAGACTCGGAATCGGTACAAAATCAATGAATCGCATCCAAGTTTTGGCAATCGTCTTCTTTCCGCAGTATCAGTCTACAACAGCAGACATATTTGAGAACATTTGAGTTGAGGGTAATCTTTTTTTTTTTAATTTGAAGGAACAGCTCAAGCTTAAAACCAGTAAAATAGGCATAAGTAGAAAAGAAATTGGGCAAATTATAATTATATTATTCTAGCATTATTATTTTCTCTTCAATGATGAGAAGGATGCAAGGATTTAGGTAAAGGGCTTTGAAGACAAGTGACAGATTCAGATTCTAATTTCGTTTAAGGAAAAATACGCTTTGAATTTGAAGGAACAGCTAAAGCTTAATACCAGTAAAATAGGCATAAGTAGAAAAGAAATCTATGTCTTACAGAAATACTACATAAGTCTTCGTACATAGGATATAAATTGATGAAGTTGCTATCATAACGCAGCTTGCGTAGCTTAAATGTAAATTCAATTAAATAAAAATGGCTAATTGCATGCACATTTCAAATAAAAAAAGAAAATACATGTCACATGTATATGGTAAATAATGCACTCTACATGTCAGGACCTACAAGAATACGCAAAGCAGTCACATTAGTCAAGCAAACATTGTATGTAAGTCGTACATGCAAAACATCATCTGGTTTAATAGCAGGATTGCATGTAGTCAGCTATTTCATGAAACCAAAAAAAGGAATTTATCATAATTATTGTACTGGTCATAGAATTCAAATTTCGAATTTTCTCGTGAATAGCTCGATGGATTGTATTGGAATTATTTGCTTGCAACTCCATGCACATAGATAAATAAGAAAATCAAAACAGTTTCTGTGGAGAATCTTGTTTTTTATATTTTTGATGTTTTAACTTATCATACTACTATAAAAATTCAAATTTTGAATTTTCTCGAGAATAGCTCGATGATTTTAAATTTTACGTTTTACAACTTCCTACACATAGCCAAATCAGAATATGTCAACAGTTTTTCTGGAGAATTTTGGTCATAATTTTTCGCCTTCAAGGGCACCGTGAACCAGCAAATAGAGACTAATACATCTGCATCTTAATAGTAGTCAACTTATTCTTTCAAGTTAGTGAACGATATTTTAATCATCAACATCCTCTCAACTCTATCTTTTATTAGTTGACCTCAACTCGGTCTGATTCCAATTTTTTCAAATTTGGAATATTCCCTTCCAAATCGATACAAAGCAAACCATGTAGGGATATTGGTACCAGAGCATTACGATCACCGTAGGGAGTCATTGAACTGGGGTATTGAAATAGTCATTAAGACCGGACACACACACGATAAGCCATTGCCCCATCGTTGCGGCACGATCCTTCATAAACCAGGAGTCATAAGTCATAAGTCTCATTCCTCATGATGGATAATACGAACAGGTAGAAGAAGAAAATAGATGAAACTTTCTAATTTGCAAACAAAAATTGGGCGAACCCAAACTCGCCTCTCAGATTTAACTTTCCGTAATCTATTCTAGTAAAATATCACAGCAGGATCCAGCTTTTTGCCAGCCGTGCTCATCGTGCTCGTTAAAAGAAATGCTTATGAAGGACACGCCACACCACCAGATCACGATCTCATGCTGTGTGCATCATCTAACTAAAACTTGACTACTATGAACAGTGCTGATATCATCGGCTAAGGATTTCCAAAAATATCGCAGCTTTTGGCTTATCGAGTGTGCCTCCGGTCTAACCGAGCTTCAATAGTGGCTGAGACGTGTTTCTGTATATATCTATATATTTTCATGGCTTCCAAAGTCACATGTTGATGCTGGAAGCTCGATAGCTTCTACTATCATTTCATAATCGTCGATTTTGAGGAGAGCATAATGCAGTAATCATATATATTCTGTCTTTCCAGGATCTTTTGGAAGCAACTGAAGGGATCGATTTGCACGTGAAATCTCCGAGTCACATCGAAAGAAATGCCGCTGGAAAAATTGTGATACGATAGGTCGCATTATTGTAGCAGAGCTGACGAGTCTGTTTTAGATGCGAATGATGTTTGACATCACAAAAATTGCAGAGCACCAGTTTGCCTCGGCATAGGATGGAAAGACATCCTTTATTGAGATCTGACATGTCACATAAACGGATAGCATTTGTAAACGCATCATCGATCTAATTGATGATAGAATTCTTGTTAACTCAGTGAATTATATGGATGTGTTCTACACATACTACAATATTGCATTCTTTGCATAATGTTGCTTTCCAATTTTTGAATTTAATTCGGAAATCAACTCATTGGTTAACATTCATCTTCACAGACTTAATAGACCTATTTGGCGATATCAAATTATTGAATGATGACCAATAGTCGAATTCTTCCAGTCAATTGACATCCAGTTTCATACTTAGGTAGAGATTGAAAAGTATACTTTTTTGAAATTTGGTAACTTAGGGTTTTCATTTCATGCTCATAGCATCAGCCTCAGCTCTGCTACATTCCCTGCTACGTATTTCGCTTCAGCAATACAACTGTTTCAAGTGCCAAAATCAGACATTATGTGCTTCCGTGACGATAAGTTATTGGCTTTTGGATCACGGAGACAAAGTTATATTTGGAAAATTTTGAGATAACTCCAACATTTTAGGGAAAATTGTCTGGTTAATTTGTTAGATTCTTGCATATTTTGTTTTTGGTTCTCTCGACTTCGCTTGAATGACAAATTCAATTGAACTTCCACAAGCGATATCACAGGATGCGTTGTTGTACCTCAAGTGCCTGCAATACGTCCATTGGTGTTACGTCCATATTGTCGTCAGATATTACTTTTCAAATCCCAATTATAATATTGAAATAAAAATGTGCTCTTTTTATTATCAAGTCGTATGCCAGTCATAGGATGCATGTAGACTCAGGACTTAGTCCATCGTGATCAATGGAAGTTCGACGAAGTTTATGTTGGCGATCACATTCATATTGGTGGGCGCATGCATAGTTTCGTCACCTCCTTTAAACCGTGTTTCTTTTAATAGCCAATGAAGCACCATTAATTAAACGTCTTGCTTTATTCCAGATTCCGCTATAACTTAATCAAGATCTTAATGCAGAGGGATTTGATTGCTGTTGCCAATTTACAGACAACAATATCAACAATTAGATATTAGATCTATCTGGTACATAGCTTATCCACTTTTCGTTTTCATTCAGCTAGTCTTTAACTCAAAAGAATTAGGCCTAAATCATCGTCTGATAGTTGACGTTGAGTGTGACAGAGATACTAGCTTCGAACACAAATCACCGCTGCGGACAATAACAATGAATGATAGAAGGTGCAGTAAAAACATTTATAAGAATGAATGGTAACTCCAAGACCTCAACAAAGGATCAATATAACGTAAAGAAGTCAGCTTATGTATTTCTGGTTCACATGACCTGATGAGTCGTGAAATATTGGCAGTTAATAAAAGTCAATTTACGTCGCAGATCAATTTCTTTTGTGGCATTTAGGTAAAATTTACTAAGAGATGTAGGTCAGTAAATAATAAGTTTCTCAAATTTTCGCTTGTTTTCGGCAAGAGCCAATCAACATACAAAATGACCTATCAATCAGACACTGATCAAGAAGAGTCTTAGGCCTGTCAGAACAAAGTCGATTTCAGATGTTCCTATAACAAAAAAATGATTGTATTCCATCGAAGTGAGCATTGGAGATAATGAAAAGGTAGCTTTAAAATGAAACTGATTTCCCGAGTCTCAAGATCAAACGAGTGACCATTTCCTGATTGTGGACATAGCCTAATAAGCTCTTTGTTTCGTTAATGAGACATGGGTTTACCGCATCTAATCCACCTTGTTTTGTCAAACCCTCACCAAAGTTCGTTACATAATTGTGATTCGACCGATTTATTCTAAGTTCAACACCACGTTTGATGATAACGTCAGACTTTTATACATGACATAAGACAATTATGACTCTAAGACAGTTCCATGCACATATATCCTATTTTCAACATAGTTAAGCGATGCCCAATAGGCAATGCGATTCCTAATGGTGATGGTCGAGTAGCAACCGAGATAGTGGTTATTTCCCGAGTTGCGCGTAGAACTCCCGCACTAAACCAAATAATTGAAATCAAGGCCTGTGAAGAGGAGACTCACCAAATTGTTGTATTCGATCTCGCAACATTAACGTACGTCATGGCTGTCCACCAGTACGTATGTAGGACCGATTTTTAAGTAGTTTTATGGGAAAGATGTCTTAAAATGTAAACATCTGCAGCAGCAGCACGACGGTTTTATCTGACACTGTTATTTCGATCTTTCAACTTCAATATGTTTCAACGAAAATTTAGTGTTTTGGCTAAATATTGACTGCTTATATGCAGGCTATATGTTAATCATCTGCTAAGGCATTCCATATGAATGAAATCAATCTCTGAATTCACTTTTGCCAAGTAAAAAGCATAACTTAACTTGATTTTGAACTTCTTGTGACAGTAGGCCCTATATGACTATAGACCGCAAGTCCTATCGATGCAATTGATGGACGATTATTGTTGGCACTTTGGTCCCACTATTGTTAACATTCAACATTATACACTTTGGAAATAAGGCGCATTGATTATTGTAGGTGAAATGAAAAAATAATTTTCTCACTTATGACTCCAGAGGCGACGGATCGCTTTGAATTTTGTAGCCAGCAGATGCCGACAACTCTTTTCTTGTCGTGTCACACACACATTTTTTGTAGAAAACGTGAAAATGAGGCGCATATGGATAGCGCACGTAAACAAATTGGCTAGGTTAGTCAAAAGAAAAAATCAAGTGCTTCTAAATTGACAACAGGTTATTTACAAATCGCACTGGTAGACATGCTACGGTATGGTACCAGCGTGAATTTCAATATTGTGCCAAATAATCTTATTACATTATAACATTTAGACAAAATTTCAGCAGCCATTTTTATCCTGAAAATTCTTTATTTGTTGATATCAAATAATTCTGATAAAGTGCAGCACTTTCTGCAAAGATACACGATCATATCAAGCAACAAAAATAATCATGAAAACGATGTGTTATGACAAGAACTTACAAGAACATTTATTATGCGGCAATTAAGGCGTAACTGAGATAAAAGTACCTCAATCAAATTAGCAGTTCCTTAAAACAAATTTATTCAGTTGCATTAGTCCACTATTTTGAGAGAGACCACCCATACTTCTTCAAAGTCATATTCTTGTAAATGAAAATATGCAGCTTCGAGAAGTATTCAAAGTTCTCCAATCGTTAAATAAACGCAACGATGATCAAAAATACATTAGTAAATATCAGAAGAAGAATTGAAACTGTTACAAGATTTACAAGAAATTTAAATGCAAGCTCAAGAAATGCTAGTTACAAAATACTAACACCACACTTAATACCTTTCATTTAAGGTACAGAAATCATTCACCGACATTGATTGGACAAAGAGAAAATATAATATAAAATTGGAACGATGCGATATTTGGATAACATAATTCTAGACAATATCTAAATCTTTCAACACCGATTCCACCGTTTCTAGGTTTGTGACAAATTGCATTCCATCACCAGCCGGTTTGTGGGCTGAAGGCAGAATCAAACGAGTAAAGATATCGCTTTTTGTTCGAATGCCTAAAAAGTTTATCCAATTTCGCATTCGACCCAAGTCATAAGGATTTTTGTATAAAAGTCCCTTTTTCTTCATACGTAGACTGAACTTCTTATTGATATGAACTTCAATACTTGTCTCCCCGCTGCTGATGAGTCGTGTGTGCCAGTAAAGTAGAAGACTCAAAGCTAAAGTTACTCCACTTGTCAACATGAATTCGTAACATACCAAATAGTGAGCCCATCTCTCCGGCAGAATGCCTCTATGTTTCGATGTCACGTAAGTACTCGTAGGATGGCTTCGTTGAACACGAGCTAGCATGTTCAGAGGATAAAGTGGTGCTGGAAATGGAAGGTTAGGAAGAGCTTCTTCACCGTAGAAATGTATTTTGAATTCATTATAGGCAATGAATGTAACATACATGCTGCCCATCCACATGTACACGATGAAAAGATAGAAGTAGCGACGATTAAACCAACCTACACAGTTGTTTAGCCATGGACAGTGATGGTCCATCACTAATATACAATGATCGCAGACTGAGCAATGATGCGCTCTCGGTGGTCGTGGACAGATGCAGCGTTTACAGACTGATACCACGTTGTATAGCGTTTCCGGCGGTTTCCCTGGATGCGTAAATGTGGCTCGAAAATAGTGAAACACGATGTTTACCAGTAGCCAATGTCCAACTACCAGATGATAAAGACACCAAAGTTTCGATTCAAAATACTTAATAGGTAGGAGGCAGGTATAAAATCCAAGTACTACAGAAGTCGTTAAGGTTATGACCAAAACGACCAGAATCGGTCCAACAATATCCATGAAGTTATCGATGACAGTGATCAATGGATTGAACATAGTCTCGAATACGGTGCTCGTTGTTGTAAAATGATTGTAGCAAAGGATTCCGGAATAAATTCGCAGTTTTCTCTTCAATGAACGTGGGATTAACGCTGCGAAATTCGGTTTCCACCGGCAACGCATAATTCATCTGCAAATGAGAACAAAAGAAAACTGAAAATGGAACTTCATCAAACAAAAGTGACAGTTCAAACTTAACAGTCAGTAATCGTAAATGATACAACTATCAGAGAAATTGCAATACAATACACTGTTCAAGTCAGTTATTGGTTTGATTCGGTACTTTATCTAATAATTGATTCTATGAATTTTGAGCAAATATTCTACATTCTTACATTCACAATAGTGGTTCATTTTCACATTTTTATTCTACTTGCTTATCAAAGGATTATTAATATAGTAGAGAAACTACTTAGCATAGTCAGATCAGTGTTGTCACTCTAGCAAATGGAAAAATATCTCCGGAAGAACATTCCCCTGAAACAGATTCGGATATCCTGTCCTGTACATCTATGAGATTAAATCTAAAAAAGACAAATGAAATGAGAATAAGCTTTAAAAGAAGGAAACAGCCAAACTGGAATGAGATGAAAAAAGATGGGGAAATAATCAATCCAATTCGTCAAACGAAGATTCTTGGTTTCATCATCTATGAGGAATGTCTTGGCCAGATCACAAATTGAACATAATCAAGAAAGCACAGATGAGAGTACATTTCATTAGTGAAATGATGCGATCAGGTTTCGGAGATGCAGATGTTGTCAAATTTTATTGTGCTTGTATGCGCAGCATTTTGGAATATGGCGCTCCTGTATGGCATTTCAACATCACCACAGCACAATCAAATGATCTTGAATCTGTTCAGAGAAGAGTCATCCGCATGATAGAGCACATTCCAATCGAGTGCCATGATTATAATTATAAAGGCCTTTTGATGAAAAATGGGCTACAAAAATGGGCATTGATTTCCAAAATAATTTTTGCTTAGGATTTCTTTCTATCTTAATTGACAAGGCCACATCGGCGAAATATATTTTGACAAATCACATAAATTTTGGTGCGTAGAAAGACTGAAAATGATATTATTTCAATAATTTCAACTTATAAATTAAAAAAATGACATCTAGGTTTTTCTTTGCTAGATCAATAGAAGTAACGGAAAGTTGGGAGGTCGGCCTGTTGAAAAGCTCCAATGAAAATGAATACTAAAGGGGTGAGGATGGAGCAGAATTTATGAAATACCCAAAGCTGTAGTCCGTCGTTACCATGAGACTTTTCTTAATTGTTCGCAAGGGCTTTCCAACTTCTCCCTCTGTAGCCGTAGCATTCGTGGCTTGATCACTGTCGTCATCGGACAATGATTCAAAAATAGCTAGCAATATCACTCGCGTCGAAGATGAGTGGGATCCGGTAGTCTTTATCCCAGACCATATCTGACAGACATCTTCGGATTTTGTGGCTGCTTTGATGTGCGACTCCTTCATGCATTTTGTGTGCTGGAAGCTTCCTCACGTATGAGATGGTACTTTAGAGGTTTGCCCTCAGTATATGTTTTGACTCTATCGTCCAGTAATATGTTGTGAAAAGGTTACATCCATGGAGGGCAGTTGTCTCGAGCTCGAATGATCCTAAGCGGAAAGCAGACAATCGCATAATGCACACAGACCTGATTGAAGGGTGGACGTCGCTTCATCCATAAGTTCATGTGACTAAACGAAATCTAACTAGTCAATTTCCTGAATCATTTAGACGAACTGTGATTTTGTATGTTTCGTTTGGATCTACCGAGAAAATAAGTACCTATCCACTTCGTTCAGTTTAGTACGTGCAATGTATTTACCACATAATTACTTTATTCACAATTTCTTACTTGCACATTACTTGATTCTCAACAATGCACAAATGCGACAGGCACTCTATGACTCGCTTGAGGCAGAGCATGACAACAGACACCTCTCACAGCTGTTGTTCAACTTCATGTCCAAGGTCGCACCGTGCGGTACCACAGTATCATAATGGCTATGTTCGCTGCCTTTCCAGATTGACTGACCGACGTCTGAATTTTAAAAATAATGCCCCAGATTTCCAGATTCCGAAAAAATATGATCTACGTATCCTGGGTTTTCAAAGATAAATCGCGCTTTTAACAACCAATTCGAGCAAATCTCGAGATCCCGGGACTGGCGGGCGACAATCTTATGACTGAATTTCTGGATCTCGACTGACATCGAAGTAAAAAGCTCAAAACAGAACGCAAATGCTAATAAAGGTAAAATGTATTTCAAACGAGACCAGTGTCCATCATTAGGTAAATGATGATGGACACTCCTACATGGATAGATATCAGGCAATCGATCTGACTAACGATAGACATCACCGGTGTTTGAATGAACTTTCAATTGCGAATCGAAATAAACAGCTGCTTTGACGGAACTCCTCAATAGAAAACAAATCCTTAAACCCGTTATTTGAAACACTATTGCAATGCATTTCATTATTTGAGTCTGCATTCTTGAGGTCAACAGTCGATGCTACATCTTTGTCATTATGTTATCTAACAACATTACGTAAATAAAAATTCAATGATCAAATGATATCATGTAGAAAGGCGCAGCGGCCTTGATGTGTGTCTCAGAACGCATGTGAGCAGTGTTTGCGTGGCCGCGAATTAATGCGCTTTTTTAAATTACATATATCACTCGATGAACGGAGATATATCACAGAAGAGTGATTCTTTTTTCTTGGGCGAAGGTGACTACTTTTCCTTTCATGCAAAAAATACATGGATCCCCCGAACCGGTTGGTTAACTATCTTAACTTGTATACTTACTGGTAACTATATATTATGCACTTTTCATGTGATGTCATAACATATGCAATACATGTACATGATAATAACTATCCTACAGTAACTTCCACATCTTCGTCGACCTCCAGAAGGCATTCGACCGCATCCCAAGAGCCGTCATACGATGGGGCCTCAGACTACAGTGCATCCCAGAAAGTCTGATCGAAATCATCATGGCTTTGTATGTTGATCCCAAGTCAAGAGTTTGTGTTGCTGATGGAGCATCGGAATTCTGCATAGGCGTCGACGTCCATCAAGGATCTGCTCTCAGTTACCTTCTTTTTGTTTTTGATCATAGAAGAGGTGGGCTGAAAGAGCTGCTGTACGGGGATGATTTAGTCCTTACGGGCAAAAGCAAGGAAGAGGTGGCTATGATGTTTCAAGAATGGAAGGAGGATATGGAAAGCACAGGCCTGACAGTGAACACCCAGAAGACCATGATAATGATCAGTGGCAGCAAAGAGAATTCCCCCGTTCAAGCGAGAAGATTCCCTTGTGGTATATGCGGCAAAGGTGTTAGGGTCAACTCCATTCTTTGTCAGCAATCTGAGAAGTGGTGCCACAAGAGTTGCAGTGGACTCAGGTCTCACAGCGGCATAGTGAAATTTCAATGTCTTACTTCAGTCCATGGCAGCAGAAGTGCAGTAGATGTTAAGACATGTTAGGTAGACGATGAGGAAATTGAAATCATGAAAGAATTTCACTATCTTAGTCGTGTGCTTTGCTGCGAGGGTGGCGCCGAACTTTTGTTTGTGCTATAATCGCGTCAGCCTGGCGCAAATGGAAGGACATCGCCAGTCTGCTAGAAACCGTCACACTCCACTCAGGTGCCGAGGTAACGTGTACAACTCTTGCATCAGGCCTGTACTTCTTTACGGTGCTGAATCCTGGAACCTCACTCAACTTCTGGTTCAACAACTCCGGTCAAGTGAAAGAAGAATGCTTCGCTACATGAGTGGCATTTAACCGTCTGATCGGATCGACAGCGCTACCGTGGCAAGCAGGTGTGGCCTCACACCGTTAGACGAAGAAATCAGAGGGCGAAAGTTTAGGTGGTTCGGTCATATCAAGCGTCGAAATATAGATGAACCAATCAGGCAGGTGCTCGACGTTATGGTCGAAGGTTCTCGTCCTCGTGGAAGATCGAGGAAGACATGGCTCCAAATTGTCAATGAGGACATGGTGGAGCTGGGAATATCTGCGAGTGATGCTCAGGACCGTTCTCGATTGAGAAGCCTCGTCCAACTCTCAACAGAAGAGGAAAAGAAGAAAGAAAAAAGTAAGTAAGTAGCCTGATTATATTGTAATGACTTCATGTAATGTGTGTCGCTATAATGTATTTTTGAAATACACTCGTAATGTCATTTTACAATGGAACAAGGCCTCGAACTCAAAGGTGAGTTACTCATACGCATCTATGCATATTATTGGCAAGAACAATTAGTAAGATCGCCTACGCTATATGTTTTACAGAAATCGAAATGAAACCAAGGTAGGATTAATAAACGCTCGACCTCAACTTACGAGAGCCATCGAGCAGTGCAAAACAATCAAGAATCAGAAAAATGAAAATCAAAGTTCGCTGACATCTAAGGATCAGGGAACTAGACATCCTACTACTCTGTATTGGTTCGGCAATCGATATCGAGCATGGGACCAAAAAAGTTGCTCTAGCATTCTTGCATGCTTCCAAAAGCAGAATTATTAAATATTCCATTGATAGATTGCTTCATACATTCCCTCATTCAATGCAATGTGAATAGACAGTTGTCATAATTCGTGACAATTGCTGTTGCAAACTACCATGTATTCCGTAATATCAGCTGTCATGAAGACGAAATAATGTCAGCAGAATTATTCAAGATTACTAAAACATATTTAGATGAATGATTTTATGAACTCGTCTAGGAGTAATTTCACGTTTAAGTTCACGTTAAGTATAGTTACTTGATTCATAAAAGAAGTACATCTGGTGAAAAATGAAAACTTAAATATTCGCATTTAGATTATATTTACAAACTTTGTACACCACAAAGATTTTTCCCCTTATTGTTGATATGAACGAATTAGTCAATATCATCAGCAAATTTATTCATTGGATCGTCAGCCATTCGTCGAGTTCGATAGTAGGCTTCCATTTGAGCATCCGTTACTTCTTTCGTCTCATAGCGACTGTCGTATTTTCGCTTGCGATCATCAAGCTCCAATTTCTTTTGCCGTTTCTTCTCTTTTCGAATTTCCTGGAAAAGAGAATTATTGAAATTGAATCACACGAATGCTTCTAAAAGCTGTTAATAAATTTGCAATAACATACTACTTATTTCGAGAGAGAAAGTAGATATCCTTTTCATAATTATTGTTCTAAGAAGCTGATTCAATGCATGTTGTGCTCAAGGAGTTATTATGCTACTGCAAGGAGATCTCCTTGGCTACTGTGTTCACGCTATCGCAATTTTACTTTGGAAAGTAGCATTGCACTAAAATGTATTCATCAATTACAGAAAAAATAAACTCGCGTGTCTCAATGAGATTTCAAGATCGTAGACAATGTAAAGATTTTAGAGAGGCAGTATGAATCACACATGTTCAATTATCGGGAAACAGACTTTGCCTGAAAAAACAACTCATCAAGTCGTAAAGCAAGAAATATGGTGTGGAAATTGTTCGAAATTACGTCTTTGTTTTCCATTTATCTGCACATGTACTTCAATACATATTAACAATATATTGGGAAAACCATCACGCCTATGGGCGTGGGTTTCAGTTTGTAGTATATAATACAGCATTTGTGTACGACGACGACAGCTTGCATGAAAAATGGAGGAGCTACCCTCGAAACGACTCAAAGGCCATCTTTGCACATTGACGCATTGATTACAAACCTACAACTCAACTGGAGATAGCTATCATTCTTATGCATTGTGTACGCAAACAAAATGGACGGCTTTGCGCAGATCTGGCTGTAGAAAGCGAATATCTCGACTCAGCTAGCAGTAAATGTGACAAAAAGTGATAACATTGATATAAACAGCGGACACATCGATCACTTCATAGATAAGAAAATTTATTTCCAAGTTTTAATCAAGGAGCACTGTTGTCTCAGCTGTTGTAGTTGATACTTTGCTGCGTAGCAAAGTATGGCTTCCTATGAACAGGAGGTGACATGCTTTTTTTCTAAGAATCGTGATGGAATAACCCTTTGTATTTTCAGTATGATTGTAAAAGCGTAAGTTGGTTTACTTTACTTACCTTCCTCACCTCCTCCTCACTGTCAGAAGACGATGAAGAGGATGCAGATGACGAAGATGACGAAGAGTCCCTTTTCCTCTTCGAACTTTTCATTGATGTTTTGTTGTCTGCAGATGGTGGCTCAGCATCCTTCAAAGTCTCATCATGCTTTTGCTCAACCGAGCGTCCGACACTAATAGTCGATATATCTTCTGCTTCGATGGCTTTCCTTCCTGTGCAATAAGATTCCTTGATTGTGGACAGACAGCACCGATATCCCCACTTTCCGGCAATCCAGAAAGATCCCCATACTGTCTGCAACATAAGGGCAGAACTCGATTAACAATAAAAAAAGATTGGAACGAATACGAAAGAGTAGAAACTTAAAAAAATGGATAATTATATTTGCTTCTTTATTCACGCGCTGGTTTCGGAGCCGTGCACCAGGTACCACGGCTCCGACCCAAGACCCGTCGACATACAGCCGAGCCCCCAACAAGAGACCGAAAGTAAGACTTTCACAGAATGTACACCGATGACTGCACCGAAACTTCATATCTGTCTACCCGGTACCTCTTGTCAGACAAGATCAAATAAAGCACATATGAATCCAATGGAAGCAGACTGTGGATTTCGGTTAAATGAAGTTTGTCTGTGTTTTCAGTCATTAAGTGAGAAGTACTGCGGCAAGTATAGAACCATCTGTAGGTCATGCAGTTCATGCACCTTTGTTTAGGAAGGTAAACACACTTAGATTTATCAAATCGTTGTTTTTTTCATCGTCAAACATAACGTCTTGATAAAATTTTACCTGAAAGGTACCGTTTTAAATACATTTTCGTCTATATATATCACCAATCAGAGGCATGAACACATACAGAATAGACTATGACCTGAAGATGTTCCCTGCTGACAAGCATGACTATTGACTCAACTGGTGCTTCCCACTTAAGACTTTTTTCATAAGACAAGAGTAGCGGAGGGAGTCATGAAAAGTTGGTCTATTTTTAGGGCACTGCTTGAAATCCCTGTTCTATTCTCCGTGACAATGCCACCTTGAATAAGAAATTAAAAACGACAGTGGTAGTCATGCGGCGCTTCGCCCGTCTCTGATTTAGTTCCCACCGCGATCCTAAGCGTTTAATCATAGGTGAGTACAAATATTTCATTTTGGTACTTATAGGTTATCTCCCCCAGGTATTCAAATTTGTCTAAAATCTGCAAATATGAATCAATCATCACCAAAATTCAGGTAGACGCATGTAAGTGTATTTTGTACCCACATACAAAACTTTATGCAGATCGAACAAGCACTTTTTGCATTAGAGACGATAAAGTGAAGTGTAACGATGTCAGCAGCTTAATCTGACTTCGTCTGTTCGACGCGTTGTTGTTACTCGCATGTGCATTGTTCTCTATCCCTCTTGGTCTTATCCAGTGCTATTTGGTATCTTCCCACGACCACTACCCTGCCACACCTTTTCTAAGTTAAAAATGTTAGTCTAAGAGATGTGACCTGGTTATCATCACTTCACGAGTTGTCGGGAAATGACTTTGTTGACCTCAGGTGCTTTCTGCACAGACGACGAGGTCAGAAGAAGTCAAATCAAGTTGCAGGCATAGCTGGAGTTCAAGTTATCGCCCTTAATTCAATAAGTATTTGTACGATTTGCACAAATTTTGGTTTGTAGGTAGAAAATATCCCCACTGACGTGTACATTAAGCTTTGTGACAATTGATTCATTTCCATAGACTCTAGACAAATTTGAGAACGTGGGGGGAGATGACCCATAAATACCTTCATTTTTTAGAGTGAGGCATTATCAATTCATTAAAAATTAATTATTAAAAGGAGGTATTTTAGTCAGACACATCGGCCACAGTGAAAGGGATTCAAAAACTTCAATCCGCACCCACTTGGATATACATGTGGTTCTTTCTCCTGTCTGACAAGATCAGGAACCGGGCAGAATTCGGCTGTCGCGCTGATTCGCAGTAGCCATGGATAAGGTGTACTGCATTTTCCGAAAGACCAATTTTCAGCTTCGCAACCTGCAGAAACTCTTGATGCCGGTCGGATGAATTGATTCAATCACTTAGTTATCAAGGCTCTAATAATCATCAATCCAAATTAAACCAAAATCCTTTCTATATGAAATGCACTTCTTCGGAAGCATTTCATTGAAAATAAGGCACTAATGAAATAACCATGCATTTTTAAGAGAAGGATTGTTAAGAACCAATAGTGAAAAGCACATTGAATTTGTTGCGAGAATGCATGTGTATGTTGTTCGCCAAGAGCTTTCCGCCGGAAGTCGGCGATCTCCTTTGAAATCCAGATGGATGATTCGCAATAGGCCATGTTTTGAGAGGCGATGAAGTCCAGCATATTTTGGGAAGTTTACAGCGATGACCTACTTGCATTCGCTTCAGCTACACTGTCAAATATCATTTCTCCCAAAAAGTGACATATAAACCGGAGTAGGACCCGTGGTATTTTCTGTCGGCTCCGAACCCTGATTCACACTGATGGCCCTTCTACTTCTGAGGGTAGGGTATGCCCCACTTTCATCTCTCAGGTGCCTCAGTCAGTCGACTCTTGCTGCAACCATGCACAGTGACTCAACCACTTCATATTTTGCAATCTGGACTTCTTTGGCGGTTTTCCGCTTCGCCGCCGTCTCCAGTGAACAGCTATCCCAGGCTCTGCATCGTGTCATGAAGATATGACCGAGTGAAAGTGGATGGTTTTATTCTTCGGGACAGATGGTCATCAGTGTTTTACTTAGCACTGATCCGAGAAACCAGCATGTTCAAGCTGACCTTTTGTCGGAAAATTTATTAGTCTAATTCAAATTTCAGAAACTTTTAAATACTCTTTGAAGTGAAGATGGTCTGTAGATGACGATTGAAAAACTTGCAAATTCTGTTGTACAACACAAAAATTCTGATCCTTCCCATCAACCAGCTCACGAAATCACTAATTAATGTGAAAACGACTGATAACGGATATTGCAGGTTTGCATTTCCTCATGCTGGCAGGAACAGAAGGCTTGAACGTGTAGCACTGTTCACATACATTGAAAGATACAATACAATTGCGCAACAATATAAATGAGTAATCAGAGCCCATGCACTCGTACAACATTTTTAGCAGATCTATTATGGTTATTTGACAAAGTGGAAACTTTGTCTTTGAGATTTATTCCATCTAAAGAATATACAATTGGACCTAAGAATAAAAAATTCCAAGAAAGAAGAAGCACTCTTTACATCAGCGAAAAAATTGCGCATGCGTAAATACATTTTATGTCAATTTACATATATTTGAATTGGCGGTTCAATGCAACTATTGCCTTGTTTTATATGCACGGTAGGGCAGAATCGAGATTTAGTTAGAAAAATTGTCCATCAACATACAATACACCATTCGAAAGCTTAGATCATGAATAATTCGAAAATCACTGCCAAAAAATCGAATCTCATTGTCTTTTTTTGTGGGGAGTACAAAATTCATAATGGCTGCCAAAAAAATATATTGTTTCTGAAATATGATTAAAAAGCGTACGAATATGTCAATCTTTTGCGGTTAAATCATAGTTTCAATTACCGTAAAACCTCTATTCGAACGGCATGCCGCTCTATTTTTCAAACCTTTCCCCGCACTGCCGTTTAATTAGAAGTGCCGTTCAATTAGAGAGTGCTGTTCTATTTTTCGACTAGCTGATCATAATTTAGAGATGAAATTTTCAGTAATTTTTATCTTAAATCTGTAATTTTATAGATGAAAAGCGAGAACAAGTAACATAAGAACTCTGCATATATCTATTTGACAAAAGTTAACAAACACAGGTTACCGGTAATCACTGGTTAGAAATCACAAACCATCGAAAATCCATTGAATGGGACTTCCCAGTCTCTAAAAATAGCTCCATAGCATTCTACAAACTATTTTCCTGTTTTACACGTTTTGCAGAAGATTATTTCAGTCATGTAATTGATGTAGGAAATGAATTCATCAAAGTGTCGTTAAATTAGAGGTGACGTTCAATTAGAGGGTGCCATTCAATTTTTCAACTCCTCCTCTAGACTGCCGTTATATTAGAGGTGCCGTTCAAATAGAGGTTTTACGGTATATAATATTGTAAGAATACCAATGATTCAATACATGTGCCAAAGCACTGATATCTAGTTATATAAGCAGCATGGGATGGATTTTAAAGTATTGCACTAACAGGAAATGTATTCCATAACATCTGTGTGGTTTTCTACTTGGTTATGGATTACTCATAAAGTTTTATTTGTTTAATGTGAGCATATTTGCTTTACATGCACACGACTTTACTTCAATATCTTCAGTGCATTGAATATTCTGCGAAAAATAGTAGACAAATGCGCCTGCATATGTATGACATTGGTTTGTGTGATGAGTCAGATTAGATCATAATAGTTTTTAGCATCAGAAGTTCTTACACACGGAAAAAGGATAACCTACATGCTCATTATCAGACTACAAGTCCAGCAACGTTGGTCCTAAACTGAAGATTTCGTAAACAATGCATGATTGTTCAATGGAAATCTAGGTCATGAGCTAGAACATGAACTGTTAGAAATATTCAGGAAAATTACTCAAATCTTCTGAAAATATCGCATTTAATTCGATTGTGAGGACCTATGCTTGTTTCTTCATTACTATCGAAAATCATTTCAGCAGACCTGAAATTTGCAGACATATAATTCGGAGAAAATGTTTGATCCCTTGCAAATTTTATACAGAAATATGAGAACCGCTTTCATTGTCGAAGATGTATTTAACGCGACATGTTTCGCCTGCTCTGCTTCACTACTACTACTGCTTCACTCTACTACTTTGTCATTCTACTACTTTGTCCTTCACGGAAGCTTTGGCTATTCGAAGGTTTAGCCCTAATTTGTGCGTACAGAAGGAACATATCATTTCTTTATACTTACCTTGGTAGTTCACTTTAATTATTATTTGGAAATTTCCTTGTATTGTCTCGTTTACCTGTGTCATTATCCATTGATTTTCAATTCGTGTCATGAACGCATAATTAATTGTCGGCTTATTGTTGTCATTGTCATCTCCAGTGTCCGCTTGACTTCATGTGATTTCATCTCCAGTCATAGATCTTGTACCTTCATTCCTGTGTAACGCGTGAAGCAGAGCAGGCGAAACATGTCGCGTTAAATACATCTTCGACAATGAAAGCGGTTCTCATATTTCTGTATAAGACATATAATTGCTAAGCTTTATGTCGCAAGGCTCCTCTCACCCATGTACCTGGTGCGACTCGCACATATCTTCTTTGAGGTTTAAGGGTACCCTTCGAACTCTAGGGAGTCAGAATGATTACTTCTGGCGATGGTTTGAAGCGACGAATCAAGATAAGTCGCGAGCAAACATTTTGGTGATGCCATTCATCGTCCGATAGTTAAAGGAGAACCTTTAGAACGTATCATAGATATACTCCTCCCACCTGAGCTGCATTTGCTGCTTGGACCGCTCAAAAAATCTTCAAAGAAGATTAGTGGTCAGAAGCAATTGTCTGGGCTCGGGTATGATTTGTTGAGCGTGATGCTATACATGGTGGTTCCTTTAACTGCAATTTATATATGCATAAAGAAATACCCCATATCTTGTGTAACTGATATACTTATTCCCACTTAAATGCCAATAATCTTGTCTAGCAGTGAAAGCAGTAAGTTACATTGAGAATGACAAAAAATATCTTGCATACCAACAACTCATGAAATTACTTCGAGAAAAAATCATAAAATGTACATGAAATTCATTAATGAAGTGATTTGATTATGCACATTTCCAATTGAGAAAATCCTACCTACACCTTCGACACAATTAGAAACCGTATACTTCGTAGCACTTCAGTTATCAAAACTCTCCAGCTAATGTCGAAATGCCTACACGATACGCATAGCTCAACGATAAGTTGACTACAATTTCCATGAACTACCTATGAAAGGACTTCGCTGTGTATTCTTAAATTGCATACCGTATGTCAACATACAGCGAGTGTACGATTATGATCGAAACAATGCTCTCCATGTAAGTAGAAAATTAGCTCTGAAAAGTTTCATGTACTTTTGTGTAATGAACTAGACCGAATTCTAGTGATTTTTTATATTCAAAGTCGAAGTAGGACTTACTGTGTGATTATTGGTATAGACATCTTCGACGTATCGGGATCTGACAACCGGCTTCTCAACGCCTTTGATGACTTTTCCAGAACGAGAGTATTCCACGTAAGATTCACTCTGTCCCATTAACAGATCACGGGGAAGTGCCTGCATATGTTCCTCACCACCATACTTCTGAAGGACTTCACTTTTGATACCACCTTGAATCTCAGCAGCCTTTTCCTTTACCTGTACATCAGAAAAGTAAGTCAGTAAGTTGGTGCACTTTGCTAAGCATGAGCTACGAGTAGGTCAGCTGTCAAATCAAAAATTTTCTTCAATCCAATGATTTTAGAAATTTACAAATCCTCAAGATGTTGCTCAGCTGAATTTTCGAAACAATTTATGAATATAAAAGTAGTGAAGCTATCTTGGGGATGGTTAACTGTCGAACGCCTCCAAAATGCTTTGAAATAAACATATAGTGTGCACCGGCAAACAGACGCAGCAACCGCTTCCATGGATTCAAAACGAATTCGTTTCATGGGACACTTAAAGGCAGGAAAGAGATGCAAGTCAAAGTGACTGAGGTCGGGAAAGTATAGAAGATGTGGATAAAGATCTTGTTCATACCGAGCCACGTGGCGAAATGTGGGAGAAGGGAGTGTCACACAATGACAAAACACGAAAGTATAGATGCTATGTCAATATGGACATTTCTAAACGCTGTATAATTAACATGTTCATATTCTTTGTGCTACATGCATTCGAATGAGCCTAAACAAGTCTAACATGGCATTTGCTAGAGATAGCTAAGTGCCGTAATCAGTTTTCAGTACTGAGCATGACATGATATCAGACTGTACAGCATTTCCAGCCTTGATGGCCCGAGAATGATATCTCAAGGACATATAATCTTCCTATATAATCGCAATGCTTTAAAGAGCCCACACACGTGCGATCGATTTGTCAGTATCCGACGACAGCAGATCGGTAAGATTAAATTGAATATTGCTAACACGATAATCGATATGAACGCAAGAGACAAATAATTAATCCCTTCCTAACAATTGTGTGGTTTGCGCTTTGGTCAATTTGGCATCGGTCCAGCATGCTATGGCGATTAAAAGGCATTTCGTCTTGTTATTTTTCAGTAACCGAATCGATCAGAAATTGTGTATATTTAAGTTTCGAAGTCTGGAAGTTGAAGCCGTCATGATTTATATCAGAAATTATGATCTGTCACATCAAGCACCATATTTAACATTAGTCACGAACGCATTATGATTTCAGCAATATATAGAGGGCATTCCAGCGTATTGCATGTAGCTATGTAAGCAATTAATTCTTACTGATTGCAAAGTAGACATCACCGTAATATTCTTCGTGAAATTTCCATTTAAAAACGTGTTTTAGCTAATTTGATAGAGAATTCTACGATGACATCAAATATAGGATATGTAATTCTTTGGTGAATGAAGTTCTTCATGAGAGAGGAGGAGAGGAAAAGAAGCAGCCAAAAATTGCTAGAGTTATTTTTCCATTTGCAAATGAAGTACGGCATGGCTTCTCGTGATCAATAATGCAAATTAATCGCACGAATGTGAGTATTGCTGTAAGTTGCATGATTTTGCAAAATAATTTTGCTAACAGCCTGCAGTTTGGTATTTCAAATGTGTAAGAATTAAGAATGACTAATGACATAATACATTTTCACTCATTGGATGGCAACAAGGCACGTGATTGGCTAATGGTTTTGCTTAACCATGACTTCATGCATGAAATGCTGCCTTACTAACTTGACCATTGTGAAGTAAATGACTTTTGTTTAGATCGTCAATGGTCAAAATTGACGTTGTAATGGAATCGAAGATGTAGGCAAATGGTATTGAAAAGGAACAGACAGTGCCGTTCTTATAATACAGTTATTGAATGCATTCGGCATCTAATCGGGAATATTCCATTGAAGATTATCACTTGAGATGAGTTGAGAACAATGACAAATTTCTCATCTTCGTTTCAAGATTCTCTTTGCAGTATATGAAGCATCAGAGAAACAACAGAGAAAGCCAGAAAACATCAAAATCAAAAACTCCCCTTTCCTTCAATTAATCGGCCGATATAATAAAGTAAAAAGTTAAACGTATCAGTGAGATAGATATTCGGCGGTCAGTGCCTTCAGCGGTCGATGTTCGGAGCCCGCTATAACTTTGTGGTAGAATGTTCGTCCCTCTCCTGGGAGACCGGGATTCAAATCTTGGTCGGATCAAATCTAAGACTTAAAATGGGGACACTCTGCATTCTGACTGAACATTCAGCACAAGAATGAGAATGGGAAAAAATAAAAGCTCGGTCATATGGAAGAAAAGTTCCTCGTCTAATGTGCTTCTGAGTATAATCAAGGTTCAATAATTTAGCCATTTATCTATTTGTATTAAATGCTCGTAGGTTATTCATGCAGACTAGATGAGATATATTGCAATAAGAGCTTAGTAGCTTAAATTCTTCGATTACTCAACTACTCGTATTTCATTCAGGCTGTTTTGACATCACTGCTAAGGTGGCGGATTTTACCTACTTCATACCTGTCATTCCATCAGCTTTTGTCAAGAATCCGGTAATTCAATTCATCTTCTAAGCTTGAGCTTGATCTAGCAAGCTGAATATCAAGAACTTAATCAAACTGAATTCTTTTGAGAATATTGAGATAATGAAGTATATAATTTGGGGAAACATCACTTGGGGATTCACGCAAGTAAGTATCGTTCATACAGATTCATCGCAGGTAAATGAAATATTTCTGTAATTATGAATCAAGACGGAATTACAAAATTAAATCAGTCACTGTCAGACAAGAGGCTTCTTGAGTCCCTGTCATGTACTGCATTTATAAACAATCGTATTCTATTGCCGATTATGCGGCCGAAGCCGACGCTCATGACATTTTTATGTGGTCATCTTACTTGAGTATCAATCGTAAAACCGAAGTGTGTTACCATTCAGCAAGTGCTTGACTTTTACACAAAATGATCGACGATAACTTAATACCCTTAACTTAATAATAACTTAAATAACTTAATACTTAATAACTTATAATAACTTAGTAGCCTACAAACAAACTTAGCACTTCGATAACCTCTATAATGCTAGTCTAGGAGTCTAAGTGAATTTACCACGGAAGGAAACGATTCTCAGCTGCGAGGATATTGTTCTGCACCTATATGTGCTAAATTGTTTTAATGAATGCCAAATGCAGTCCAAATTTGTGCTGCAATAGTAATTTCAATTACAAAATCGGACTACAATTAGGTCTACGATTAGACTACTGCGCTGAAATTGGCAATTGCATGTAATTAATTAACTTTCTGAGAAATTGACACAAATATGACATAAGCTTAGAATTTGAGATCTCTGCATTTGGAAAATATTGAAATCGAGACCTCGAATTTGAGAGGCACAGATTGAATTTACTAACGTAGACTAAAGACATTCAAACTTTCTCGAAGCAGCTTCCGATAGAAGCATGGTTTAGTAACATTTATGTACTTTCATCACATAAGAGCCATAATATACACGTGGTATATAGAAATGACGATATTGCTGATTTTCAGGTCAATGCATTCAACAGAAAATAAAGGAAGGCAGACACAACACAAACTGAATACCATACTGGCGAGATTGGTTAGAAACTACGCGTTGATAAAAAAACCGATTTCACTCAACCGGCGTGCGAAATCGGGTGATATCTTTCATTGGAAAATCGAAGATAAGGCCACTTCTGAGTGTATGTGATATTCATATGCAGAGGTGGACGCGCACACAAAAAATATATGCGAATATATAAACTTATACGTGTAAGGTAAGATAATAGAAGGTAAGCGAATATAATTGAATGCAAGAATATAAGAAAGTATTTCGCTGAATATTCTGGGTGGTTTCCACAACTTCCAAGGCTATGAACCAACCTGATTACAGATAACATTAGATATATAGAACAGAAGTTATGACATGTTGAATGCAAGCGTGCTTATGTTCATTATGCGGCGAAGGCTTCGGAAATAAAAAAAAACTTTCTCAAGTGACCTTGATTTGAATCCAAATCGTTGTTTGATGACAGTTTTCGAAACGAATTAAATGATGGCTGAGGTGAAAGTACGTGGTCAAATTTTCCGTTATTTTTTATTTGAAAATTATGTCTAATTTTACTGAAGCAATCTGCAAAATATCCACCAGACAATTACTACGAAATCTCGGATTTTGATCAGTTTTCACTTTTTCTCTACTCTTTCCACTATCACAATTTTCAGCTGAATACTTATTTCTGGAACAAACTGCTTGAGATTAAAAAATCTTAAATGATAGTGACACTAAAAGCTCCAACCTAGAGGTATGCACTTGTCGGAAATTCAACTTCAACACGAAACTTAGCTTTTAGTCGAAACACGCTACGCCTGTACTACCTTAACACGGAATTTCCTGTGAGCCATTTATTTAAAAAAATGAAATTCAAATTCAATAGTTAATTCACTGTAGAGACCACATCAGATTAAAGGACTTGCAAAGCAACTTATATAAGAGTAAAAGTGCAGCGATTATTGTCAAAAGGTTGTCATTGACCTGCGGTTATGCAAAACAATAAAAATCCATTATCAAGCTACTCTGGACTCAGGGAAACCCTGCTGCTGACAGTTCACGTTCGCTTGTAGCGGTAGTGGCTGAGATAGCACCGATGGCGTGTATTGTTCTCATCAGTTCCGGACACTGGGCACCGTGCTAGACGCACCAACGCAGAGGGTCCGCACATGTTTAAAGCCCGCGCCCGTACTCGTCAAGAAATTTTAATGCTCCGCCAATCAACATTTCAATTCTTAGAACATTTGAGAAATATGAAATATTTTCAATTTCGTACCCTGAGACAAAACTAATCCAAAATATTTTTTTCATTTTAATCTTTGTTGTTACTTCATTTACAGCCGAAGAATCGGAACTACTATATATTTAAAGACACATTTTTGGCAATATTCATGCTCTTTTTTGAAGTCATCAGATTTTGCAACGAAAAATATAGACAAAAATCACAAAATTCAATGGAAATCATTGAATTTGATGAATATTGAAGTAAATATGTATTAAAAAGGACGTCTATACAAGCTCATTGAGAAATTACTCAATAAAATGTTAATTATCCAGTTTTAATCCGGTGATTTCCCCGTGTCCGAGGGTGGCCGGATGTACCTTATCGTGCCGCAATCGCCTTCACACCTCGTCTCCATTTCCCTCTGTCCAATGCGTCCTTTTTCGTCAAGCCCATCCTGCGACATTCCTCCTCCACTAGCGTCTTCCACATTTTCTTGGGTCGTCCTCGCTTTCTTTTACCCCAACTTCAAAATCCAGCGCTCTCCTCAAAGCACTACCTTCATCCCTCCTCAAGACATGGCCATACCATCTCACTCCATGTGCCTTACTAAACTATCAACACCTTCATTCAATCCAAGCAAGCGCATCAGCTCTTCAGTGTCCCTCTTATCCATAATCTTGACACCACACATGGTCCTCACCATCACCCTCTCCGTTCGTCTCAGAATGGCCAGCTCAGTTTCTCTCAAAATCCATGTTTCGCTTCCATACATCATGCAAGGACTTACACAGTTGCAATAGATTTTGCCCTTCATCTTCAGCGTGAATTTCTTCCTGTCAACAGCTCTCCACAATCTCTAAATTTCAACCACCCAAGTCTTGTACGGAATGTTACTGCAGCCTCACATCCACCAGAAGCATTTATACAGTCATCCAGGTAACTGAACGCATTCACCGTTTCCACTTGATCATTCAACCTCTCAATCGCCTCTTCTGTTCTTTCATCACTGCCCTTGCATTTCTCGCATTCAAAACCTTCCGCCAGCCTCCTCGTCACCCTCTTCATCTTGGTGCCTCTTCCATGAATCCATTTTTCACACTTCGTACAACAAACTGAATTCTTCATCACCCTTCGTCCACACATGCCACACGGATCAACTCTGCTGGTAAAAATTTCTCCTTTCGATCCGCTCTCCATCACCTTTGTCTTTCCGATGTTAACTCTCATCCCTTCTCGTTCGAGCGACTCTTTCCACCTCTGAAATTTGCATCTCAAGTCTTCCATGCTATCACTCATCAGGACCAGATCGTCTGCATACAAAATCTTCATCAATAATTCCTCTCTTGCAGTTTCCGCAATCACATCCATCACTATAGCGAAAAGCAAAGGCGATAGCACAGACCCTTGATACACACCAACCCTCACCGGAAACTCATCAGATAACTTTGTTCCGACACGAACTCTCGTCCCTGCTCCAAAATGTACTATCAAAATGAGTTATGATGAAATGTGCTATAATAGAGAGGACTGACTTGGCACTCGTTGGCAGCATTATAGATATTACAATGCAGGAAAGGTCCCTTACATAGTGATACAGTTTTGCTACACTTATGTTTTACATCGATTTTGATAGCCAAATTCAGATTTTCTATTTAATTGTCGTTTATCGTTCAAATTCAATCGAGTAATTAAGTCTTGCAGACTTACTTGTTTTTCAAGCATTGATAATCTGGTAGGGTCGGCCTGAAGATGCAGATCTAGTCCTTTCTGATTATGCATTTCCCAAGCAAACACTTGCTGTTGTAGCATCTTTGACGAATCGCCGGAATAGCGAACAAAATTATCACCAGCGAAAGGGACGTCTGATTTGTCTTTTCCGGTATGAGAAAAGGGATTTTCACGCATAGATCGAGTCTTAGGATCGTAGTACGCACTGTTAGGATCGAGGTTATACAGATACTTAGCTGTATCTTCACGGAGACGCAAGTTCCTAATTGATTGCCGCTGTTTTGAATCAAATTTCTGACCAGGCATTGCCATGTCTTCACCGTACCGATCTTCATCATCATCAAGATTTGGTTTCTCGACGTCAGCTTTTGATTGTTCTGACGAATCTCCAGAATTCTTAAGTTTTTCTTCAATTTCTTGAGCTCTAACTAAACGTCGAGCTTCTTCTAAATGTAGGTATTTGTCTTGTATTCTCTTGTGTTGCCTAGGATCGTAGCCATTCCAACGATCACGTTTGGCCTCATAACCTAACGTAAGTGACGGTTGCAAAAAGTCATCCGCCGCAATGTTACGATTAGAATATTTCGCTCCAACCTTCCTGGGTCTTTCAAGACAGTCCTTCCGCTTGTGCGTAGTTGCTCCACAATTCTCGCACGCACCGGGTTTCCATTTACTTGCCTTTGGAAGATTTGAGGTTCCTCGCTTGTACCAATTGTCGAATGATTGTTTCTCTTCTGCTTCTTCTTCTTTCGTCACTATACGTTGATGCTTCAGAGTTGGTTTAGTAGCACCATAGTACCAGGGAGCTTGCATGATGTATTGAGGAATGTGAGGATTAATATCATTACCTTCTTCATCTTTCATAGCTGGAACTGTTGCAGATTTCCGAGCCTCTTCCAATTCTTTCATCTTTTTATAATCCTCACGAGTTTTCTTTTTGTTCTCTGCAGATCCGTCAGTGTCATCATCCTTGGCACGAGCCAGGAGAGATGGTGGTATATTGATTTGGAACGACATATCTGTAATTGAAAATCACCAGTCAAGAATCACGTAATGATAAAAACATATGAAGAATAACGATTTAAGATCGTGGAATATCAAATTTTTGATACACGTTGACATTCGGGATTTTCGAGTTTTAAAGAACACATTCCTGAGAAAGCTTCTCGGTTTGGTACTCCACTTAGAGTAGAATACATTTCACTCAATTTTATTGCACCAATCATCTTTCAACGTAGCGTAAGAAACAGTAAATAGCTTAATAATTTTTTATCAACTTAATCTAATTGAATTAACTGCACTATAGGGATGAATTCAGGAAAGCATTATCAATGAAGATATTGAATGACTTTGACCTTTCAAATGACAGCCTAAATCATTGGTGCGTAGCTTGTTCATTTATGCGAGTACAAATTAGTTCATGCATACTACATACTAATAGCTCTTCATCTTCATTTAACCGACATGTGCAACACATTCATAACAACAATTCAAAATCATGAATAAAGTGGACCATACTTGCGACTGAAAGAAACAACACGAATTGAAAGTCAATGTAGTGCCTTTTAATCAGGCAGGAATCTAATATAATTAAGGGATGCTCAGGTGACTCTCTTCTGCCTTTTGTAATGTAAGAACTTTCTATTAGTAAGAACTTTCTATTATGTTTTTTGTGATCTTTTCTATACCGATATGATGTTTTTTATTTTATATGCCTAGTAACTCTTGTTTTACTTGTCATGATTTCTATTGTCTTTATGTTCAGTTCTTTTGTTCCAAGAAATCTTTTGTAACATGTATATAGTTCATTCCTAGATTACAGTTCCAATTTTTTTGACATTCAATAATCTGTACAAGCATTGCATGAATATTTCAGTTGTTCTGTTGAAGGTATTCGAAACGTTGGGCAACTCCAAAGCTCTTTATTCCGCGGAAAGCCACAGGCGATCTTTCATCTATCTTCGAATTTCCCAGAGTGGCTACAAAATCGTTTAAGCGACTATATAAATATTAACTAAGCATTACTCTAGCGGTCAGATAAACGCTGTTGAAGCATCAGATTAAGAGGGATTGGCTGGAGAGACTGAAGAAAAAGCCCAATTACTTATGGAAGATGACGAAAAGTGTCAACAATTCAAAAAAAGATTATGGTATTTTGAGTTCACTAATTTCTACCTTCCCATCAATAATCTCTGCAGCTGAAGCTATGAATTGTGAATTCGTGAAGTCTTTCTCTGCCCCCCCCCCGGATTGGCATGATATCGAAAGCAAATTAACGTACTGTGAAACAAATAGATGGAATATTGCTATAACTGTTGCCGACGTTTACGAGTTACTGAAAAACATTGACGTTAAAAAATGCGGTGGTAATGATATTTTATCACCTCGCCTACTTCGTGATAATGCAGATATACTTGCAGAGCCAATCACTCATCTCTTTTCTCTTTCCTTCTCATCCGTAAGAGTCCCTATTCAATGGAAATCCTCTGTTATCATACCAGTACCTAAACGCCAAAGCAAATCCATCAGCGATCTTCGACCTCTTTCAATGATACCGGTTTTGGCAAAATGCCTCGAACGCCTGGTCCTTGAGTCAGTCAAGGAAGAGTTGATAAATACATACGGTGATGACCAATATGGCTTCCGTCCTGTATACGCACATATAGCTATAGTCGACACAATAAGCCGGTATTTGGACTCTCCTGATATCAACAGTGTTGTCCTGTTAGCATTTGATCTCAGCAAGGCTTTTGATCGGTTACCTTATGACAAATTGCTGCAATCTTTGACAGAAAACAAATTACCACCTGACTTTATTTGTTGGTGTTCTCATTATTACTACGAAAGGCGGCAAAAGGTAATACTACGCGGTGTGTCATCAACTGAAAAGGCTACTTCCTCGGGTGTACCTCAGGTTCCATTATCTCGCCATTTCTTTTTGCTTCTTTTATGGGTTCTTTGTCATCAAAATCTATCGACACAAAAATCTTCAAGTATGCTGACGACTTTTGCTTATTGATTCCATCGAGTAAAGACTCAAATATAAATGACAGCATCCACGTTGAAATCAAAAACATTGAAGATTGGTGCTCCATCCATGGCCTAGTGCTCAACACGGATAAAACACGCCTTATGGTGTTCGGAAAGTCAGGATGTTCACTGAATCTACCGACTGGGCTGACAGTTGTATCTGAACTTAAAATTCTTGGTTTAACATTCCAACAAAATTTGAAATGGGATTCCCATATCGATAACGTGACAAAGAAAGCATCACAGCGTATATTTCTTCTGAAAAAACTGAAAAGAATACCCGGAGTTAGTAAAAACGATCTACTGAGTGTATATAAATCATATATTGCAAGTATATTAGAGTACAATTGCCCTGTGTTCATGAACATGACTCAAAAGTCAATTCGGAAAATTGAAAGAGTAAGGAAACGCTGCCATTACATCATTTGTGATTGCGGTGACTACAGCAATTGCCGATTATTACCTTCATTCATCGAGCGTGCAGATAAAATCGCTCTTCGAACGTTTTCAGATATCTTGAAACCGAATAACTTCATGTATCACTTGGCTCCCCGAAGGTTACCTGTAAGCGGTCATTTTGAGATACCCTTGTCTCATTCCATGCGTCGATCATCAACTTTCTTTCCTTACTGCACTAGACTGTTCAATGAAATGTATTTTGCTTCACAAACGTCTGACTAACTTTCTCGAATTACTTATTATCACTATCTTTGTTCTTTCAAAATTTCAGTTGTATTCGATGTGCGTATTGAATAGTATGTATGATTTCCATTATCAATAAACAAGATTATAATATAACACTGCACCACTCAATAAAATCAAAATTCAGCTTAAAAACCCTCACTATCTATAGCCCTACGATGGGCTTACGAAAAATAGGCGACCACAAAAGGAACCTCGAAATGAAGTAGATTTACGAAAATTTATTTGAAAATGCAGTTCAAATTAAAAAATGTCCGCTTGTTTGATAAAGCGATTTCTAATAATATACCAATTAAACAGCAAGTAAATTCAGTTGCATGATTTCACTGTTCTTCATGTTGTGTATTTCTGTTTGGACCTCCTGATGAGGGATGATAAATGCATCTAATTTTCACCTATGTGTACCCCTTCCAATAACTACATCCAGGAGGGCCTAATCTTCATATGCTTCATGGTTAATTCAAATAGAAAGCCTGTTTATAACACTGTATCTTTTATGACAAAATATCACAGGAGATAATGAAACAATAGACTACAATTAAAAAGGTTGCAGATACTTGTATTTCACAATATCATTAATAATTTGATTTTTCAGTATTTTCAATTTTTTTTTGATATTTGTTAAATTGGCAATTCGATGGGCTCCTATTACTTTCATGCTCAACCTCAAGAGTATTTTCTTAAACGTGATCACATCACAGGCAACCTGCCACTGGCAGAGCAAAATAACATAATCAAAGACAATGATTTCATTCAACTTTGAAAGATGTAAATGGTTCCACATCACTATTCAGATTCAAGAAATGAAACACGAATTTAGTGAAATAAAATCATGTCGGTGAAAATTGAATCAAAATCTTGAAATTTCAGCCAAGAAAGCACGAACAATATCGCGACTTTTTCATGAAAACCTCTATTATAATACGGATCATGAAATTCCCTTGATAATCAGATTGATTTCCGCTTAGTTAGGATGCTTATTAGCAAAAATTCATTCATTTTGATATCCAACTTGTTTCATACTACTTATTTAGGAGAGTCATCTCGGTAGTATATAAATTGGAAAATTTCAAATTTCTTTAAAAGTGCTCAAACAATTTTTTGGACCTCGGGAACGTAATCTCCGCAAAAAACTGAATCTTTTCATATAAAAATTTTCACTGTGTACAGATACTTTTTTGAGTCGACACTACCTACATATCCCTACGCTATGCTTGCAACAATGACAGCAATTCAATAGACTACCGACAAACGAATTCCTAAAAATATCGCTCGTTGCGTACAGATGCAGATAGGAGATTGTCTGGGCAGCCTCCTTTCCCAAGCAGCATTATAATATCAAACAACCTGAATGCACATTAGATTAAAGAAAAGCTTTTGCTAAATAGACTTAGGCCCTCTTTATATACTACTAAAATATAAATATATTTAGTGGACTAATTCGACAATCTGAAAATAGCCAATATAAAAAACTAGCAACATAAACACGCATACATAGGCAGGAAATTCTTGAAATCTTGAATTGACTGCCGACTGAGATTCTTAGAAGACATCCAATATGACATGCAAACTTAACCCAGAACTATTTAGCGTCTCATTAATGTTGCTGTAATAAATATGGCTTGCAACAGCTTTAACTACTCAATAATGGTAGACCGAAGTAAATCGGGACTAGACAAATTTTGAGATACTGACACAGGCGTACATTAGCAGCAACCGCAACAAGGCTCGACGACAGTGCGACAAGTGAGTCCAGGTGCAACGACAACACGACAGGAAAATGTCCTGTCGCACATGTGAATGCTGCAAACGGTATCTATTAAATACATCAATTGTGAATTTGTCCAGCTAATAGAGAAATAAAGACAATGACTTCTAAAATTGTAATGCATGCCAATGCAATAAAACAGGAACTGACTTGCAATTACGTCCATGAAATTAATATCACTAAAACAATAGCAATAGCATTGGAACTGAAGACCCGTGCTCGCACATCAGGGTTTGCTTGCTTCATTGCGAAAATTTCAGCTTTGTGTGCATGTGGTGCGGAAAACGATTTTCACCGCGCCTGGATGCAAGAGCTGTAACTGGATGGGAACCGGGCAGCAGTTTTCGGCGTGGGCACGTTACAGATTCTTCCCGGGCCCGACCTATGAGTTTCAGTTACTAGGACTGGGACTGGGTCAGACCCCGTTTTATTTCAAATTAGTAGCCATTTGAATATGGTTGCAAATTATGCTTGAATAGTTTATTATCTTATTTCAAGAGTCACTCAAGATAATTTCTTGTTTAGAATGAGCATACGAGCACTAAAGCCTTTAAGTCAGCAGCTAAAATCATTTTTTTATGAATGCATGTCTAGTAGGCCTAAGTGAATAATAATAATAGGGGCTTCACACAAGATTCAGAAGTGGCGAGCATACAAAAAAAAGTGACAGAAAAAATAAAACACAAGCAAACTTGGGCTAACTTTATGAATGATGATTTGAAATGTTGGGTCAGACTTTTGATTTTAAGAGAAATGTCATAGCGAAGTATCTCGAAGAAGTTTTGTCATGTTTTTTTTGCTAGATGATGGGTCATCACGTCACAATAGTTAATGGCTGAGTTCAATCATATTCGTAAATGCGTGTTAAATAATCAAAATATGCTTACACAAGGAGTGCTTGACTTTCAAGCTGCAGCTGCGACTCGCGCACGCGAAGGAAATTCCCATGTTATAAATACCTTGTCCCACAATTAAAATACTTCGAAAATTATCATATCTCTCAGAAATCGTTATTCATGGTTTGTTCTGTACAGTATTCGTGCTCTGCGCTAGTCTTCTAATCATCAATAGAATCATTCTAAGGGAGAACATTATGCGCGTTTGTCGTGGAAACCCATATCCTGACCATCAGTGTCTAATATCATTTGCGTTCGTCATCAATTCGTTAGGGCCTACATAAATGTAAATCTAACAGATCGAACTCGATTATGCATCAAGGCAAGGTATAAAGCATATCAAGTTTGAAAGGACGTCAAGCTTATCTTACAAATAAACTGTCTCCAAATATTCAGCCCCGGGCCCGGTTTCCATTGTGGAAGAAGCACTGATCTGTGTTTTTCATTCACCTCCAAATTCTTGGAAATCTTGAGCCATGTCATGAGATCGCCTCTGATTGGCTAAGACATGCAATCATTCAATTTGCAGCTGAAGATCTGTAATTGAAGTCCTGTGATGGAGTGCTCAATAGCACAACTGAGGTACCTCGGTTCAAATCTCAGCGCGGAATATCAGTCTAAACATTCATTTTCGTAGAGCGCATGAAATGATCATTTACCAAACGGAATCCCATAGTCGGTAATTACGAGTCATTTCAAACCCTTAAGACATAATAACAACAGCGGGAGCATTGGGAGTGTCAGCAGTGGTTAGACAATGGATTGTTTGGTTGATGATTCTTCCGCGTCTCTGTTGTTTCAATGATGCTGAACATCCATGTGATTTTCATTGGAATTTGATACTTAAGCAATCATATCAAAGAAAAAATTTTTGTATCATGTTTCTGTCACCAATATTCTATTGCAAGCAATACTTTAAGTAATCTACTAGAATATTATCAATAATCAAGAGCAATTGACCAAAATTCAAGAGTAATCAACTATGTTGCATTAGACTAGCATAACAACAGCTTGCATAGAAAATTGAGGATCTCGTACTGATTATTTGGTGTAACCTACTTGTTCATGACTAACCTGCTTTAAATAAATCGGAACTTTCCGTAAACGAAAAAGTCGATTTCAGATGAATCCCTTTTGATATGAATCCTTTTCTGATTAATCTACCTTTGATATTTTATGAATAAAAAGGGCCATGAAATTCATTAGATCTATTAACACGAGACTTTTCGTCCAATCTCAACGGGTGATAACTTTGGACAGATACAAATCTTAGATGCAATCCTAGTTTTTATTTGCTTCTGTCCAAAGTTAGTACCCGTTGCTTTCAATGGTCTCGCCCATGTGATCAAGTTGAAGTTCACAAGCCCACCACTGAAAATCTTCATTGTAAAGTAGACTCAGACACCTGAAAGGTGAGAAAGAACAATAAATATTTTGAAAGAAAATGAAATGGAAGGAAAAAACCCGAGAAAAATTTGAATACAGGGCTAGTAAATGTTGATTATATAGAATAAAAGACGGAAACCTCCGAGCACATTCGTACAACCGTGTGTGCTCTAGCAAATTAGCACCAATGACTCCTCCACTAATATGGTAATAAGGCTTAATTTGAGACTTCATGCTTTTTAAGTCCAATGTTTTTTGTAAACTTTTTTCGAATGACTATATGTACATGCTTGTGGACGAATGATCATGTTCAATGGCCACGTGTAATGGCCGTTGTTTCAACTCATGAGGCTATTACTTAAGCGCGAGATGCATATGCCATGACATTATTGAACAGAAAATTGAATGAAGACATCAAATAAAGCATTGGGTATTAAGAACATAAGACAATGCAAGGAAGCAAAGACAGCTTTGCCTTCGCCTCATGAGAAGACATGAGAGAGTAGATCCGATGAGATATGGATGGTACAAGAATAAGCAAAGTCAAAATACAACATTGATAAAGTACAATCATATCCATAACTCAGGAAATTCAGAGGGTAGTACAAACAAACTTCACATAGCATTTAACCGCAACGAAAGGGATACCCAATACCACATAGAGGCCAGTCCTGCACAAAAACACACTCAACAGAACAATTCATTTTCGTTAAATTCAATTTCATGGGATCACCAACTACCAATCAAAAACAGATGTAACCATAGCGGCCAAGATATTCACTCAAATAACGCAACCAACAACATAAACTAATGTTAATGATCACAATACATCATTTTAGTCCCTATCTTTCTTCATGACCTGCAACGGCCAAAGCATGCTCTCAAAGTTGAAATGTCGCTGAAATAAACACCAACTTTTTAGAATGAGTTTACACAGAATCGAAAATCACATGTACCTATTATCATTAATGGCGGAGAGTTCGCCGGACAGAACTTGTTTCAAAATTCGAACTCTTTCAACCTCAAAATTCAAATTTAATAAATTAGTGCTACCTAGCTAGCTAGCTTTTCCAGCACTATTAATGAAAAACATTACATGCTGGCACACTAGAAACTGAGTTTGTACAGCAACTTCTATGACTTTCTCTACACAAACAACCGGTAAATCCGACAAAAACCGATTTCCTCAAAAAATGACTTGGTGCTACACAGATAATGAGTTTGTACAGTCCTCCAACCGGTAAAATAGTTATTATAGTGAATATCTTGGCCGCTAGGGCAATGTTTGAAATTATCAGAGATGGTTAAATTTCGTAAATCCGTGAAATTAGGTCAACTATGAGTGCCTGCTGTGGCCGTTGCAGGGCACGCTGGAGGGTAGGGCCTGATTTGTGCTACATTGGGATCATTAACATCAGATTGTGGTGTTGGTTGCGCTATTTGAGTGAATATGTTGGCCACCATGGTTATGCGGTTTGGCTGCATAACACTAAGTTTGGCTGTATTTCCAGAGTTTTGGATATGCTTGTCCTCTATCAATTCTGCATTGATTTTGCTTGTTGCTTGTTAACAAGCCGAAGCAAGAAGACAAGAAGCAACCGTAAAAGCGTAGTGAAAATAGACCTAGACCTCATAGAAGGGGTGCCCAAGAAGCGGACCTTCACGATCAGCGAAGATGGAGGTCGATGATCAAACTGAACAGAATCCGTCTATACCAGCATCCTTCGGGAAACAAGGAGAGATGAGTGATAGAAAAGACTGAGATTCAGAGTGAGGTAGATGACATTATCTAACTGCGATCTCATTCACAGAAGGGCCAAGCGCTTAGAAGTGTTGACCAGAAGGTAGCCTAATGTGTTACTATTTGCTATGGGAGATTTCATGGAAGCTAGAATCTTTGTTGGGGTAAAATCTACCTTTGCGTGGATTCAGTTCGAAAATCTTTAGCCGACGTGGACTTATTCTACTTATACCTTAAATGGATTAATTCATCAAATCTTTCCAGGATATCAATTCGACTGTGATGCATGAGCATAATTTTGTGGCTGGTTACAAACAACAAGCAAAGTCAGAATGAAAAATTGATAAAGTGCAGACAATTTTGTTGATCCAAATAATCGTGACGTGCATACAAATAATGTTGAAGACAAGTGGATGAAAGCAAAGAGCAAAAAGCTGAGGAGGCAGTTTGGCACAAGTGAGCCCTTTTTGAAAGCTACCTAAATGAATTCATTTGGAAGAATACCGATAGAGATCAAGATATGTTGTTCCAGAAATTCACAAAAATCATGCGACCTGCATGTTCTGTGATTATGAGCGTCACATTTTGACGTCTCTTTCTTTCACCAATTCTTCCTTTCATCAAGACTTTCAAGTTAAGATCGTCAAGCCATGGCGATGTGAAAATTTTCTTATCTTTTTAGTAATCAACCCGTAAAAGATTGCATTTAAATTTCTAGACCTATAGGTAGAGGTAGGGACGTGTGTGAAGTTAGCGGAACCACTCAGCGGAACCATTTTTTATTATAGCTTAATTCTATTCGAAACAGCTGCTAGTTTGTCAATTTCAGTCTCCTGATTACGAATCTGAGCTCAGATTTCACAAATTCACAGTCGCTTCTGAGAAATTCAAGTTTAAAGATAAAAGTGGTCCCGCTGTGAAGTTAGCGGAACCATCCAGCAGAACCAATTGCTGAGTCTCGCTGATTGACGCAGTAAATCAATTTCTTTTGGTCACTACCCGATCAATTTTGTTGTGCTGATCACGAATATGTGCCTCATCTTTCAAAACAGTGCAGATTTCACCCGGAAATCTGAATTTCACTTTTTCTGCAAGCTGATTGTGAAGTTAGCGGAACCATTTTTCAATACAAAGAATTTCTCAGCGAAATCCATCCTCTCCTACTAATTTGAAGCTCCTAATCACAAATCTGTAATCAGATTTGCAAAACTCGCCCGCATTGCAAAGATATTCCTCTATCTGGGTCCGCTGTGAAGTGCCCGGAACCACCTACTGGCATTAAAATTTCAAATTCTAATTTTTGCACAGAATCACTGCAATAGACATACCAAGAGAATGGAATTGCTTCACTGATCACGGTTTGCCGTCCGATTTCACGGGAGAATAAGTACTTGCCGAGAAAAATGGATTTTACGGTTATCATGGACTTTTCTGCAAGCTGATTGTGAAGTTAGCGGAACCATTTTTCAATACAAAGAATTTCTCAGCGAAATCCATCCTCTCCTACTAATTTGAAGCTCCTAATCACAAATCTGTAATCAGATTTGCAAAACTCGCCCGCATTGCAAAGCTATTCCTCTATCTGGGTCCGCTGTGAAGTGCCCGGAACCACCTACTGGCATTAAAATTTCAAATTCTAATTTTTGCACAGAATCACTGCAATAGACATACCAAGAGAATGGAATTGCTTCACTGATCACGGTTTGCCGTCCGATTTCACGGGAGAATAAGTACTTGCCGAGAAAAATGGATTTTACGGTTATCATGGACTTTTCTGCAAGCTGATTGTGAAGTTAGCGGAACCATTTTTCAATACAAAGAATTTCTCAGCGAAATCCATCCTCTCCTACTAATTTGAAGCTCCTAATCACAAATCTGTAATCAGATTTGCAAAACTCGCCCGCATTGCAAAGATATTCCTCTATCTGGGTCCGCTGTGAAGTGCCCGGAACCACCTACTGGCATTAAAATTTCAAATTCTAATTTTTGCACAGAATCACTGCAATAGACATACCAAGAGAATGGAATTGCTTCACTGATCACGGTTTGCCGTCCGATTTCACGGGAGAATAAGTACTTGCCGAGAAAAATGGATTTTACAGTTTTCAAGGATTTCATCGGAATCTCAGAAAAAATCCAACCCTCTCCAGATCAGCCGAACCATCATTTATTACAGCACAATTCTATTGCACCATCACAATGTGTAATTACCTCTTGTGCGCTTTCCTTCTCGGTGCATGCTGTTGTGCCTCTGAAGTCATTAGATGTTTGAAGAAGATGGTTTACAAGTGTTCGTCCATCGGAACGCTGGTATCGCTAATTTCTCCATGTTTGTTGTTTGTAATTACGAGGTTAGTTAAAGAAAAACTTTCATGTTGTCCTAAAAAGGATTCAGAATCGCTTCATTGTTGAAAGATTGCAATGCTTTGTAGCTATTGTGCATATTAATTCATTTCGTATCAAAAAACATAAAGTCTTAGTAGGATAACATTTTTCGGTTCCATGCTGTCAAATCTCTGCAGCGGATTGGTAATTCATTAGTTGCATAATATCCTGAGGTGATAAAAGATAAGAAACTTGCTAATAAGTGCGATTCTTGCATAATGAAAAAATCACGTGTGTGAAGTTGGCGCAACCACTCAGCGCAACCATTTTTGTTTTTACTGTGCCACTCCCAAAAATCACATAAACCACACAATTCGAGGACGCTGATTATGTGCCACTACTCGGTTTCACGAAATTCAGCCTCCTTTGGCCAGAAAACGCAATTCAAATTTCAAATTGGTTGCGCTGTGAAGTTGGCGCAACCAAATTTGAAATCAAAATTACTCAGCACACAGGCAGTTATGCTTCACATAAATAGTACCAGCGGATGTGCCAGGTCAACATTCATCAGAATCAATCAAACAAAAGCAGTCTTTCACCCGCTCTAAAAGAAAACATCAAACATCAAATCACATGACAAAGCTTATAATAAAATATTGCACAACCCGCGCAACCATTTTTCATTTCGAGTGTGCCACTCCTGAAATGCATGTTTCTAGTACAATTTGGGGTCGCTGATTATGTGCCACGCATCAGTTTTACTAAATTCGGCCTCCTTCACTCGAAAAACTCAATTCAAAGTTCAACTACATCACACAATAATTCCAGCGCAACCACTTTTCAAGTTGAAATTACTCTGCTCAAACGCCGTTTCACATCAAATAAATAGCACCATCGGGTGTGCCAGGTCAATATTCATCAGAATCGACCAAACACTCGTACCTATTCACTTGCTAAATCAGAAAATATCATCCTTCAAAAACACATGATTTCCTGCCATGTATAGGCCTAGACATGATCGAGCTGAAGCTCAGATCAATTCGAGTCAGCGCAACCATTTTTCATTTCGAGTGTTTGGTCGATTCTGATGAATATTGACCTGGCACACCCGATGGTGCTATTTATTTGATGTGAAACGGCGTTTGAGCAGAGTAATTTCAACTTGAAAAGTGGTTGCGCTGGAATTATTGTGTGATGTAGTTGAACTTTGAATTGAGTTTTTCGAGTGAAGGAGGCCGAATTTAGTAAAACTGATGCGTGGCACATAATCAGCGACCCCAAATTGTACTAGAAACATGCATTTCAGGAGTGGCACACTCGAAATGAAAAATGGTTGCGCGGGTTGTGCAATATTTTATTATAAGCTTTGTCATGTGATTTGATGTTTGATGTTTTCTTTTAGAGCGGGTGAAAGACTGCTTTTGTTTGATTGATTCTGATGAATGTTGACCTGGCACATCCGCTGGTACTATTTATGTGAAGCATAACTGCCTGTGTGCTGAGTAATTTTGATTTCAAATTTGGTTGCGCCAACTTCACAGCGCAACCAATTTGAAATTTGAATTGCGTTTTCTGGCCAAAGGAGGCTGAATTTCGTGAAACCGAGTAGTGGCACATAATCAGCGACCTCGAATTGTGTGGTTTATGTGATTTTTGGGAGTGGCACAGTAAAAACAAAAATGGTTGCGCTGAGTGGTTGCGCCAACTTCACACACGTGATTTTTTCATTATGCAAGAATCGCACTTATTAGCAAGTTTCTTATCTTTTATCACCTCAGGATATTATGCAACTAATGAATTACCAATCCGCTGCAGAGATTTGACAGCATGGAACCGAAAAATGTTATCCTACTAAGACTTTATGTTTTTTGATACGAAATGAATTAATATGCACAATAGCTACAAAGCATTGCAATCTTTCAACAATGAAGCGATTCTGAATCCTTTTTAGGACAACATGAAAGTTTTTCTTTAACTAACCTCGTAATTACAAACAACAAACATGGAGAAATTAGCGATACCAGCGTTCCGATGGACGAACACTTGTAAACCATCTTTTTCAAACATCTAATGACTTCAGAGGCACAACAGCATGCACCGAGAAGGAAAGCGCACAAGAGGTAATTACACATTGTGATGGTGCAATAGAATTGTGCTGTAATAAATGATGGTTCGGCTGATCTGGAGAGGGTTGGATTTTTTCTGAGATTCCGATGAAATCCTTGAAAACTGTAAAATCCATTTTTCTCGGCAAGTACTTATTCTCCCGTGAAATCGGACGGCAAACCGTGATCAGTGAAGCAATTCCATTCTCTTGGTATGTCTATTGCAGTGATTCTGTGCAAAAATTAGAATTTGAAATTTTAATGCCAGTAGGTGGTTCCGGGCACTTCACAGCGGACCCAGATAGAGGAATATCTTTGCAATGCGGGCGAGTTTTGCAAATCTGATTACAGATTTGTGATTAGGAGCTTCAAATTAGTAGGAGAGGATGGATTTCGCTGAGAAATTCTTTGTATTGAAAAATGGTTCCGCTAACTTCACAATCAGCTTGCAGAAAAGTCCATGATAACCGTAAAATCCATTTTTCTCGGCAAGTACTTATTCTCCCGTGAAATCGGACGGCAAACCGTGATCAGTGAAGCAATTCCATTCTCTTGGTATGTCTATTGCAGTGATTCTGTGCAAAAATTAGAATTTGAAATTTTAATGCCAGTAGGTGGTTCCGGGCACTTCACAGCGGACCCAGATAGAGGAATATCTTTGCAATGCGGGCGAGTTTTGCAAATCTGATTACAGATTTGTGATTAGGAGCTTCAAATTAGTAGGAGAGGATGGATTTCGCTGAGAAATTCTTTGTATTGAAAAATGGTTCCGCTAACTTCACAATCAGCTTGCAGAAAAAGTGAAATTCAGATTTCCGGGTGAAATCTGCACTGTTTTGAAAGATGAGGCACATATTCGTGATCAGCACAACAAAATTGATCGGGTAGTGACCAAAAGAAATTGATTTACTGCGTCAATCAGCGAGACTCAGCAATTGGTTCTGCTGGATGGTTCCGCTAACTTCACAGCGGGACCACTTTTATCTTTAAACTTGAATTTCTCAGAAGCGACTGTGAATTTGTGAAATCTGAGCTCAGATTCGTAATCAGGAGACTGAAATTGACAAACTAGCAGCTGTTTCGAATAGAATTAAGCTATAATAAAAAATGGTTCCGCTGAGTGGTTCCGCTAACTTCACACACGTGAGGTAGGGTTGAGTGTGTGAATTAAAACACGTGAAGGTAGACATATGATTTTTGAAATGATTTAATTCACGTAAAGGTAGAGCAAGAAAAGGTGGTGCTATTGAATCATAACAGCATGCAACTCTTCTGAATATCCGAATGTTTGAAATTGGATGCTGTTCTCTAGGTGTTTCTTCTGAGCATCCATTAAATAATTAGAACGTATCTGTTAGTGGGGTTCAACAGGCTGTGTCGACACAACGCTGTTACAATAAATGATGCAGAATGGTGAACGCAATAGAGGCGTTACCACACGAAAAATCATAATTATAGAAGATATCAATTAATTATTTTGCTTCATACAAACACCTTCAGAATATCTCGTACAATCGTAGGTTATAACGGACCTCATGAAACATATTGTTCCAAATTTCTCATTGTAGCAATGAAAGATGCACCTTGCGAAAATCAGACACTATTGCCAATCCAGGTTGCATGACAACATGACAATGTGAGTAGATGAGGTACACGTTTGATATATGCTTGTTTAAGAACTAGTTCACAGATATTCCATTGGAAGATTTGCGTTACTGTGTCTCGGTGGTTGCTCATGAGTTTGAAACGGCTATGAAACGATATTGTCAGATAGCGCAATACATTACACATACAATATTTTTTTTAGAATTGAAACCACCTTGTGATTGTCAGAAACATGGTCAGAAGTTTATTTGCTTAAACTGTGCTATTTCAATTATGGCAATGTTTGAATTTCATCTTAATCTCCGTTTCTACCATATGATAGAAGTCATCTGTTGAGGGTTGATGTCATTGCGTGAAGGATATTTGTTGGTTTCACTTCCCAAATATTTGACAGCTTGTCACGTGGAGTATAGGATCGATAGTATATTTGCTCTATTTGTCGCTATAAACATGTCACTTTGGTGGTGGCTACTGTTAAAAGACATTACAGTGGTTATTGAAAGACAGCTACAGGATATTCTTGCAACTTTAAAAAACAAAACAAGCTGTCAGGACGATTCAGATTCTGGAACTGATGATCCTCAGTGCGTGATACGTACTTTTCATATCCAAATAAGTCGCTACATGAAATTAACTTTTGGCGGAATTAGAAATAATCAAATTAGTAATTTTTTGGATAATCACAACTGAACAAACTGTGTTCATTGATCTGTTGAACGCAAACTTTCGATCAAAATAAATTCAATTACTACAGACATGCATTTACTTCTCAACTGCACTGCATTATTATTAGAATGCGTGAGATCAGTGCATGTGAGATAATCCAAAAATCTAATCATTTCTGAGAACATTATTTCTACCTATTCCAAGAATGTGGTTGATTTTTTGGATATGCATTGTGTGAATTATGCGTAAAAATCAACAATCGTTGTGCCAGTGTATACTCTGAAATTTTGTAAATGGTAATAATAGGCTGTGGTTGTCTTATTTCTACCACTTAGTGGTGGCAATAAACACTACCAAATACATAGTAATATTTTGTATATTGGTTGTAATGTTGATAATATTCTGTCCATTACAGTGTTTTTCTGAATCAACCATAGTGTCCAGCATGAGACCAGGGCTGATGGTCATTTCAGGGAACAACGTTGACTGATCCATTCTCGTAGATCCTTAAGTGCTCTTTCATTTGGTGTCCGTCTTCTAGATGTCTTTTCTCCTCATGGAGATCTTCAATCATCGATCTTGACGGTCCTCTTCCTTGAGGGAGAATGTGCTTGCATCATCCTGTACAACGTCGAACTTAGCCCTCTTTAGTTTTCCGACATCTTATTCATTCCTCCTTCATCTTAATCAACTTCTTAATCAACCACGACTAGCCTCAACGCAATCGAATAAAGTCCGATTGCATGTTCAATCTCTTCATTATATTAATTTGTAGAACGATAAGTGATTTCAGAAAACGTAACCAACCCATAAAAACAGAGCCAAATTCAAAGCGCAATTGAGAGGAAGGAAATGGACTGAAGAACATTTTTGCAACATTCTTTGTACACTGACGCAAATTAAACTAGCCAATGAAGTGCAATCGATAACTAATCATTACAATTGAAGGCTAATGATTGCTCAAAAAGTACAAACAAAAACTTGTTTTTATTTCCTAATGGTTTAATGAAAACTGTCTATGATGAAATTTCGGATTCTTTATGCTTCACAAATTCTCTCAGCTTTCACAGACTCTCACAGTCAGCTTTTTCATTCTCCCCTTCGCAAGCTGACGGTTGGATTGTCTCTTAGGGTAGATTGCTTCATTGGCTTAGATACAAAATGTCCTGTTTTGCCTTGATACGCTTAGCCACTGCAGGATGATGACCTTAAAATATTTATTTTGCTATCTTGGGTGAAATAAAGAAACCACCTCGATTCATGCCTTAAGCCAACTAGTGACCGGTCTCATTGGCTAGCTTTGATGCGAGGTCGGTTCCAGATGTATAAGTTGAAGAAGGAAGACTACTGATGTGATCGTCTGGAACGGGATGGGCGATCCGCGGCCACCTGTGGCGATCGCTGTGCACAATTCTAGGCCGCAAACGCCAATTACCCAGCTCGCACAGCACAGCTGAAGAGCTCGCTGCATATTTCGCGCGAAGAGTCGACAGCATCAGGAATGACACTGTTACGGAATCATGAGCGCCTATGGTGGATACAGCAGCATATTCATCACTGTCTTTGTTCCATTGTGTCACATACGAAGATGTTTGTGGCATCACAATGAAATCACCAAACAAGTCCTGCATCTGGGATCCGATGCCGACTTTTCTTCTTCGCTTGTTGATTGACTTTCTTGTGTCGTTAATCACTGCCATTGTCAGTGCTTCTTTGATGTGTGGTCACCTACCAGAATGCTTCAAGCATGCCATGTCTCAAGAAAGCTGATCTTGATCCGACAGATATGGCAAACTTTCGACGTCTCCAATTTGTCGCTCCTATGCATAAGTGATTGAAGATGATCGATGTAGAAGATGTATTACGGCGTCTCTCAGGGATCAGTCATCGTACCTTTATTATTGATGTTGCATTCCAAGAACCTAAGCAACATCGACGCAGCCCATCAACTTCAGTATCAACAATATGCAGACGACTGCCAACTGCATGTCTCGTCCTCGTACTGTCTTACTGTTCCGAAATCCATTGCGGCATCTCAAACAGCCTTATTCGCCGCCTCCAATCTGACAGAATGGCGCTGCACGACTTATAACAGGAACTCGCCGACGAGGTCACATCATCCCCATCTTACAGCTTTTGCAGTGGATCCATGTATGTCAGAGAATTACATTTCGGATGGTGGCCCCATGGAACTTCATGGAGAAGCTGGAATAGCCTTGACGAAAATTAGTGTATGAAGATGGTCCGCTTTCATTTGGTTTATTGTATATTGGTAGATTTTGTTGGAACCTTGGATGATCATTGTTGCATGCAATATTGCATTTTGGAAAGAATGATGGGCAATTGACTTGCTCAGAAATTGCACGGTAATCTCAAAAACCACAGGCGAAATTTCTTAGGTATGTGATAAAATTGAAATCAAAGTTTTATGGACATGCAAGATCGAAGTATGTTCTGGACTGAAACATAATTAAACATTGCGTGAACGATTTTAACATACTTCATCGTAATCTGAGTGGACAGAAGGATTTTGTGAAACCACGGTTGCTTGATAATTAGTTTGCTTTTTCTTTTCTTAAGTCTATGTAGCACAATTTACTAGATGTATTGTTTTTTAAATAAAAGTTAGCTATACAAATGCAAGATTTTCTTTAGTCCCTTTAGCCTAGTTTCCACTCCATAATTTTCAAATTTTGCATTCAGTTCATGTATGTAATCCAGTCGTTAAGTTTTAGCTGCGTACCGGTACCCTTGAGAATGCTCAATAGACTATGAACAAAACGTTGGGGAAATTTTCGTTCTTATTTCATTACAAAAGTAAACGATTAATTTATAGAAATGTTGTAGAAATAGTAAGTTGCAAAAACATGAGAAAAATGTCCCATTAGTGCTCAGTATATTTCACTTTATGTTGTATTTCTTACTTACGATGGGCTATATTTTTGTTTTGAGATGTATACAAATAGATATATCCATTCGATTCAGCAAATGGTATTCAATGCAGTCCCCCTTTTTTCCGAAAAAGCCGTTGTTCCTGTTTTTTGACGAAATTTTTCCAATGTATTCAGGCCTCGGTTTTCACGCTTCTCTGGATTTTTAGTGTGATATAATCTGAATGCCTGATTTAGTGGGAGAATGAAGCTTGGATTTCTTGATATTGGCCTATGATTTTTGGAAGCAATTCAGGCACCGTTAGACAATTGTTTTTCCATAGATGACGCGAAACATAGTGATTTGATGCGCACAGAGAGTGATTAAATGTTGACGTAGGCAGGACTGATAAATTTCCGTCTTTTATTTTTTTGCATATCGTCCATATTTTTCCGTCCGTTACGTTTCTAATAAATTGTGTCGAGCCATAGCTAGTAATTATGGGCTTTCAAAGAATCAATGCATATACTTTCTCACTATCCACAACAATCAGTTTTCATGCTTTAAATAGCATTTGACTTAATACGTCATATTTTGCAGAATTTTTGAAATCAAGAAAAAGTATTATTGCTCAAACAATGCGAGGCAGTTTGACTAGTTTGACGAAGAAGCAGACAAAAAGGTAAGTGATGCAATTTAGTACAGACTTCTGTTAATAAATGTACATAAAGTATTCATCAAAAATTACGCTGCTCACGTGTGTCTTAGATAAGTGGATACAAAACTATTTTTTCTAGACAGCCAAAACCCTCAGAATTCCCCTGATATTGATGGAATGATTGATCACACCTTACAATAATGTCTCGCGGAAGATTGAGAATAAATTTAACCTCAATCACCTTCTGTATGAATCGTAGTGAGGCACTGATAAAGAGCTGTTTTACTATACTTAGATTATATTTGAATCGGCGTCTATCAGTTTCCCCTTTTGATGTATTAAATTAAGAACTAAATTACTTACACCACAAGTTGCTTCATTCCTTGATCTTCTATCATTGGTTTATAATCTACCAAATGAAACCAACTATAATTCTGTATTGTGATGTTGACTGCTCTACTATCACCATAAAAATGATTTCTTATAATTCTAGGTGAGTTCTACGTATCAACTACGTACTGCTCAACCGGGTCTAAATGTAATTCCACTGAAATAACGGCTCATAGTATACGAGTACTAGGTGTGTCTAAAACGTTCTGTGGATGATTCTATATCTCAGACCAGGGTTACAAGGGACTGAATCACGACGATGTATCGGCTCTACAGAGAGGGATTCACTTGGGAGTCTGTGAGTCCTAGCGCGCAGACAACGCAATTTACCTATGTGACCGGCTCGCAGTGCGATTAGTGCGCTCCAATTCTTGGTTGAACGTTTTGTTGTAATTGACAATCCATCGTACTCGTCAGATCTGGTCGCAGCTGACTTTCTTTTATTTCCTCGCATAGTAAATGTCGTGAAAGGTTCCCACTTTGATAATTGGGATGGCATTGAGAAGAATGCGACAATGATTCTGCAGACCATTCCTGGAGAAGCACTTGCATTTTCGAGAAACTTTCAGAACCTTTTGAACGCTGTCAACGGTGTTTTGAGACATGAGAGAGATGGGATTATTTTGAAGGCCAATAAATTGGTTTTCGTCGCATCTTAACATATTATTGCTCTGTGAAAAGTCGGTTGGTTCTGTAAGCATTTGCGAGCCCTGTACAACTCGGGTTCCTCGGCTAGGGCAAAGATGAGTAAAAATGTTAAAGAGCGAAGGGAACTCATAGCCAAACAGATCTTGCATGCGGAGCCATGCTACGATATGACAAGACTCTAAGTAAAGCTTGCCTGTTGCTTGTTAATGGCTAGTCACTGCAACTCAATAGCCTAATGTTACTTGCTTCATTTACTAATCGCTACGATGAAGAATTATTCTTTTTGAAAAGTAGTAGTCCGGAAGCTAGCAGGAAGTTGGCTAGGGAACGAGGTCATTGCACTTTTTGACTACTACAAAACTGCATATCTTCCGGATCAGATCGCTTGTCTTTCATAAATAGCTTGGATTTAAAAGCCGTATATATTCTCAATGGAGAGATTGTGGCATTGGTTATAAACTCGAATGTATTGTTGTTGTCTGTAGCTGTAAGAAGTAGAGGCATTTCTTCAATGTGATTAGTATAGAAAGCATCTACAAGTCATGTCCTTGCATAAAAGTGGTCGGCTTTAATTTGAAATCTCTTGGACTCTCATGTGCAATGACTTCGCGGCCTATTCATACAAATTTCAGCAAACATGTGACTTTTTCTCTCCGGATAAGATGCCCGTATACACCTCCATTTCGTACATCTGCTTTGGACGACCACTCGTATGAAAGAGCATGAATTGTAGATGCTTTCTATACCAATCATATTGAAGGAATAGCTCTTCGACTTTATTTACAGACAACAACTCAATGAAATCGTGTTAATAGCCAATATGTCACAACTTCTCCATTGAAAATACACGAGGTTTTTTTAATCCAAGCTATCATGAAAGACAAGCGATCTAGTCCGGCAGACATGCAGTTTTGTAGTAGTCAAGAGGTACACATTGCTTTGTGAAAGTTTCGGGTACGACCTCGTTCACTACACAACTTCATGCTACCTCCCAGACTACAGGTCACATGTTTTTATTCCACGATCGTGTTTTTATTGAAACACTGATCGCTCTGATTGCGGTTTCTCTAACTAAATTCTCCAATGCAATAGCTAAATTGTGATCATCCTTCGTATTTTGGGCTCTGGTGCCCTTACATAGCACCTTTCAGATCCGCCTTTGTATACTTTTCTGCTGGTACTGCTGCTCAGATGATAATGACATGGAAAAGCAATCAGGAGATAAGAGGTTGAAATCTGAATACAAACAAAAGTAGAGAGAAAATGCGGTACGTATGCGCTGTCTCTCCCATGTTTTCAGCTTTGTCTGAAGTCAGTGAAAATGATTAATCGTCAAGTACACAGAGTTGAGGATATTTTCTACCAATGTGCAAAAATTTGCGCAAACCGGATGTGACCTTCCGAACTGATGATGATAACTTGAAGTGTAGCGATGTCAGCAACTTGATGTGACCTCGCCAAAGCGCACAGCAGTCTCATCATTTGTGCTGCTAGCACATAGAACTTAGTCTTCAGAACAAATAATTCACGTCGCGGCCACTTGTGAAGTGATAATGACCAAGGCCACATCCTTTGTGCAAATATCCTTAACCTCAGAAAATGTGTAGGAGGGTAGGAGTATGGTAACACACGACAATGTGAATAATGCGTCAGACAGACGAAGTCAGATCAAGCTTCCAACTTCACCACATTTCAAATTATCGTAGTTCTAAAAACACCACTTCGATTTGCATACGTTTTTGTATGTGGATAGAAGACATCCTCCACTACGCTCATCTGAAGTTTTGCGACGGTTGATTAACTTCTGTACAGATTAAAGACAAATTTGAAAATATGGGGGAGATATCGAAAATGCTACTAAAAGTCATTGGGGAACGATCAGTGGGCTGAAGTTATGTCTAACTAGCATCACAGTTCCATGAGACTAGACATCATCTTTAACTTATCTGTCCAACGTTCGCAATCGAGTGGGATAAAAGTGCTTATCTAGCATGTATTTTGAATATCGAATTAACGCCCAGTCTCTGCAATTTTGATATGTTGTATTTTTGAGGATGTCACATTTGTTTTCAACTCATATTTCAGTTCTAAGAAGAATAGTGCATATCCTACTTACGTTGGAGATTTGCCAGTGAAAATCATTCAAGATATTATAGACAGCTTTGGACTAGTTGGTGATTGGCCGGCATTGGGTGAGTCAATGATTCATGGTGCTCCTAGGTAGGATATTGAAATCCTGTAACTTCAGTTTATTTAAAATGAATGTTATCGTGACCGCCACTTTAATGCGTTATTCAAGAGACGGACGGAAATGCAGAGGGTTATGTTACAGATGGATGACTCATTTTGACATGTGGCGGCGTGTTTAATCGGACTTGAATTTCTTAACAAATCGACCGATTTCATCGATTTACATTTTTGAATAGGCATCAACCCTGTTAGTACTGTTAGGTTCAATTATTATTTTTCCTTGCTCTATTATTGATTGATAGTCTCAATATTATTTCATCGGAGTTATGGACTTCTGATGTAAAAGGATGTGATCAAAATGTTGCGAAATGTCATATGCTATAATGTAATGTCACATCCCACAAAGTGGGATTCTCTGTCATGAAAGTTTAGAAATATCATTCCAATTACGCAGTTCACAAAAATGAATTCAGAGATTGATTTCACTAGGCATTAAAAGGATGAGATTTTCCTTCATTTTAAAGAATTCCTCCGGCGCCCATTATTTTGTTTCAATTTTCCCGTTTTCCCTGAAATGCATTTTTGAATGGCAATGAAATTTTGCTTAGATTATGATACCCTCCAAATTCTCAAGATAGCCAAAATGAAGCTCTGAAGCGCACTCATGAAACTCCAAGGGTTTCTCATGAACAGCCCTAAAGTGCACTCGTTAAGCTCTAAGACACTTCAATGATGCTCCAAGGCGCTCTTATATGGCTCAAAAGCGCCTCAAGAAGCTCTAAGGTGCCCCTTTAATGGAGACTTGGTGTGTTCTAGCACCCCATTCAACTTTCCTACGGTGCCGACTAGACGGCAACCACATACCTTGCATTCAAATTGATTGCAAGGACATTGATAGAGGATGGGAGACGAAAGGGTAGTGAAACAAGTGGGGGAGATGGATGACTCAATGACAAGAAGAAGGAGATGGCCAATGATTCGCTGTAAGGACTGTTTTAAGAGAGACCTGGAAAGCACAGACGAAGACTGGAGGACTTGGAAGGAGAAGATGAAGGACTGATTGAAATGGCGACAAATTGCTAAGGACGCGTCAAAGGGTGTGATGTAGAAGACATGAAGTGACTACTAACTACGTTTTTCATTATGAATATAGTGTTATTTTTATGAGTGTGACATTTCCCCCTACCCTTTTCAGGGAAATTGGGGTTGTTAAAATATTATAAATAAATAGAATGAAATAAATATCCGCAAAACAATTTATTTTCCTGATGTGATTAATATAAGCATCATGTATGAAGCATTCATACTTACATTCATATGAAACATTGATTAATACTATTCAGCAATATATTTTCTCATAACAATAGTATTCATGTTATGCCTCTCGGGATTCCCAAGAAATCGAAAACCATAGTTCTTCCGTGATCACATTAAACCACCACTGGTATATTGTGATTTGCGGGCCGCGTCCTTAGTGTGAGGTTCATGATGGGAGCTAATAAATTATTTAATTAGCTAATAATTGTCAAAAATGACATCAAGTCACACCTCACGCCATTTCCAGCATTCAGTTTTCTCTACAAAGCAATTTATTCCTTCCTCTGATACGCAATTCATTGTTTTCTACATGTATGTGTGATATACAAGTAGATGGATCGAATAAGTCATGATTTCACTTATGAATAAGAATGGAAAAGTGCAGATTATGTACCAAATGAAGTTTGCATCACATTGTATAGCGGTTTAATTACGTAATTAAAAAATTCATAATGCGACTATAGCACGCTTGTCAGTTTCCACCGATTTCCGAATCCAACTCAAGGTCTAACATGAGAAAGACAGGTGTGGTCATGATGAACGAACTTTCTTTCCTTCCTCTTTTTTTGTTATGTTCCTTTTCGACTCGCTAACTTTGTGGGTTGTATACTGTCATCAGTTACCACCCAGTTCATCGATAGATAATTTGCCGATTCTACATGTACATTATGTGTGAATGAGAGTGCGTTGTTTATGAAAGAAGCGAGGTCATTTTCTCGTTAGTCGCACTGGCACTGCATCTACTGTAGGCAATGTTGTATAATTATTCACTTTGCATGCATTATAATGGGGCGGAATGGAACGTGTATTTCGTCGCAATATCCAGACATTTGTTGACTGAATTATATGAAGGACATCGGCCCACAAGCACAACTTGAGAAGATATACAAGTACTAATTTCACAGAGCACTCTAAGAAAACAAGTCCTGGTCTAAGCACTCAATTCAAACTTTTTTATCATTGTGGAAGAGTTCGTTCGTCGAGTTGAGAGACTTTGCTCCTCTTATCAAGAAAAGAAGGCAGCGAATGGTTATCTCATGAATAACCTATTCAACAATTGCTGTCATCGTCAGTAAGGGAATCACGGTTCTAAGATAGCCAGTTTTTGACGAGAAAACAAAACAATACGAGTTTCTCCTATTACGATTTACTTAAAGTTGTGACAAGTTTAGTCATCGAATTCGACGTGTTGTCATGAATTCTGCGAGCTTGAATATCCAAATGATTAATCAGGTATGAGACTATAACTTATCGCAGCGATTCTAAAGTTGCTTTAAAAGTGATGGCTAGGCATTTCGTTTGTAAAGGCCATTGTCCAATACGGCATGCGTGTCTCTTGCTGCATAGGCAGTGCTTCGTGTTTTTTTTTCACGAGCGTGTGACCAAACAACTTCAACCGAGTCACAATGCAAGCTTTTATCCGCATATGATGTGACTTGCCATCAAAAATTACCTAAAGAAATATTCAATTTTTTGTTGAATCGACATTCCTGGGAGATTCAATGCAGTATTTTTGAAACTCTGGCTTTAAATAAGCTCGTCCCTCCCTTGATGGCTTTGAAGAATTTATTAATGACAAATTATTCTTAATTTCATTTCATCTTAAAATTTTGTTTAAATTATTTCTCCGAATCACAAGAAAGTACAACAGCAGGCTACTTCCACTTGTGGCCTATGTGATTCAACTAAAAACTATACATTTTCGTTAAGAACAAAGCTAATGCAAGCAAAGATTGTACTGAAAATTTGAAGCGGAAGAAATAGGAATGAATCAACATCTATGGAAAGCCGGTTCAAACTCTGTGATCCCTAGAATGTCTTGCAGAAGTGCACAACAGTAGCTTGTTCTACTTTCCAGTGTAACTCAATGAAAAAGCTGGTTCCTGTTCTTGCCAGACAGATCAAAGAAAAACGCATGTAGATCCAATGGGAAGCAGACTAACGTTTTCTTGGTAAAAATAAGAATTTTTATGTTTTATTAATTAAGTGAGAAGTACCAAGTCTAAATCCATAATTTTTGACATCGAATGTTTTCAGTTAATTTCTCATCATGTTCATGCACCCTTGTCTATGAAGCTAAACACATTCAGATTTTGCAAGTATCATAATAGTGGTATACACAGCATTTTGGCCAACTTTAGTCACATTCTCGCATGCATCATCGATCAGGAGCATGATAATAACAGACATATTTTATTAAATGACCTGAAGATGTATAAAACTATGACTCTAGACTACACGTGAAATATCATTTTTGCTGAAAATTTCAATCTGTTTCCCATTGGATTTAAACGTGTTTTCTTTGATCCCGTATGACAAGACTTCGGCAGACGCGCAGACGCGCAGATTCGTGGCACCCATCTATCGGATGTGCGTCATTCTATAAAAGTCTAATTTTCTGCCTCGTTCTCTGCAGAAACTCGTTCTAGTTGCCTGACTAATTTCACAAGAGTCCCTTAGCAGAAGATGATAGTAAAGTTGAACAAAAGTGGAGAAAGAAGCATGGGTATGATAGAGAAGAATACCTAAGCAACAAAAGCAACGTGTAATAGGCAATAGAAAGACGTGTATAACTCAAAGCATAATAGCTGCTGAGACCAATAACAGAAGTACGAGTACTTGCTGAAATGAAGATAATAATGAAAGAAAGAGAAAAGTGAGGAATCAGATACTTATAAGGAGTACTAAGATCAGGACTACTTTAATTTATTATTCACATTAGTATGTATTGTATTCTATTATGAATGACTGCTGAGATGATTTTCATCATTGTTTGAGAATTACATTGTAAATATGGAATCTTGATCATATCATGCTTCATAGTCACATTAAGACACGCAGATTGAATGTTTAAAAGATTTAGACATTTTTCAATCTGATTTTCATATCTGCTATTGGATCTATGGATTGAATATTGAAAACAATATCAAGTTAGTAACTTATTGGTGGTATGAATCAGGACACAAAATAAATCCTCTATTTTCAGCTGGAAGAACAGGAATTTCGGAAAAACAGGTGCGATTATTGAAGAGCAAATATAAAGACAATGCGACAGAGATAGCACGAGTAGTATTCGACCAATGGCTGTGTCGTGTGCCAAAGCCGAAGGATCTAGCGTATCTCCTTATTTATGTCGAGAGACCGAAGGACGCGGTAAAGCTACAAAAATTCAGTAAGTCTGTCATATACATGTACTCGTGTCAATTTTTATTGTTGAGGTTTCAACATTATTTTTAAATGATTAAAATTCTATTTGTTGTAATTATAATAATAATGATAAATTATATTTTTATTTATTGTAATTTATTTGTTAAATAATTTTATTAGTAAATATGATATATGCCTTATATAAAATATCCAGTGATCATAAGAAATAGAAATTGCAATTGCCCAATTGTCTCAAACAATTAATAGATACTCTATAACAAAAAACAATTGCTGATTCTTGTTTCTCCCGTTGGTCATGGGCACCTATGGATATTCGGGAAGTGAGGCTGCTCCAGTCCTAGAGCCGATAGCCACAGGACTGTCTGTCAAGAAAGGCATCCGCTTTAGTGAGTGGAAATCGACCACATCAAGAAAACTTTTGCTTTGCCCGATCAAACACTCGTGCCCTTATCTCCAGACCAGAATCAAGCATAGGTGTAGAAGATCTTCACTTTGCCAGTCTGTGAATTTCATTTAAGTTTTTCTTTCAACATTTTAACATTTTTAGGCAGTCGTGTGTACTGTATATTACTGCAGCAGTCGTACTGTAGTGCATGTTACGTGGTTGTACGTGGTTTTATAGATTTATCTTACTCTTGCCCTTTGCAAATGATGTTTTGCTCAAGCATTTAGCAGTGAAACCTCCCTTCCGAACCACCTATGCAACTTCGCGTCCTATCGTGAAAAAGTAAAGTGATTCAACCTCTCCATGCAGACCATCAGTAATTCCAGACTGGTTAAAAGTGGTCCAATGCATTAAAACTCTCTGTACCACAGCTTCGTGATAATCGAATTGCTTTAAATATTGGTTATCGAATCGGAATTTATGATAATCGCAAATCGGAACTTAATTGTTTCGTCAAAAAAGTTATCAGTTAGCCAAGCTGCTGTATTATTATCCAATCTTACAAATTTTCACCGATATGACGGCCTGTTCACGTAAAAAGGATTTTCAAATTACATCTTACATAAAAATCAAAATATCAATGTCTGATAAGTTGAACATTCATCTTTGTTATTGAGGCTTGGTTTCATAGATTTTATTAACATGGCCTCTCTGAAACGTAGGTTAATGCTGTTTGTATCAAACGCTATGATTTTGACTGTAAACGGGAAAGCTATGTTAGGAGAGCAACTTAGGTGATGTTTGAGTACACTTGAGTCTTTGTTGGTGACATCACACTTTAACTATTATGCTCAGTTGGAAGTTCTGTATACGTATAAGGCCGCTGTCACACAGGAAAGGCCGTCTTCCATCTTCCATTTAGGATTTCCTTTTAATTGCATGTAGAAAAGAATGCAACCTATCACACAGAAAAGTCATCAGCCATAAGTCATCTTCCATCGTTCATCACGCTGTCACACAGGAAAAGTCAGAAGGCGTCGTCCATCGGACATAAGGCATGAAATTATGCGGCTGATGAAGTTCATTTCTATAAGCCGTCAGGCGTCAGCCGCGAGACTGTTCTAAAAATAGAACAACGTGCATTGACGTCTGAGGGAATATTTGTGAAGCTGTCATTTGCAAAGAGAAGCAATCAGAAAACAGCCGTTGTTCACAACGTCGAACGAGGACGAGGATGAAGACAGTAGTCATAGCAACGGTAAATAGTGAAAAACAGCGCTGACTGAATCGGAAATAGATTTCCCTAGTGTGACTGCGGTAGGTGGAAGATGGACGATGGAAGACTGCAGATGAAAATCGTCTCATCACGCCGTATGGAAGACACGTTATGAAGAATGTGCAAAAAAGGCGAGTGACATGAAAGATAGAAGACGCCTTTTCCTGTGTGACGGCGGCCTAATGCTGATCATCTGTAATTACTATTTCATATGTGGCTGCTGGCATTGTGTCTTGCTTCCAGGCATCGGAATTTTATTCGTGTGATCAGAATATTACTCGTGATCAATCTGCAAAACGAATCGTCAGATATTTAAGTCTTATTTGGCATCTGTGATGCACATATATTTTTCATTTACTGATGCTGGCTATCATCATCCGAATGCGAGGATTCACTAATCAGGTGAAATGAAGTGCTTGCTAATACAGCTGAATATCTCTAGATTCTGTTTTATTTTGTTATTTCGATAGGTGATAGCCAACTTCATTATAAACGGCTCTACTTTCAAGTATATGCCGCTGTCTCCCGTTACATGTACAATTTTTTACATGTAAATTTTGTCAAAATTTGTTTTAATAAGGTTATTACCAGCTGCTTAAGATAGAGGAAATGAAGATAACTTTATTAAAACAATGCCGAAAAGGTAGTTAAGAATTAGAAACGTTCTCGAATTTGAAGCCCTTAACTTTTAAGATCATTAGTTATCAATAAATCTTCATTCGGCTAGCCCAATTTCTATAGCAGTTGATTTTATTGATGATCAGTCATCACTTGCGAAATAAATAAAAATAGATACAAATACAAAGTGCCGGTCGAGGTTGCTTCTCGATCAGATAGAAATAACTCTACTATAGCCAAAATAGAACAGAAAATATGCGTTTCTGCAATATTTCTATTTATGGCTCAAAATATTGTCGTGATGATAATTATATCATTAACAGATTCGCTTGCAATCTCTATTGTGTTAGGTACCGGTGTTGACCCAAGTAGCCGAATCACATTGTGATGCCACTGATGTTCCGATGAAAAGGCGTTATGAACTGATATGAGAGATACATGAGACCTGACCTACACAATATATAGACCTGCTGTCGACACGTCTGGAAAACATGGGCGACGAGCGACCTCGTGCGACCCCATCACTTATCCTACAGCTTAACTTTCACACCCTTAGTTCAACCGACGGCGTGCATGAGTGTAGCCTACAATCATCCGACCAATGTACCTGTGGTCATGTCCAGACCAAACGGCATGTCATGACTTATAGTGTCGTCGAGCTACGAAGTCAATGCATTTTGGAAATATTCAAAGCCGAACTGAGCCGTACGCTGCTGTAGCCAAGCCGTGTCGAACCGACGAACCGCAGCAATCTTAAGTAAAGCATGGCTAAAATATAATCTGACAGATCTAAGATACGCCGGCCTACTAGTTTTTTCGCAAGTGGTATACTGAAGAACATTTGCTGAAAATAGAAATAAATGTATACGATCATCAATGTTGAGGGAGAATTAATTTATATGTGCGGTTTACAGTCTTGATGAAAGTTTTTAGCCGTGACATCGCAATCCTCTGAATAGTCCAAGTTGCATGGATACATTTTTATTACAGCTATGCTTTCCATTTGGAATACTTCAGTTCAGCCGTGAACAGGCTATTTCAAGCCGAGTTGCTGTCGGTTCGGCTTAGGTGCGTATGTACGTGTCGTTGGACACTCATGTTCACTATCCGATCTCAGTGACCCTCTGCTTCATGATAATCTGTCTAAATACGTTGTATCATACGCTTTAATAATCATAATCACTTTCATCATCTATGGTATCAGGTTTCCAGGTATTTTGTTAATCTGTCTCTGGTAGCTTGCATTGCATGCTATTATTTTTGAATTTTATACTAAATAATGAAATTGCCAGTGAAGTGCTTACTACACAAGTGAATCTTGTTTGGTCTTGTTCTTGTGCTTAAATTTCCAATTTTGCCCAGGTACTTTGTTGCTTCATATGAGGAGTTTTAGTGTCAACTCTGAACATCGACCGTTAGACGGAGTGGGACGCCGAAGACCCTGTCATACTTGGTTTAGTTTACTCTATGATTTATTGACCAAAACCTTTTTTTATCGAGAAAGTAGCTCTTTGTTCTTTTTGAAACTTCGATAATTGACTCTTTTTTTGAGACACCCTTTTCCATATTTGGCCCAGCTGAATGAACAAAATATAAATCAAAGTGCATATACAGAAAAACGAATTGATTCACACCGATGTTGAACAAAAATCGATCGATGTTGAATACTCAAATCCCACATAGCATTTTTGTTATTTGGTTTTTTCATGACATGTAAAATAGATTAAAATATATATTTTCCTCAGTCATAGTTCCTCTTCTTTTACAGTCGATCCCCAGGAATGGAAGGATATTGAGAAGCGCATCAGTCGTTTCAAAGGAACCAGCGCTTCACGTTCCACAATCACTGATCCAATTATAGAAACTGAATATGAAGACAGTCAAGTTCATCATCAAATTACTTCAGAAGAAGAATCGACAGTTAATCGGTTTATGACCACTTCACCACCACCCAGGAGACCTCCTACTAATTTCAATGCTCCCTCAGCAATTACACTGACCTCAGCAACATCAGGACGAAGTCGACAGTCAGAAATAACGCCTCGATCAGTGTCAGATCGGTCAACCGACAGTGAAAGTATTCTGACCCTGGGACCTGAAATTCCTTTGGTCAATCAACATTGTTCAGTAGGAAATACTCCTTCCCCAACTATAGAATCTGAGATAGCGCAATTGCTGAAAAGATGTATGAAATTTGAATTTCCAATACCTCCAAATCTATCGGATCAGATAACTATTCATCGCTGTTTCATCCTAAATCAAGGATGGGCAATCAAAGATTTTTCGAATAAGGTAAATGAATGGATTTGGTTTCATTGCTTATCGCATTGGTAGGAAAATCACCCTCCATTTCATTCATCTAAGGTGGCATACCGATTTGAATTAGCAGTCACCTCATTTGCACTTGCTTTATCTAGTGTAGTTTGTGAACGACCCCTGGCTCTAAGTAGCATTTTACTTCCCATTGCCTTGAGAAGCGAATGTGAAATGGCTGTTAATGTTACAATTTTTTCCATAGCAATTTATAGTATCGATTTATTTTAAAAAATTGCAGAAGCAATACAAATAAGTAACAAAAAAAGATGAAGACACGGTGACCATGGAAGGAATCCAAGGTTGAGCTTCTTGAAAGCGGCATGGTGGCACTGCCGCGTTGTAGTGAGATAGAGAATTTCTGGAAAATCCATCGATCGCTTTACCATGGTCTCCATGCTGGTTGGCCCATCTGCCACCTATCAGCTTGATTGTTTCTAGAGCAACAGGACCCCAAGCACCGAAAGTCTCAACGGCTATTGAGAGGAAAGCGAAACCTGCCGTTTCGCTGGAACCCAGAACCGCACCAGCCTTCGCATCTTGGCGACAACGAGCTGCCTTAACCTCCTCAATCATCACATTGATAATGATAGTTTGCTGCAGTAGTGAGATGACATTGTTGTCTAAAGCAGCGGGTTGGCCCCGGGACCAGTTTGAGATGGTGATGTCGCCATGGCGGCGTTGCGAACCGAGGTTAAATTATAACCAATGCTATAATTGATTTAAAACATTACTATTCTGCATGCAGTGAATCTAGGACTCCAGATCATGAAGCATATGTAATATTTTCTTTTGTGTTAGCAAGACCATTCAACAAAATCACAGAGTAGGTTATGAAGTAGAGCAGATTTTCTTGCTGAGCAGATTCCGGCTTGAGTCCGGTTCGGTCAGACTATATAAAGCCGGTTCGGTGCACTTCTATTAATAGTAGCATGTGCTTCTTAGTTATCGTGATGTAATTGAACTTCAGTCATAGGGTTATACCTCTGCTGACATCAATTAGTACAATAGTCTTTCAACACTTCATTTTACAAGCAAACGTGACATATTCATGCGAATGAGAAAGTCAGGTTATGGACAACTTTTCTGTCTTCAACTTTATTTGCTTATGTTTAATGGATGCTTTGATTACCGTTAATTCTATAAATTTACTAGCTCTATACCAAATTCGTAATCAAACTGACCTCCGCCTATTCTAGTTGTCACTAGAGTTCATGTAATAGACTAATCCACATGTTATCTCGTTTCCTACGTGTGTGCGGTTGATTTGAAATCGAGTGGACGCCTTTGCATCTGGGTGCATCATACACCTACTCACGGAAAATTTCAGGTCTATTATCGAGCAGTGTAAATGAATGTGTTAGGTACCTCATGTATACCTAAAAAGCCAAGAGTAGCGTTCAATAGATGGAGTAGAAACTAAGTCATAGTTTTGTCTTCGACAAAATTGCGCTTTCCATTGAGACTTTTATATGACCAGATTTAGTTTGAAGAGGAGAATTCATTTCTGATGCTAAAAGTATTCTTTAGGCAATTATAAAATTATTGAAATTTGGGCTATTGCACACGCTTTTTCATACTTCTCCGCAGATGCATCTATTTGTTGGCTCATTAGAATAAGCTTTTAAATTTGCACGTTAGAAACCGAAAATTCTGATTTGCAATATTAGCAAATATGATTATATCTTAGTGTTTGGTTTTTTGAAGGTACAACTCAAGAAAAAGAATAGTAGCAAGCATTTACCGACAAATGTCAATATGCTGCAAATATGATCCAGGCGTCATTCGTTTTTTCCGTCGGTCATTTCACTGTTTGGAAAAATGTTAGTAGAGTACATGGAGTATTTGGAACCAAAGCAATCGAAAAATATTTTTATTGTCAATTATGTAGTTGTTTTGTCAAAAGATAATATCACTATTCCCCCTTTGATGAAAGTCTGCAATCAGTCTTTCCTGAGAGACTTTAAGAAAATGTTCATTTTGGCTTGTCTCAAATTAGAAAGAGTCAGAAATAATAGAAATGATTGATTTCGAAAATGTTCATGCGTTCTAAGCAACCGTTGTGAAGACGATGTTCTATTATATCTTTCTTTACTCTATGATCGATGTATTAGTGATCGGTAATCCTGAAAAATGTGCTTCACGATCATATTGCACACCAGTCACTATCAAAAAAATGGCTTTGATAATTCATGAACAGTTTTATTGTCTAGTATTAATCAAATTTTGGCTAATGACTTTGCCCGAATATGCATTGTACCTGATCAAATGACCGTGAAGATGACAGTTCTGTTGTCAACGTTGGCATCTTGCAGGTTAAACATTTTGATAGATCATTATTTGTCATCAAAAGGTGATTGAGGAACATGCACTTTTTTTGTCTCACTTGAATTTGCAAGTCATTTCTTTAGAATTTCATGCATAAAAACTGCCTCGGTTTTATAATCTACTTTGTTGTGGAGCAGGCGTGCGAATTACGTGATTTCGAAAAAGTGGTTTAGAAAAGAAGTGTTCGGATGATAAAGAGGTCCTAGAATGCCAGCAACTCTGTTGTTTCTATTTTTCATAGACAGATAGAGGTCAGTTTTGCCTTGATGTCCTTTTGCTGTCTTCAGTGACAAAGGACCCGCCGTCCTCGGACATGTTACCAACCATAATCGAGATGATAGAGGCCCCTTCAAGATTTGGAGGCAGTAGGATCCCTCCTCTCCTTAAAGGGTCCATTTTGAATCGGGACAAGAGCGAATGCTGACACCCGTTTATTGCCATTAAGGCATCCATTTCGTGGCGACAGGGGGCACTATGTGGATTGGCGAAAACCCTGTCCAGTAGCTCTTAAACATACAGTTGCAGGTTTATTGGCAATTCCTGGAAGACCTTAATTATTCAAATTGCCTATGGCCGAGATTTTTTACTCAACGTTGCCGGATTCGTTAACTTTCTCCCGTTACCATTACGAATGTTATCTTCCTGCTTCCTCTCCGATACTGAGCATTGATCATTGGCTATAGGTCGCATAACCGTCTTCATTACAAGTCGGATCGCTCCATATATGTTCAGACCTCCTCATAAGTAGTAGCTATCAAAATTTCTCGACATAAGAAGATTAAGAAAACTTCATATTCTTAACTTCTTGAATGAAATTGGGCGTGTTAGAAGTGATTTTCTAAATTCGATTTCAGGCTGATATGCTGTGATTCAGCTAACAAGTAAAATTGTAACCAGAGTGCAATTATAATTTAAAGATCACATATTCAAAGCTTCTTTAGGGCGTCGGCGACCTTTGAAAACCTGGAAAACATTGAAGAGCCTTAATTTTGTGCATCAAACTTTGATGAATAATGGACGAGTTATTTTTCAATGCGACACGATCATGATGACACTCATGGAATGGTTTAATCATTATAACTGAACCATTGGCAGCTCCTTTTTAATCATTGATTTGATTTTGCACGCTGATGAAGTTCTAGGACTGCTTGTAAATGAATACGTGTAATGCATCATAATCATGGTTGTATTCTGAAGTCTAGATGTTCATGTTTATTACAACGTTTTAAGTGTTTTTTGTTGAGCATGCCAATGCTTTATTATTATCCTACCTTTTCATTTAAGGAACTGCGGACTTTTCATAAAATCAGTAGAAACAAAATCTAGAGGTAAATAATCAGCGCTACCTAATTATAACTCGCTATTGAAAGTTTATGATATGGTGGTGGTGGACGATGCTCTCCCTCTCTCTCTCTCTTTCCCTCTATCTCCAGAATAAAATGTGATTCCGTGAATAACCAAATACAATATGGTTGAATTTTGTAAGATTTATATCATAAGTCGTAATGAATCTTGCATTTTGCATCTGTTTAATTTTCTAAAGCTAAAAGAAATCGGTAAAATTTGAAAACGAGCATTTCATTGCACGAGCAAATTGACGCAAGCCCGAAATTTAGGGCCTGATACATGAAATTCATCGGTTGGTAAATAGAGTATCAATTCAGAAAAAAATTAGAGTCTTAATGAAATTTGACTTGGATTGCAATGAATTAATGACTCGAAAAACTTGGAGGACATTTGAGGGCGATTGACTTTGAAAATCGTGTGGTCAACATTGTTTAAGATGGATCATATAAATGGCAAGAACTGTTGTAGTTTCATCGCTAACAGATACGTGAAATCGGTTTCGCCAATATATAAGATATTACATTAAATGTTTTTCAAGCTTATATCGTTTAAATTGAAGAGGAACAGGAAGATCTCTTCGTGAAAGGACTAATGGACACAGCTTTGATATACAGCACAACGATGACAGCAAAGTTGCTCCGTTTCATTGCATGGAGCGTGGTCATCAAGAAAACAACATATGTTTCCATATTATAGCAAATCGATGGAACCGAACAACAAAGAAAACTAAAAGAAATGAAATTTAGTAGTCAACTGATGACCGATTATCCTCATGGTCTAAATATGCAGCATGTACTACAAAGATCTCCTATTTTTGACCCAAGGTCTCCTATTTCTATGACTCATAAACCATCTAGCTGAGACTCTACAGTATTCCATTTTACACATGATATCTTTTCAGGCCTCTTCTCATAACAACTTGTAGCATTTTAATTTTGTGTAAATTTTTGTGATATGATGTTCTTCTATTCCCGATGTAGGTTGACAGCGGTTGACCGACTCTTATCCGGAGCCGGTCGAATAAAGTCGTGGAACAGTTGATTTATACAACGTTTTATCATCGAAATATTAATTACAAGCTAACATCGTGTAATTTTTTTCTACAGGATCCAAGGCTCTTATACAACGAAGTGTCAGCTCTCAATTCGCTGCGTCATCCAAATATCATACCATTGGCAGGATATTATCGAATTCCCGAATTTGATTATCCGGTTCAGCATTTAGTATATCCATACATGGAGAACCGAGATCTCGAATGTTTCATGAAAGAAAATCCTGCTGCACGAAGTATTCGTTTAAGACTTGATATTCTCTGCTCTATAGGAAAAGCATTGAGTTATATTCACTATAAAAGCTATATTCACGGTGATCTGAAGATGACAAACATTCTCATAGACCGATACCAACGACCCTATCTGTGTGATTTTGAGTCGTCAGTACGGATCGACGAAATAGAACATTTTGATCAAATTAGAAGAGAAAAGCAAGTTGTTTGTACACCGCCGTTCTTTCCCTCCCACGGAAATGTGAGTCGTTATGAGAGAGATCTGTACGCATTTGGTATTGTACTTGCATACGTGTTTACGATGCGATATCCTGTGGAGAATCATATCAACATGGACGGAGAAAGTCTGATCAACGAACTCTTAGGAAGTCTTGTGAATGATATAGATGGAATGCGGCCATACATCCACGACCTCTGTCTGAAATGTGTCCAATGCATCGAACTGAATAACCTTAAGAATCATCTGATGAAAGATAAGGATGCCTTCATCATTGTTGAGGTAAGTTTCCTTTTACTTTTTATTCATCCTTCCCCTCACTCAAGTGAATATACGAAGCCACACTAGCAAGCCAGGAGTGGGAGGACCCTCACATTCGACAACTCACACCAAGTTACTTTACCAATGTCTATTGGTCTAATGAGAGTGTTGGTATTTCCCTAGGTCGACAGACTATGTGCAGATGTGAACCCTGGCCCTTCTGCACCCTCTTGCCGATGTGCGGCGTTTGAACCGACTGAGCTGTGATGCCACCTCATCTATTTTATGTTACTTATAGGGCTTACTTATTCTAGTTGAAACGCGACATGGCTTATCAGTTTATTGCGCTATTCAGATAGTCACATCATTCCTAGGGTTGGAAAAGCCATTAGTTCATTTACAGCTGGGATGCGGAGTCGGAGTCCTATCAAATGATAGGACTCCGGACTCCGGCCTATAACTAGACCCGAAATATAATACAAGCAAATTATTTATTCTCGTGCATAGCTGCTGTCACTGTCTTGATGTCAACTTTCTCCGTCAAACAGAAGTACAGAAACAGCAGTATATGCAAAGCTTGTAATAGTTCAGTTGATAGTAATCGTGATAGTGAAAAAAGGATTGTCCTTCCACTCGGTGATTTAGTAGAGAAGACAAGCCTTCCTAGCCTCGATCACACCTACACGCCAAAGGTCATATCACAGACAAAATGAAATACTAGTTTGTTTGAGAACATTACCACTTACCCTCACGTTAATCGTGTGTGATGGCTCCTCTAAAGCGCATCTAAAAATCGAAAATGTACTCATTTTTTGGAGAAGGATGGGGATTTTCCTGCCTGGTAGAGACTGCACAAAAACCGTGTGAAGCACAAGTGATGTGCAAAGTTGGTAAACCTTCATAGAAAATGATTGATTTGATGCAGCAATGATCACTGAAATCAAGCTCAGGTAAGCCTATAATGATCTATGAAGTATGTTGCCAGTTAATTTTTCAAAGAACTAGGCTTCATATACTTGCCACCCGGAGTCAGAGTCCTATCATTTTGATAGGACTCCGCATCCCTGATTTAAAGTCGATAATGTGATTACAGACGAGAAAACAAAGTTTGACAGACTGTTTAAAATATTTTTACGAAAGTTGCTCAACAACTTTCAACTATAACAGTTAAACAATGACTTCAGTTGCCACCTGTTATGCCTGCTAATCATAGACAACTTCAACGATTAAATATGTGCTTAGGCTTGAACAAAAAGCAATGCAATAAACGAGAAAATGAGAAATTTTAACGAAGTTTTGTGAGGTGCTTTTTCGATTTTTTTTTTTGAAGTTTTTTTGATTATCCTCTACTCGATTTCGAGCGTTGGGTCCTTTTTTAGTAATTCTGATTCACTCATGCATTTTCGTTAATTAACAATGGATAGCATTGTGTCCGTTGTCTAATGCAAAAGTCATATGCTCATACTAGCAATTTTGCCGTTTATGCATAATTTTGCGTATGCCAAGCCTACTTTATGTATACAGTTCTTTCTTGCTGACGCTCACATACGCAACCTATATTGTGATATGTGGACGAGGATGCTGAAATGTATTGAAATGCACTTGAGTTATATTTCCGAAGAGTCCGGCCACCTTGGATCAATGAATATTAGATGCGAATTACAGAAGTGATTGTGTCATAATGAAAATTGTTTGTTAGGGGTGACAAAATACCATCACAGACTTGGTCTCTGACTTTAGGTACGATGATTGTGTGAACAATTGTTCACATAATTGACCATGCACCGGGGTAGTTTACCGTTTGCAAAAAGACAATTCACAATGTCCAACTCCCGGGAAAGAAAATTTTGGTCTCGAAGTGATAATAAAATTTATTCCAGTAAAACCGTGATGGGCCTTCGGCGTCCTGCGCCTTCTGAGGTCGATAGTATAGCGGTGTCATCAGCCGCTGTGTGAAGGTTTATAAAGAGAAATGATTGCTATTAAGAAGTGTGCTGCTTGTCCAATGTGAGGTGATCGAAATGTGAAGTCAGACTGTAGAAAGGTAATTCATGTTTTCTATTGATTGTAGGCTTAGGCTGTTGTTCACGAGTTTAGCAATTCTTAGTCCCATTGTGGCTTACGAGTTGAGATAAAGTGCAGACATGAACTTTGAGAACTATTTCTGATCACGATTTCCAAACTGAATTCAAAAATATCTAAATGCGAATCTTATGCAGCAAGCATTCTAATTACAATCAATTTGCTTGCGTTGAAAACAGGATTATCTCGTCTTTCCTATGATTTCTGCTTCGTTTTGAGATGCGTTTAATATCCGCTTGTCACAATGGCGACCTTTGCATAAATTCCTCACCGTCTGATATTGCGATTTCAGTTGACAATAAAGGTTTATTTTTAGACTACAATTGCGTCAGCATTTGGAATTATTATGCTGGAAGTTTTCCATGCACGTGAAGTAATCCTGTTTGATTGGAGAGAATTAGATGACAGAAATAGATTTCAGGAGTTGAAAATATTTGATACCCTCGTGCAGGATGAAACATTCTATGGTGACAATTGGATTGATCGACATCTATATTATGAATGAGCAGTAGTCACTGAGCGATTGAGTGAGCTGTCATCTTTTTGTGAAGTATTTCTTTTAAAAGTTTTTCTAGTACACCAGTGCTTTGCGACTGAGATACCTGCGCTCATGCCTAGGTCAGGTCAAATCTCCTACTGTTAAAACAGTCGCACTTCGTATTCCTGCTAATCACTCAGCACCAGGGATTGCAAATACCCGGTTTTTTCAAGCACCCGGATCCGGATCATAGACCCGGGTACCCGGGCGGATCCCGGATCCTATTATCAAAAGTGATACAATTGCATGCAATTCGTTTTCATTATCATGAAATATTGAATAGCCTGGTTTCCGAGATTAATTTTAACTGTATTATTCACGATACATACTAATGAAGTGATATTGAAATCCTAGGATTTTGCTATCGCCAGCTGTTGTTGTCACTCTGGTTCTCAGTTGTTATTATACCATTTTTACGAAATATCATTACTAATCATCAATAGATGATTACCAGTTTCTATAATAACGGTAGTACAATCTAGCATAGATAAATGCTTACTCTTTCTTAAGACATGATAACTAAAACTGAATTTCTGTATTAATTAAGTGTATATTTACCATGATTTTCAATCAAAAAAGAGATTAATCCAGACCAATTTCAACAGCGATAAGCACCTGTATTTAATTAAGAGAAAGGAAAGACATCAAACTTGCTTTTATTTGTGCTTTTTTAACTAATAAGCGTATATCCCACTATTATAAACATGGATAATTACAGCTATTGTTCATTGCAAGTATATAGAAAGATAGTTGGACCAATACTATAAGTCTGGAGAATAACAATGGAGCTTGCTTCATGTTATCAGCTTTGAAATTCATGGCTGTCCATTCATTCCTTAGTGTGGATTAGTAAAGTGGGTGCAGTGGTTACAAGCTTACAACGGTAACATGACAATTAGAATGAACGAAGCATGAGAAAGTTACTTCATCTTTCCTTTAGCCGTAATAGATGGTCATTCAATATCGAGATACAGATATTCCTGGATGAAACATTTCTATTCAGATTTGTATTTGCATTTTTAGCTGCCCACATGCACTCCCAACGCTAAGTGAGTAACGAGAAACTTTTATAACTTAAATCGTCAAATAGGATTTTCCGCAGCATTAATGACCATCAACATTTTATCTTCAACGCTCTTCGCTGGATCCGGGCGGATATCACACCGGATCCGGGATCCAGATATTTACATCCAGATCCGCCGGATCGTGACCTGGTGCAATCCCTGCTCAGCACCACTTATTAAGAATAGGATTAATGGAACACGGCCACATGGAAAAAAGCTCTCGCCTTGTGTGCTTCCAACTAAACACGAAGAACATCATTTTATTCGATTTTTGCGGATACAGTTTTACAATGCTAATAATCCTAGAAGAAGAGGGCTCTATTTCTAAGAATTGCTCTACAAGACAGGATGTGCTCGAATGATTTATCATTTACTGTGCTCCTTTACCGTGAAATTCCATGAAAAGCAACATAAAATTAGAAGGCATATTCAAAGAATAAATCTTCAATTCTCACTTGAATACTGACATACTTGATGGACATCCGTGACTTAAGTCTTATCTACCGATGATTATCAAAAATGTTATAACTATAACAATACACTGGCCTGGCAATTGCTGTATAGCAGAACTTCCGCTGGAGATTATGACTTACTTAGCCTCTAAATTCGGAAGTCACTTTGTGTCTTACTGCGACAAAGTTTTATTCACTGTTATGTCATTTGTTAGTTATAATTACAGAAAGTGGTATAAAATATATTTAGAATTCCAAGATCAGACGTTTCCTATGTCATAATTAGTCAACAATGTGGATTTTCGTAGTCGATTTGCCTCATCACGGTTTATATTGCTAGTTAATCTAGACACATATAGCGAATCAAATTACTGATTCTAAAATTTCATAATGCTTTATCTCCAGCTGTTGTAGGAATCTGAAAATAACTTGAAAATACAACAAGATCATGAATTCAAGATTGAGGATAGATCAGTGTGCAGGCTTCTCATCAATTTAGTGACCGAAAATCATAGTTCTGGTGACAAAATCTTCCGACTTGCAAATATTTCGGTTACTGGTTAAAATGGTCTTTATAGAAAATGGTCGTGAAACTCAGTTTTGATAAAACTGTCCCATGGAAAGCCACGAATTATAGTTTAAATAAACTCGAAATGAAAAACTCGAATTAATAAACTGAAAATAACTCGAACACATCATGTAAGTAACGCCACAAAGAGATAACAGATTTACATTAGCGCTAGTGGAGTTACTATGATGATTTATATAGCTTATGATAACCCAAATTAAATTTGCAATACGCGCTTGGTCTTACTTCTTTCCGAAACGGGAAATCCCAGAATATGTTATCCAGCTATCCAAAACCAGCGTCTATCTGGATTAATGCTTCACATCGATCACATCACGAGTAATATATTTCCTCCGATTTGGTCCTAAACATTTGTGTTTTCATAAGTATAATTCTTCAAGCGGTTACAGCAAGTGATGTAATGACTAGTGCCATCTCCGTCTATTTTTCATTATGCTAAAAGATTTTTGATTAAATTCTGTTTGATATCAACAACGTGTTGAATGAGAAAATGAAGGAAAATCCGCGTCAGGAATAGAGTTCAACAATTCCTGATGCGATATGCTCCAATTCGGTGAGCTACAAAAATTTGCAGCTGTCGTGTTGACCGTTTTGTTAACACTTATTCTGTTGACGCATTTAGTTATCAATTGGCTTATAGTGCTTTAGGCATTTATTCTACAAATTGCCATCTTGGATTGTTGGATTACATCACTCTATGATATAGTATTATCAGCATGTTTTGCGTGAAAAACTATTATATAGATGGACGACAGGTTCAATAGAATGCGACCAACTTGAGTTTTATGATTCACTATTTCAAAATGAACAATACTACTCCTCTACTTTAACATTAAGATTTTGTTGGCAATTTTCTGCCCACATGATAGCATAAAATAGATTTCAATGTTAACAATTAAACCTTGTTTTCTTATCTCTTACCTGATCATGGATTTCATTCTAAGAAACAATATTGGTGTAGCATGAAGGTCCAACCTAGTGGAGCCCAGAAAGCTGACATCAAAGAGTTTAGCGAATGGGACACGTTGGTCCATTATGCCCCACGATTATTTGATGATTCTTTTCCAAATGTATTGTGATGGTATCTGGTCAGACACAGCGATTTCAGTGTGTTCACTATGGCTGTTGAATTGTATAATAATAGCGAATAAAACATCATAGTAAAACTATTGAATTGAAAGCTTTAGTACATTTTTACAAGCTCTTGAACGTTATTGTCTTGCCTTGGTTTCCACTATAAATTGCACCATAAGTTGGCACCTTCAATTACAATTTCAATGTAACTTGCAACTCAACTCTTGTCACTTCAAGTAATAATTCTGAACAAAGAACGTTATGAAAAACAAGAGTACCTAGAAAGCCAGTTTCAGGTCCGCTATCGTGAAATGTATGATATATGTAGCGACGCATGTATGATCAAACATTCTTGCATGGGAGAAATTGGATTTTTCTTCCATTTGCCCAGTCTGGTAGGCCGATAGTGATTACTGCAACGCAGGTACGTTTACCACACATGCATTAAATCATGATCCTCATTCATGAAAAAGACATTAATATTCTTGTTACCAAGTATCTTCGAGAAAATGATTAGTATAAAAGGTTCTGAAATGCAGTGATGTTGTTTTCCATTACTTCTTCAGGAAATCATATTTTCAACAAATCATGTTGGGAAGGTTTCCCTTTTCGTTATTGCAGAATTCGTAGACGCATGATTATTGGTCCAAAATCAAAGCAACAGAGATTAGATGACGGGAAATATAATTTATCTTTATCTGAAAACTGATCATCGAACCAATTTACAAAAAGCTCATGCTGCTTGTTGATATGCAAGACATTATCGTAAAGCAAAATTTAGAATTTTTGTCCCATTATACTATCTTGTTGCTCAACTATTTTTTTTAATTTACCGTGCGCCACCCAAGGCACGAAGCCACACAACTACCTAGGGGAAAGGCAGTCTTTTTATTCTTGTAACTCTCACTAATTTAGGGCTAATTGGGATGAAGACATTGGTATATACATGTACAGTGAATAACAAATAGCAAATTAGATGAAAGACCTATACACTGTCAAATTTCTTTCTAAGCAACTTGTTGCTTGCATATATACTGCCAAAACAACACGTAAAAGGGAGTGTACTATTTTTCCGGACCATATGTCAGATTGGCGTTCGCAATAAGGATCCTTTCTGATTATTAGTTGTGATCTTAACAACGGTATCTTCCTGGTATTCTATCTGGTGTCTGGAATTGATCGAGATCCTTTCCGGTGCATATTCACTCCTAAAACTATCGTATTCGAATATCAGCATTCTATATGCTTGATCCACAGGCCACTGATATAAGAAATCATTACTGCCTAGTATACAGATGATCACTGCACGATTGGAAATTGGACTGTACATTGGAACTGACACTTTGGTTGCTAGACATTAAGAAAGGAATGATGCAACAAGATCATGAATTCAAGATTGATGATAGATCAGTGTGCAGGTTTCTCATCAATTTAGGGACCGATAATCATAATTCTGGTGACAAAATCTTCCGACATGTAAATCTTTCGGTTACTGTTTAAAATGGTCGTGAAACTCAGTTTTGATAAAACTGTCCCATGGAAAGCCACGAATTATAGTGTAAATGCCATGAACTTCCTCAGTAATATTAATCATATACAATCTATTAATTACACATACATCTGTTATACAAACTGTCCGAAGCTACTGGTCTTCCTGTTGTTATTTTATCAGAAACATAGGTACATAGGATAGCAGAGAGTGTTACCATCCATTTTCAAAAGCCTGATTTGTGTATACAAAAATATAGATTGTTTATACTCAGGTTGTTGTAACTTCTTGAGTTGTGGTTTTGTTTTCCTTTTCTTTTGTTCCGTCCTGTATGTTAACAGTATTATCATTTTACATTTTTTCTTTAACTTTCTAATTCATTTGTTTTATTGTTCGATTATTATTATTCATCTTTAGTTGAATTACTACTTACTCATCACATCTGTGTGTATTATATCATTGCACATTTTAGGGGTTTTTTAATTTGGTCTTATGGTTGATTTTGGCTCATTTCTTGACTTACTTATGCACTTATTCATTTTTAATGACAATATTTTTCTTATTTACTGTATCATATAGCGTGCTGACTTGTATCTGTTTGCATCCCGATAATGGCTCTATTGGTCGCTGATTGTATTTATCTATTATCAATTGTCTTCATTATCCGTGTAAATTTTCTGTGTGATTTAGTGTAGTGTGAACGATATTTATGTGCTGTTTGGTGCTCCAAGTATTATCTTGATCGTTCTTGCAGCATGCCACTAAGAAAGCAAGCGAGGACCTGGCAATAAAGATGACGAACAAATACTTATTTCTATCTCTTTAGAAGCACAGGTTTTAGATGCTGCAGAGAACATTTTTTTAAATTTTACTTAGAGATTTTTCCTTGGACAGTTTTATCAATATCACTTAGCACCAGGAGTCCAGGACCATTACTGACTTTTTACAAGGACCATTGAACCGATCTTTTACTATCCAAAAATGGAAGATATTTTGAAAATAGTCTGAAATGACCGACATTTCAAAAATGAATGTATCTCCGTATACTGTTTAATGTTAAAATGATTTTGGATGAAAATGAAAGTTGCGCTAATTTTAACAAACTGGTTATATTGAAATCTTAAGCATTAGCGACAAACTTATCACCATCCGCGTTTTCACCGTTCCATGTCATGTTGATTTTGTATTTAAACCTATCTCAAGGCTTATTACGAGAACTTGGTCGACAAAATGCGATAAAAATAGGATGCTAGAAAACATGATCTCCATCTGAACTTTAAGTGCGAAACAATTTTGTCAGGAAGGATCCATGCACATTCATTTCATTAGTAGAGATTCTATTGCTACCATATTCTATTTATAGCCTCTGCGCACATCCGCTTTTGTGAAGCATATCCGACATCCGTCCGTTAACGCCAGTGATAGCATTGTCGTAGCAATAGGCTGCACGCGATTTCGATTAGTAATGGCACATTTGACCTCATATGTAGTGACTCAATCACGTCCTCTGCATTTGCCATTGTTTAATCAGCTGTTAAAGATCTTCTCTTCAACTTTGCTACGTAGCTGTTGTAAAATTTCCGGATGTGATTTTTTCTAATTCCGGGTTAAACTAGAAATTTTGATGCTTCACTTCGGCCGTGATCAGCAATGATAGCGCCTAATTTCAATAATTATTTGAATCCTCATAATATACATTAAATATCAACATATAATGGTGTCCTAATTGAATCAGCGAAGGTCTACATTGATTAAAAGTAGGAATTAGCAACATCTGAACAATATAGAAAAATTGTGAAATCCCGGGTAAGGATTTCTCAAGACCATCTTCATCGGTAGAGCGGCGTATAAAGATTTTGATGTGCCGTATGAAATATTTCGCGAAATATCCCTCAATATTTCTCAATGGTCTCAAGCGAAAGACTGGTGAAATTCCCAATTATTTCCAAGTTCTCCAAAGATTAAGTGAATTACATTATCTGTAACACTGTAATGACAACTAATGAGCAAATAGTGATTAATCAAAGTCGACATTGGTTCTACAATTTTTAATCCTCGTCAGACTTATAAAAAAATCTCTAGTCGAAAGTCCTTTACTAGGGAGGAGGGATTTCTGCTCCTACTATATGAAGCTAATGGACTCATTTTGATGAACCACATATCTATCGAAAGAGCTATAAATCAAGGCGGCTCAGAAAAGTTATCATTTTCTATATCTGAACTTCAAACAAATAAATAGCAAAAGATATAGATTCACTGAAAATTCAAAATTTGATAGCTTCGATGTTGGTAGCCTTTTCACCAACTTACCTCTGGATGAGGTCATTGATTTAGCTTATGAAAAAGTATGCAATTCTAATGCTCAAAACCTCTCTTGTGTCAAGATATTTTCAAAAAATTGCTACAATCTGCGAGTGGAAGCACTTTCTCTTTCGATGGTAATCTCTACCTCCAGTGTGATGACCTTTGGCCTACACGCTCAGTAATCTTTTCATGTGTGAATTGGAAGCTACATAGAATTTCTCAACATCAGTCAAGGTATGTTGATGACGAGGCCCTGAGGCGTTCTTGTCATTTTTAGAATGATGACCATGAGTCCTTTTTAAGTATCTGATTTGCCCTTATGGCATGGCAGCATGGAATTTACCACGGAGATCGATGGGAAATCCTTTCCTTTTCTCTACATCAATTTAGATGTCAGTGACTGCAACTTGGTTGCCACGGTTTATAGGAAACCCACATATACGGGCTCAATTTCGAACTTCAAGGCTGAGTGCTTCATGCACTGGAAAATAGGCTTAGTCTACTAAACATCTGATAAATATAGCATCTTGTTTCCTCCTCTTGGGGGAGAAATTCCATGAAGAAATAGAGAAAGTCTGTAGCATTTTTAGGAACTTCCAATTTACCGTATTCAAAATACCTACAGTAGATAGAAAATTTAAAACTAAAGTGCAGACTGAAGACACTCAATGCTTACATTCTATGAAAACACCGTCCTTTGGTTTTCAAATTAGGTGAGTGTTTACCTGCAATAAAATAAAAGAAAATAAAGGCTTTTCGAACAAGGATTGTGCTCCAGAAGTTCTTAAGTCATGTAGACCCTCGCACTGTCTACATTAGTAGAACCTTACGTCACATTAACACTAAAATTAAGGAGCACAGTCAAAATTGTCTGCAATTTCTGATCACTGATAGCTACCAATGCAGTTGTAATTCTAATTTAATTCCAAAATCCCCGTCCAAACCTTAATAGCTTTGATTTAAAGATTGTGCAGAAAGTACATAAGAAAGTTTAACATCAACTTTAAGAGACAGCTGAACCACGATGACGCATTTTTTTGGTTGCAAACTACTTCGACGTCTTGCACATGTAGGCTTGAATTTTATTCCGCCTTGTTGTTGCATGATTCTACCTGCGTATTATGTGAATTCCTTAAATTTTATATATTCATCTTTTTTAGAGTATTCTTATTATTATTAAGTTTACTAAGTTGAATGTTTGTTTCATGCTGACAGCTATTCATTATTCATAAAATATTCAATACTCCGCATTTGCCAATAATTACATTAATTACAATAATTAGAAGCAAGAATGTCGAATCCTTTCAATTACAAGCAATTATTACTATCAATTATGCAAGCTGAAAATATGCCATGAAAGCCAGGGTTTGTTACTTTTATTATTTACTTAATAATTATTTTATTTTTATAATTTTGATATTTATCAGTTAGGTAGATCTTCTATCGAATATCATTATTTCGCTTTTTCAAAGAAAAGCAAAAATCACGTTTTACATAATGGATTGAAAAAAGGCCGTGGTTTTAACCCTGCTTACGGCTCACCTGAGGGAATCTTACTTATACACATTATGAGCATTATCGCTGTATTACACACTGACGAAATATGCTGCTATTCGTGGCAAATGCAATCATATGACAAATGCTGCGAATCACTGATAAAGTCTGATAGAATATTGAACGTATTGTTGATAAGGATAGCGTTCAGCGGTAATGAATGAACAATTTGCTTCAACGAAAAGAAAGTTATGTTGTAAAGCTACTAAATATGCATAATATCTACTGTGAATACTGGTCTAATTCAGGTAACCTTTGCTTTTACACTTGACCAACTCGTTGACTATTTGGCATACGCATGAAGCCCTTTTGAATGTGAGACGAGGCTTAATAAAATTGATTCATTGTGTCAAAGATTCATTTTTCATTGAAAATGCACATACTTTTCTATAAACAGATTGAAAGCACAGAAAGATGAGCTCGAGTAGAAATGATTACAGAAAATTATGGACAGATTATGTGATGATTCACATAACTTGGCTTCATCCGCTTCATGATATTCCCACAGGATGACCTCAAAAGTGTGAATCATTGCTCGCCAGAAACTCCTTCCCAGAGATCGGAGAACAAGAGGCCATCAGTGCTAGGCCCCATTAACCGCTCCCAGCGACGAATGAGCTCCGCACACATGACCGGGACAACCCACAGGTTCCAGTGTCAGAGCTGTGTTCATATGTTTCCAAGAAGATAGATGCCCTGTAGCGCAAAGTAGTTGTACAAAGGGGAGAGAGAGGGGGAAATAATTGAGTGAATGGTATATTTTATGAAGATGTGCTTTTATGAAGCTTGTGATTTAAAGGGTGACTTTTAAGAACCTTCCATTTGATGAAGGCCTATGTCGGTGATCAACTTTTTAATATTTTCTTGCCACCAAATACTTACAAATATGCTGCTAAAAGAGAATTTCAACATTTTGTGAGTATTTTTCCTCTTTCTCAATTTCATTATTGTAAACTTCAGAGTTACAAGTTGGCAGATAGACAGCATATTTTACAAATACAGATTTCTTTCTTCAAATCGATCTTCATGAAAATGCAGTTTAAAAAGAATATCCAATGTAAGACGTGTGTGAAGTTAGCACCGCCACTCAGCACCGCCATCTTGAAAATGGAATGTGCCAGTCAAGCCAACGATCAGAATCGATCTAGATGGAGTGTGCCAGCATGTGCCACTCACTATTTTGAAAGAATTCCCCCTAGTTTAGGAGAAATCGCTGGTTGAAAGTTCGACATGGCGGTGATGTGAAGTTAGCACCGCCACTAAAATTTTTTTTCCAAAATACACAATCAAAACATACGAAACACGCACAACAGATAGAAGACCATGAAAAACATTGTGCCAGCAAGTTTCAGCACCTAAATCCCCGTACTTGCTGAGAAATTAGTCCCCGAAACCACAAAATGGCGGTGATGTGAAGTTAGCACCGCCACTGAAGTCTTTTTTTGAAATACGCAATTAAAACACGCGAGACAAGTACAACTGAGACATGACCATCAAAAACATTGTGCCAGCAAGTTTCAGCACCTAAATCCCCGTACTTGCGGAGAAATTAGCCCCCGAAAGCTCAATGCGCTTGCGGTGATGTGAAGTTGGCACCGCCATCTTGAAAAATGGAATGTGCCAGTCAAACCAACGGTCAGAATCGATCTAGATGGAGTGTGCCAGCATGTGCCACTCGTTTATTTCACGAAAATCCCACCACAGTCGGTGGAAAATCAACCCGAAAGCTCAATATATTTTCCACGGCAAACAAATGAAAATGTTTATCGATATATTGATCATATGGTAACCGAAAACTGACCAATCATGGGACGTCGTTGGTCAAATGAAAAATTCAAACCATTACCAATAGTTTTGCCGTTGTAAGTCGCGAACTCTCCTCCTTCATGCGGGAAACATAAACGAATCGCATGCTATTCATCAATGGCCTTTAATAAGAAAGTAAGTCTTCCTAGTTATGCCATTGCATATACTCGTCAAATGCCTTCACTGTCTTACAGAGTTTTGAACAAAGTAATAGCTTCAGCTTTCTGTTAACAGTTCAGGCACATGACGGTATTCACCTGTCGAGATATTCGTATTTGCATTGATATCTGTATAGCCAGTAAGCAAACGGTGTAATGTTGAAGTGGAAAATTTTACAATACCTCCATTGAGAGGTTCCAATTTTGGAAAAAACATTCAGTGGCGGTGCCAACTTCACATCACCGCCATTGAGCTTTCGGGTTGATTTTCCACCGACTGTGGTGGGATTTTCGTGAAATAAACGAGTGGCACATGCTGGCACACTCCATCTAGATCGATTCTGACCGTTGGTGTGACTGGCACATTCCATTTTTCAAGATGGCGGTGCCAACTTCACATCACCGCCAGCGCATTGAGCTTTCGGGGGCTAATTTCTCCGCAAGTACGGGGATTTAGGTGCTGAAACTTGCTGGCACAATGTTTTTGATGGTCATGTCTCAGTTGTACTTGTCTCGCGTGTTTTAATTGCGTATTTCAAAAAAAGACTTCAGTGGCGGTGCTAACTTCACATCACCGCCATTTTGTGGTTTCGGGGACTAATTTCTCAGCAAGTACGGGGATTTAGGTGCTGAAACTTGCTGGCACAATGTTTTTCATGGTCTTCTATCTGTTGTGCGTGTTTCGTATGTTTTGATTGTGTATTTTGGAAAAAAAATTTTAGTGGCGGTGCTAACTTCACATCACCGCCATGTCGAACTTTCAACCAGCGATTTCTCCTAAACTAGGGGGAATTCTTTCAAAATAGTGAGTGGCACATGCTGGCACACTCCATCTAGATCGATTCTGATCGTTAGTTTGACTGGCACATTCGATTTTTAAAGATGGCGGTGCCAACTTCACATCACCGCCAGCGCATTGAGCTTTCGGGGGCTAATTTCTCCGCAAGTACGGGGATTTAGGTGCTGAAACTTGCTGGCACAATGTTTTTCATGGTCTTCTATCTGTTGTGCGTGTTTCGTATGTTTTGATTGTGTATTTTGGAAAAAAAAATTTAGTGGCGGTGCTAACTTCACATCACCGCCATGTCGAACTTTCAACCAGCGATTTCTCCTAAACTAGGGGGAATTCTTTCAAAATAGTGAGTGGCACATGCTGGCACACTCCATCTAGATCGATTCTGATCGTTGGTTTGACTGGCACATTCCATTTTCAAAATGGCGGTGCTGAGTGGTGGTGCTAGCTTCACACACGTAATGTAAGAGGTTAATGTAACGGCTAAATGTACATTTTTATCCAAAATGTCTTTTATTTGGAATTGATTTTTTGCTAATAGATGATAGATATTCGTCTTGCAATTTATATTACAGTAACAACATACTTCTTTAAAGGAGATGACAGAGTGTGATAACTCTGTTGGTAATGGGTCGTCTGTCCGTCTCTGGAGACACCACCGTTCAAATTATGAACACTAACTTAGTGAAATCTGTCAGATTGTCACATCCCTAACTTGATAGCTTGATTGTATTGCTTCGTGCCTTGGGTTGTACGGGGTAAAAAAGTGTTGTAGTCAGTCTGGGTCTCTGGGCATGTAGATGTTAAATGAAAATTCCGCAAACTTGAACAATATTAAGCTCAATAGTTCTCTACACCTGTGTTTTCTATCTTTGCACCTGCTTTCTTTCATACAAGTGCAGGTCAATTTGGCTCACAAACTAGTTCATGGATTGAAGGCTCTGGACTTTTCAAGAAAGTGCTCTCTGTGCCTATTTATCAGTTATCTTGCCAGTGGCTTGAGATTTGGCTTAGGGATTTTATGGATCGTGTGACCAAACGTCCAGTAATGTCATGGGAAATCTGACAAGAGAGGATCCTGTTAGCCTCATTTTGTGTCAGTGGATATCAGTCATTCCATTTTCATTGACGTTATTAATAAAAACAAAATGTTGCAACGTCCCTACGTTTCAGTCGTCTAAGACTGACCAGAAATGTTGTGTTTACGCTAGATTATTCAAGTTCGTGCAAATTTCGTAATGTAGAAATTAGCAATCGTTCATCCAAGCATTTGCCTTTGTAGTTTGGTACAAGGCTGATACGCGTACAACTCATAGCAATCCAAGTTATGGTGCTTATGAAAAGGTGCATGCAAAATGTCTTTTCTTCAAACCCGCAAGTCATTGGGTCATTGCGTTCTTGACATTATACTTTGCTATTCATTGTTCAAAAAGCAGTGTATATCATACATGTAATATCATTAAAATCCGTTGACACATCGTGTATTTACACCCCGCTTTATTGTGCAACTACTTGATTAAAACATATCAAAAATATCGGTCGCGTGCACTCTCCAGGGTTCGTAAGTCATGTGGCGACTGAGTGAGAAATGGCTGAAAATTTTGCTATTTTCGAAATTCGATTTCGATTTTCAAAGCACGGCTTCTAGTTCAAAATTCAAAACGTTTTATTTCCAAATTGGATAACGTTGCAGGTTGACAAGGTACAGATGGTAAAATATGTACAAATGGAGATTTTCAGATGACTGTCTGTTTGAAAAGTGAATGATGGTGAATAAAATATTCACAGATGAGACTCTTCAATAACAAAATGAATCATAAAATAATCATAACAAGCTGCGGTCATTAATGTTGCGTGCCTGGAAGAAGAGAATGTAAAGTAGGCTATCAATAAATTCTAATCACTAATTGTCTGGTGATGTATATATATCCAGAAATATGTTTTAATTTGTAGCGCCAAGAACTTTAAGCTCAATTTATATAAATTATTTTATCATCGATTCTTTTAGTCTACTCAACAATCACACCATTAACAAGTTTATGTTGAGAGCCACTCAATATCCTATAAATATCATACAGATATGCAATGAAATAATCTTTGCCAGTAAATTACAGTCATTGACATGAAAAAACGTCAAGGAGGAACTCACATGTAATCAAATTGACAAAAAATTGTGCGAGTTGAAATAGTGAAAAATCCAGTATAGTCCGGGAGCCAGCGTGAAGGTGTGCAGGGAACGAGGTAGTACATAAAACTTTCACATAGCATAGTACACCTCCAACCTACTGCAAAACTTCGCGTCTGCCGGATCAGATCATTTGCTTTTCAGAAATAGAGAGGATAACAAAATCCTATGTATTTCCAGTGGTAAAATTGTGACATTTAAGGTGTTGACTCCATTTTTTCGAATTTTTGCTCATAAAAGTTACACAAATTGGTATTTTGTTGAGCTGGTTATTATAGAAATCATCTACAGATCATGATCTTTCAAATGAGTGATCATTCAGTGACAGAGGATGAAGTAAAGTGTACAAACAGACACTTTTCGTTGGTGTAACTGCAAATATTAACATAGAAATTTCAGGAAAATTGTTGATATACTTTAACGAAAAGTGTCTGTTTGTACACTTTACTTCATCCTCTGTCACTGAATGATCACTCATTTGAAAGATCATGATCTGTAGATGATTTCTATAATAACCAGCTCAACAAAATACCAATTTGTGTAACTTTTATGAGCAAAAATTCGAAAAAATGGAGTCAACACCTTAAATGTCACAATTTTACCACTGGAAATACATAGGATTTTGTTATCCTCTCTATTTCTGAAAAGCAAATGATCTGATCCGGCAGACGCGAAGTTTTGCAGTAGGTTGGAGGTGTACTATGCTATGTGAAAGTTTTGTGTACTACCTCGTTCCCTGCACAACTTCACGCTGGCTCCCGGACTAGTAATCGACCGGCTCTCCTTAAGTGCATTTTCGAGTTGGTTTCCTATGATTTCGAATATACTCGTAATTTTTCAAATATCACTATTCAAAAATTATGAAAGAAACATATTGTTGCTTTTTATTTGTTTCACTGCATGCTGACCTGAAGCTTTATGACAGTCCCTCAGAATTGTGGTGTCAGTTTCACGCGCCGTTAGGAAGCTTCAATGCAAAATCTTGATCGAGCAACGAAGAATTTATATCACGTCATCCGGTTACTAGAATGCACTGTGTACACTTAGTGTCCTCGCTGTCAGAAATGAGATGATGGATTTATTGCCATGAATGTTATTTAACCTATAACTGGAAGACTGTATCGTTCCTAGAGTAAGTTTCTTATGAAAAATTTCGGATTTAGACAACACTACATGTAATGTATACACAGTCGAATCTAATCCAAGTGTTTTCAAATGTGTCTGTCATCAATCAAGGCTCTTTCAGAAGCATAATTTGTTCGTATATTTTAAATGTTCATGATATTTTTTGTGCCATATCTCTTCTGTGTATTCCTTCTCCTCTTTAAGCGGATTCACTCATTCAAGTTTTGTCTTTTTTCTAATTAACCTACACATTATTTTTGCTATTGAGTTATTGATGCAATTATGTAATTAAAATAGAAGTTATTATGTTGAGATAAAAGTAAATTTTAAAAATAGTGCATTAAAAAATATATTTAAGCATTTTTTAAGTTGCAAGTTTGAAGTTTTTCTGTTTATCCAGAAATGGAAATTGTACGGCAACTAGTTGTCAGATATGTTGTTGTATTGATTGTTTTTTTCTCGTTCTATGTGATCATGAATTTAGAAGATGTATATTTAATTGTTTTCTTTTAAGAAAGTACTGTGGAATAGTCTCAAATTTTATTGTTGAGATTGTTATAAGTTCGAGCAGCAATAAGTATATAGGAAACTATCAGCTAGTATCTAGTGTTAGGTATTTAGGAAGGAGAAGTGATAAAATTGTTTTTGCTTATTGATTGATTAGTGTTCCATGGAACATATTGAAAAATGACTATTCCTGACGCTTGGCCTCGACATCACATTCCTTGTAGTCGAGGTCGAAGTCTGTATCAGATATCAACCAAATTTAACAGGAAAGATTTCAGAAATGCATGGTAATTTAGATTAATGCGAGGAACAAAAATGAATAGACATGACTTTCATTAGTGTAAAACGGATGTCAGCTGACTTGCAGCAAGCAACTAGGTCATTCATTCAGTGTATCCGTTTTACCGACGACGCAATCATCCATATATTTTACTCAAAGAAAATATCATTGACTCGCACTGAAATGAGGCATAGACTAATCAAAGCAATATAGTTTTAAAGAGCACCAATAAGTTTGGATTTTTAAGACATTATAATTGTATTTGTTTTCTTATTTATAAATGTCTAGCAACATGGTGTGGAAAATAGCAAACTTGACTACGATCTAAAAGATGCCGAGACTGAAAACCTTTGCAATGGGCGTGTTTCTGGATATGTGCCTGCCATCCGCCCATGTAGTGCAAATCATTCGACGCTCACTGTCACTTTTAGAGTATCACACAAAAAAGAGCGTTTTCACAAATTTACATTGTAGGCTTTATATTTCTCAAATGATAAACGTGTATTCACTGTTTGAGATCGATTTCTTATCATTTGGAGTTTTAACACAGAAGTTTCCCAACTTAGGCTTTGTCCAAATAATTTTTTTTTGATAACCAGTGATAATTCCTAAACCGTTTGTTTTTGATTTTCTTATTGTGGCGGCGGAGAAATGCCACTCTTATAAGCATGAGATATTCGAACTATAATTTCATTTATTGCGAAGCGTTGCAATACAGAGTTGTTATCGCGACACGGTTATTTATCGTTATCAGACGTTGTAGACACGTATATATCATTGCTACGGAATTAATTGCAAGTATTGAAACAGCAGTTATTCAGGTCTGTTCCCATTTTCAGTTGAGAGTGTAACTCAATATTTATTCTATTTGTAAAATTCAGCATTTATTAATTGATAATTATCGTACGTGCACTAAATTGACAATATATCAGTTGTGTGTACCCGCACAAATCAACTGCGTATACTAGTTGCGCATCTTTTCCCAATTACAAAATTCAATAAATGCAGACGCGTCTCGTTACGGTCAAGGAATTATTTTTGTAAGATGTGTATTTTTCTTCTTTCAGATCGTTAAGGAATTAGAGAAAATAAATGGAATCCAAACTGAATCGTTTTGGAGTGATGATGTTGAGATTCAGAGGAAAGGCTCCTCAAATGAAGAAGATTTCCCAACTGACGATGAAGATTCTCAATAGTGAAACCTTATGATATCGTTACAACATGGCCAAACCAGATGTGAATCGGGACTCAGTTTATGGAAATTATGAATACTACGGAATATTTTGACTAAACTTGAAGAAGTCGGCAATCTTGCCAACGAATCATGTACCATAGACAACATTCGATCGATCTTCTTAACGAAAGCATATTTATTTTTGTAAATTGTGTTTTTATCTTCAAATAAAGTTTTGAAAGCAAGACTAACTCACAAGGAACTCAAGTAGAAGCGCGATTGAAGAAACACTCAGATAAGATGCGTAGACCAGTAAACATTTAACAGCATAAACAACATTTAATCAAGCATTTAACAACGGAATGTTATACATTCAGGTGATTTAGTTGCACCTATTCTGTTCACTTAATATTAAGCTTATTACATTTAAGCAATCGGCCACTCATTTTTGGATGATGTGCAGAGTAATGCGATGCACATCACAGTAATAGTCCGCTGCTCGATAACGGTCCACCATACACTGCTTTACATTGCGTGGCCGGCTGTCTTGCTGTCTCATGTGAAAGTTACCGCGTAATGCTGAGTGTACTGTGGGACGAGTCACGAAGAGGATGGATTGTCTTAGTGTGCAATATAGTTCAGGCGATCGAAATGAATCCGTCTGCTTCACGAGTACGTGGGATGTTTTGCAGTGCTGCCATTTCTTCCGACGAATATATTCGCGCTTCCTAAATCGTAATATCCATTATGGTGAACAAATGCTGTGTTCCGTTTTGTAAGACTGGAAACGACTCAGTCGCATCATCGTCTTCAGTGAGCCCATACACAGTTTTCCATTTAACCAGAAAGATGTGTGGATAAAAGCTAGAAACCGTCAGAATTACATCATAAATAACAAATTCGCGTTTTTTGCCTACATTTCTTGTCATTTGACTCATGTATAGAGCCATCCATGATTTGATTATAAAGGTCAAACTGTTGATTCTGGAAATGCAACATTATCGAGTCGTTTAACGAAGTAGAAGGATCAATTGCATGAAATAGAAGTACACATGACATAACATGATCGTGTGGGTGATCTAAATGACATCGATCTTACGTGTTTACCAGCAGGTTTTGATCCAATTTCACATCTAAACTGATATTCGCTATTGAGTAGACTAGGTAGAGTAGTAACTCAGCATTTATTAAATCCCCAAAGTGTATACAGTAAACATTTTCGATTTCATTAAATGAACATGAGTCGAGACCCAACACCGCCTGCTGTGAGATACGCAAACTTTTGCACTTTGGGGAAATGTACACGAATTTGACTGATCATGACAGCAATACAGAATAAAGAATAGTATTCCACAAATCCTCCATGTCATGACAACTTGGAGAATGTTTTGATAAATTAGCAATTCGATGGGTGACCATTACTAAAATCTCAGCTTCATTAAGAAGATGATTTTCTTTGGCGTGATCATATCACAAACAACCTGCCACTGAAAGACCAAAGAATAATAATCTAGGAAGCTGATCATAGTTAACTTTAAAAGATGCTAATGGGTCCATATTACTATTCGAATTCAAGAAATGACGCCTTGTGATCATAATCATATAATCATGCCGCTGAAAATTGAATAAAAAACATGACATAGCCAAGAAGCTCTCAACTTTTCCTTGAAGACTTGCAGGGCTTGCATTATAATGCAGCTCATGAAATTTCCTTGATCATCAGCATGATTTCCGCTTAATTAAGATACTTGTTAGCAAATATTCATTCCTTTTGATATCCAACTTGTTTCATACTTATAAAGTTGCTTCATGTCGACAGTATATAAATTTGCAAAAATTTAGCTTTTTAAAAACCGCTCAAATAATTTTTTGGAACACAGGAGCGTAATCTCCGTAAAAACTGAGTTTATAAAGGTCCTAGTGAATGAGGGCTACTAAGTGTTTTTATTGAGAGCCGTATTGTTGGTTTTTATCTGTGAAAAGCTGTTGTGTTCGCTCACTTTTGATTTGAGAGGTAAGATATTTCTTATTGAGACCCAGGGGATGTCAACCGAACAAGGTCCCTTGACTATGCAGGCTCGAGGCAGCAAGTCAGTCAACACCGCAAACGTCAGAAAGAACAAGTCACAGCAACGAAAACGAGATATGTTTTTTGACATTATACAATCGTTTACATAGGACAGCATGATTAAAACAAAGTCAACACAAATCATGACATAATCAAGCTATTTCTGGTTTGGTTTTCAGAAGACCAGTTGTTCACTCCCATTTTTATATTGCCAGCAAAATAGAATAAAAGTAAATATGCTGCCCATATTTACATAGGTGCAATATAAAAATGGTAGTGAGCAACTGGTCTTCCGAAAACCAAACCAGAAAAAGCTGCCTCCCGTACGCAGCCATCAACATGATAATCAAGCTAGCAAGAGACGAGAACAAAATAATTCGCTAACTAATGTGATGAACAGATATTGTTATCAAAATAGCACTTGCTTAATCAGCATACAGTCCCTTTCCTAAATAGTTGCACAACTCGAAAAGCTCTCTTGCTTATTCGCATCAAATTTAACCGCAAGCTGCTTAAGCTCATGTAATTAATTGCTGAACTTATTCACTTGGTCAGCCGAGACACTTGCTTGATTTAAGAAACAGTGTGGTGTGCCTAATTAAATGAAGTAATTAGTGATTTGAAAAATTATTCATGATCATATCATAGCTGATCATGTAACTGCTCTCGTTTCCTGTCATCACTGAATGAGTTGCTAAAAGTCTTGTCGATTCACTTATTGGGCGCAGCAACTACGACGTGAAGAGATTGCTATTGTTTGTGAACAGGTGGCGAGTAAGGTTTCCAATCCCGGGATCTCGCGATCGATGAGGATTTACGGGATTCTGAATCCCGGGATTAGGTAACCGGGATTCGCCACCATCTCATAATCAGTAGTGCCAATAAGAATTTTGAGCTTTGCTCAGCTGTATCAGTCTCATCTTGAGCCAAGACGATTGATATTGTTCTTTATCTAGGCATGCTTGTCGTCTCCCAAGGGTGATACTAACTGGCTCACGCGAGAGAGCGTGTACACACGCTGTGTACACACACGTGTGTCCTTCCTGGGGTTCATCATATCAGTGTGTAGGCGTCCAATCACACAAATATTATAACGCACTCGCAAAAAATGTTTACGCCGAGTATAGGAAATCTACAGTATAGGGTATTCAGTCAACTGGTCTGGAGATTAAGAAAGTGGTCAAGCCATATATGAATAAGCGTGGTTTACTATAACATGTACCGGTATTATACAACATCATGCTTTTACAAGACGTAAAAAATGTCATTTGGACGGATGGACATGAAAATGAGAAAACCACATATTAGCTTCATCAATGTTATGATTGTTATCATTACTGAGATCATTCCGCATGATCCAATAGGCCTACAAGTACATACTTTAGTATACCCCGCATATAAAAACTGAAACATAAACTCATTGCCAAGTCATAGAAGTTCAGGCACGTGTCTATCTCACAATAAAGTTCTAAGCTGATTAAACAGTTCAAACATTTCAGACCTCCTCTGAGAGCCCTCCATGACTCAGCCTGCACAAGCATATAGGTACACCCGGTATATGACCCTGTGCTTTACAACAAATCCATTGAGCTTGTCAATCCCGGGATAGCAAAAGAAATCGGGATCAATTCCGGGATCAGGAAAAGTCGGGATTTTGAAAACCCTAGTGGCGAGTCTCAGTCTGACGCCAAGTCTTTGACGTGTGCGCGCAGATCAAGGATTCGAAATCCTGACCTCCACCGAGGGAAATGATGACTCACCCGATGGCTGAGTGTGGGAACAATACGAATTTGAAGTTTGCCAGTGAACGGATGGGCAGATCGTGATTAAACGTACATATTCTTGGAGCTGATAACACCAGCATTCTTTTAAACCCAAACCCGAAAGCGCCAGCGTTAATACAGCAAAAGTTATTAAATTGTGTGCAGTTGACCGTTACAAGCATTTTTAGTGCGAAAGTTAGCGAAAAATCAAGCAAGCGTGTTAATTGAGTAAAGCTGTACCAAATGTTGTCGAAATTCGAAGAAAGTGATATCATCTGAAAGCTTAACACAAGCCTGATTGAAGAGTGATAATCTTAATTTTCTGTTTTGCGTAGTCTGTAAGGCATCGGTGAATGAATTGACCAAAAATTCATACTTCTATGTCTGCTGACCAAAACTGACCAGGTCATAGAGTAGGGATATATAGGTAGAGTGTCGACTCAAAAAAGTATCTGTATACAGTGAAAATTTCTATATGAACAGATTCATTTTTTGCGGAGATTACGTTCCCATGGTCCAAAAAATTATTTGAGCAGTTTTAAATAGTCAAAATTATGCCAATTTATATACTACCGAGATGACTCTCATAAATAAGTAGTATGAAGCAAGTTGGATATCAAAATGAATGAATTTTTGCTAATAAGCATCGTAACTAAGCGGAAATCAAGCTGATTATCAAGGGAATTTCATGATCCGTATTATAATGGAAGTCTTCATGAAAAAGTCGCCATCTTATTCGTGCTTTCGTGGCTGAAATTTCAAGTTTTTAATTCAATTTTCACCGACATGATTTTATTTCACTAAATTCGTGTTTCATTTCTTGAATCTGAATAGTGATGTGGACGCATTTACATCTTTCAAGGTTAATTGAAATCAAAGTTTTTGATCATGTGATTTTTGCTCTGCCAGTGGCAGGCTGCCTGTGATATGATCACGCTTAAGAAAATACTCTTGAGGGTGAGCATGAAACCAATAGCAACCAATTACAATCATGATCACTCAATTCCGTGGTAATTTTCTCAAAGCTGCAGAAATTTGTATATCTCACATTTGGTGACAATGCCTCGTGTATCTCCGATGAGTTCGTTTAATAAAGCCGAAAGTGTATATACACATTGGGGATTTAATAAATGCGGAGTTACCACTCTACCTAATATAGCTACTTTATGGACCAGACACAACCTAATTGCTCTGCCAAATCAAAGTACCAAAAACACATCCTTTCACATGGCACAAAGTTTATTGAAATTCAGCATCTTCATCAATGAAAAAATCATGTCAGATTTTTAGCAGCATTTTTTCGGTAAAACTTATTTGTACTGTATCTTCTTGTACATTCAACGAATCTACATCATGATGAAGCTGAGTGAAAGCTCACACTGTCTGTCAGTTTTCTTTACAAAATTCTGTCGTCTTCATGTCAAAATCCTGCATCAAAGAAAACGCTCAATTTTCTTTCAGAAGGCCTACTGACCACAACCGCCCACATCAGAAAGTAAAATGTGTGCCAAAATAATCTATGGAACATAAGATTTCATACAGTATATTGTTTATTTAAATTGAACCAGGACTTCAACACGAAAATTACATTTGAAAATAAGTTAACTTTTTTGTGCAGTTACTTATGAAACGGTCTGTAGATATCGCATTACCATTCTTCACTACTGTTATGAATGGCTATTGTTATCAATCACAATTGTCTTGAAATTACTTGCTTATTCGGCATGTCGTACTATAACGTTGCGCGACATTAACCTATTCCCAAATCTCAGACGGAATAATATAATGTTCTCGCATGCATTAAATATTGGTGTACTGAGGCAAAAAGACAAATATGATTGACATCTATTCAAAAAACAGCAATTGGAAATCTGGTGAAATTAACCCTTTCCAGGCCACGACGCGTATGCCCGTGGAAGCAACATATAGTCCGGGAGCTAGCGTGAAGTTGTGCAGGGAACGAGGTAGTACGCAAAACTTTCACATAGCATAGTACACCTCTAACCTACTGCAAAACTTCGCGTCTGCCGGATCAGATCATTTGCTTTTCAGAAATAGAGAGGATAACACAATCCTATGTATTTCCAATGGTAAAATTGTGACATTTAAGGTGTTGACTCCATTTTTTCGAGTTTTTGCTCATAAAAGTTACACAAATTGGTATTTTGTTGAACTGGTTATTATAGAAATCATCTACAGATCATGATCTTTCAAATGAGCTGTCATTCAGTGACAGAGGATGAAGTAAAGTGTACAAACAGACACTTCACGTTGGTGTAACTGCAAATTTTAACATAGAAATTTCAGGAAAATTGTTGATATACTTTAACGAAAAGTGTCTGTTTGTACACTTTACTTCATCCTCTGTCACTGAATGATCACTCATTTGAAAGATCATGATCTGTAGATGATTTCTATAATAACCAGCTCAACAAAATACCAATTTGTGTAACTTTTATGAGCAAAAACTCGAAAAAATGGAGTCAACACCTTAAATGTCACAATTTTACCACTGGAAATACATAGGATTGTGTTATCCTCTCTATTTCTGAAAAGCAAATGATCTGATCCGGCAGACGCGAAGTTTTGCAGTAGGTTAGAGGTGTACTATGCTATGTGAAAGTTTTGCGTACTACCTCGTTCCCTGCACAACTTCACGCTAGCTCCCGGACTAATAGCCGCGACGCGTATACGCGTCTTTTGATTTTATTCAAATGTGTTCGAGTCTTCTATCAACTGGATGGTATCCCTAAGTCTTGAAGATCTGCCTGGCTGTCAGACAGGCTCATTCACAGAATTAAATATTTTGTTTATCTGCTTCGGTTTGCTAGAAGTGTGATTAATACGAAATGGACGGCACATTGTGGAACCTATTAGGTGGGCAAGAAGGAATTCCTAATACCTTACAGAGATAGGAAAAAAAGTCGTGCGTCGCTTGCGGATTAATGTGAGTTCCAGCAAAGTGCTTCGATTGCCAAAATTCCTACAGATTCGAAGAATTCAGATCACTGCCCACAAGTTTTCTCCATATTGTTGACCCTTCCGATCATTATGAAAAAAAGTAGCAGGCGTACGAAAATTAGTTCACTTGATATTTTCACATCCTCTCCTCGGCATTGCTCACTGCTTTTCGCTGCATTTTTATTCTGACACAACTTCAACTCGTTATGTAGACAAATTGCATTGCTCAATGACAATGCACTAGATTATAATGATTGTAATTATTATTAAATTATTATATACACTTAATATTATTATATCAATATCATTATTATTAAGTACAGTCAATCTATATGGTAAAGGCAATATGCTAAAATGAAATTGAATAATATTGAGTCAATTAATTAAGCACAAAGTGATGTAACTCTACTCATGAAAATTATAACTTTAGTCTTATAAGGCTCTAATAGGAAAAAGTGACTACTGCAAGTACATGCGAATAGTAAAGACTTACCTAAATAGAATTACTTATACGAATTATGATAAAGACATAGCTTACTTGAACGTACTTCTATTACGAGCTCGACTGCTATTCTTTAACGTGTTTGAAATACTTCATCAGTTTTTCTCAACTTTGTTCTAACGCTGACGGTCGATTGGTTAATTGAAGATTGATACCAGACCTGTCATCTGCTGACTTATTTAATATTATTATATTAATATTATTATTAGATGTCCCTTAAAAAAGGGATTTTCTGCAACGAACTTCAATTTCATGATTACGAAAGTTGTTTTGAAAGTGTGTCATAATAACATTTAGAAAGATATGGCATTTTCAAGCCATCAAGTAGACCAAACCGTTACATCTCACGGTAATATCGCAAATATGTTCTTGAAATCAAATTGCTTAGCTTCAGTTACGGCTATTATTTGATCACATGCTTCCAAAAAGCAATCTATAGTTTGAAGTTTTGCAAACGTAGGCCTTCAAAGTGAATTTTCCACAAAGACTGCAGTTGTGTACTACTGGATTAATGTCTGTTAAAAATTTGTATAATCACCTCACCATTTTTATGGCCGTGTCTTCCGGATAGACAATGTAATTCTGTACTTATTTTGGCAAAAACAGCTCGTTTATTGGATCGTTCTTTGAAATTGTAAGTTTCTTTGAACAAATTGTAAATTGTTTACATTATGCGCCATGTCTTGGTAAAAACAGACTTCTTCCAATTCGACACATCTACTTAATTTATTTCACAATTTCTAAAACTTAAGAGGATCCTAGGCTGTAACTAGACAGAACAAATTAAGACAATAAGTGCAGTTTAAGTCAAAAAATTCAAACTCTTAACGTTAAAGATCTTGGAAAGAAACTGGTGATAATGTTGAACAAGAGTCATAGGCAGGTTTTAGCAATGGAAGATTCTGCAATGGAAGTTTCGTTCGAACGAGCGCTAAAAGAGAGTTTAGTTAAAGTTCATGTAATTGTCTAGCGATATTTCAGATGGTACGGGGACTTGATAAATGCTATCTAAATGCGCATTTAAAGATGTCTTGTCGATGTAGCACTTATCACAGTATTTAGAAGTTAATTTGAGCATCAGGTTCGAGGCGTGAACATCAGACACCCTAACTTTGAGGTGAAGAAAATGAAGTCTTTATGGTATTGAATACATGCATGATATTACTAATCAGATTTCTATTGAAACTTCGTTTTTACACGTTTCAATAAATTTCTGATTACCGGTTTTATCATTCAGAATCCAATTTTTTCCTCTCGAAGACTGTTGACAAGCACTTTAAACAGTAGCAAGTGTTTCATCGGAAAGACAACCAGATATCTGCAAACGTCAAGTCGCCCTGTACCATCTGAAATATCGCTACATAATCACATGAACTTCGATCAAGCTTTCTGTCAACACTCGTACAGACAAACTTGCTTATGAACAACAAAGCTGCTTATGACACGTATCTTATTAAACATTAATACCGGTTCTTTTCAAATATCTTAAAAGTTGTGAGTAACTTATTGTATTAATTTTTCGGTACAGTTTACATGCCTCGGAGCCTCTTATGTCTTTGAAATTATAAAATTTGGAATCAGAAGATTTGAAAGAAGCCTCTTGTTAAAATCACGGTTTTCCGCGATAAATGTATTTTTTTTCTATGCCCTTCCTTTTACATTGTACATTTATTTGTTAATACACAGTCGTCTTCAGATTTCAAATTGTTTTCAATTTGTGCGTTTTTAAGACAAGCATGCTTAGGTGAAGATAGTCACGGGGAATTTTATCCTTTGGTAGTCATCTAAAGGAGCCTAGCAATGTCAGATTGACGTCGGAAAATGATCGCTTTTGTATCATATTTAAGTAGTATATGTATATCGGATAGACATCGGATTGATGTACTCATAAGTTGCACATCTATCCGATGTTAAAAAGCACTGCCCGTTGCCGATGTCTAAACGACGTTCGCATCGGACATCGGTCCGATAATTTTTTTCCCACAGGGATTGAATCGAAGCCACACATCGATGTGTGTTTTGGTGTGTGCGAAGTGATAGCACAGCACGCACGCATCTCTCACTGGCTCTGGTGTCCTTTGCTGACAGCTTATTGTTTGCCATTTCCAATAGCAAGCGATGCACGAATTATCCATTCGAGAAGGAGCAAGTTGTGTGATGTGATGTGCCATTTCGATATTATGGTTACATATAATTCTTCCTTTCTAGGAAACCGAAGCGCGCGCAGATGAATCTAATTCTGTGGGCTCATTAAACTTCCTCCGATCGACTGTTGCAGACACACACACGCGCGCGCATATAACCCTGCAGCATCGCCAGTGGCGGCGCTAGGGGGGGGCGGGGGGGCGGTCCGCCCCGGGCACCGAGATTCAAGGGGCACGGTCAGAGGCTCGCTCGGGGAAATCTAAATCTTGAAAAATGTTGATATTTAGCATCCTTTTGCGAATTTGTTTAACAGTCTGCGTTAGCAACGCAACATGTGAACGATCTGTTGAGTGTAGATGGCACTCAAATATTCTTTTCTTTTGTTCCCTGTATAAGTTGGCATAGTTATTGGTACTACTGAATAAGTTAGTAAGTAACTTCCCATGTTTGATATCGCTATAATTGTATCGTATCGTGAAGTGTCAGTTTATTCTGCAGCGCTGTGTTGTATTGGCTAATGCAAAAGTTGTTTTAGTGAACATGCATCCTCTCGGTATAAATGTAATGTGTCAGAAACTATTCAAATCACAACCCACTTATCACGTGCTGTTATCACGTCTGTATCTTTGACAACTATACATCTGACTCAAATACAATTAAAGTTATTCGCATTGTTTTGCTTTTTAACCTGCGCTACAACAACAGGTTATGGGCCCAGAAAACGTCTCAACTGCGTGTTATTGTGAATAACTGTAACTCATTATTGTCGTCGTGCATCTGACATTGAATTTTACCTCGCGTTCGTCGTTGTGACCTTGGTGTCTCCAGCTGTGGATTCAGTGTAGTAATGGAGGCAACATCGGCGAAATTACCCTTACTCAAAGACAGATTCGAGTCTTGGCGAGGATGGAAAATGCATATGCAAGCCCTTCTATTGGCGGACGACTTATGGGAAGTAGTTGGCACTGGTACCGAGAAGAAGCCGTTGCCCATTGCCCTTCTTGCTGACGGGTCAAATGCGGCTGATGTCAGAGTCAGAGAAAAACAGATTTCTACGTTCAACGATAAAGTGAAGAGAGCCATAAAGATTCTCGTCACTGGAATTAGTGGTGAACTGTTTTATTTGTGGGATGGTTTTCCTGATGACCCTAGAAAGTTATGGGTTGATCTCGTCACTCATTTTCAAACGCAGACTCACAGCCATCGCGTTTCTGTTCGTGCGCAGCTTGATTCTCTTGTTTTGAAGGATCGCACTGACCCGGAGAAGTGGTTAAAGGAACGTCTGAGACTGTATCAACAATATGCGATGAGTGGTAATCCCATCGACGAGATGGAACAGTGCATCGAGACTTTAAATTCGCTTCCACCATCTTGGAAAGAATTTAAGAACATGATGAACTTTGTTCTTGGTAAGGACTTAAACATGTCTCTCCTGATGCAAAAAGCAGCTGATTGGTATCGAATGAATGGTTCATCGAAACAGAAAATTCCAGCTCCTGAAAATCATGATAGTCAAGCGCTCAATGTGAAATTCAATCAACGTCAACGATCGAATTGGAACCGTCGCGGTAATTCGACGTCGCAGCAGTGTATCAGTGATCATTCAAAATTTTTGCGGTGTTTCAAGTGCAAAGAACTTGGTCACAGAGCGGGTGTGTGTCCTCGAAGAAAACCCGATTCTGCGGTCACTGTACAGCATGAGAGTGATTCTTCCTTTCTTCTTGCTGAGTGTTTATTCACACCTGATGTGAAATGTGATCTTTCTACCGTTTTAGCAGATTCGGGTGCTACTAGACATATGTCACCAGTTTTTGAGTCTTTTGATGATGATTATCAGCCCTTTGAGGTTGATTCTCGTAATTTTGTTCAGTTAGGAAATAAAGATCGGCTCAAAGCTGTTGGTTCAGGTTCTGTCAAAATGGTTATCAAAACTGATGATGGTCAAGACAAAATTATCAAACTGGTCAATTGTCTATATGTACCTGAACTGCGATGTACGTTAATGTCAGTTTCCCAAACGACAAAACGTGGTTACTCAATTTTGTTTGATAGTGGCGGTATGAAAGTTTTGAATAAAACGGGTAATACTGTTTTATCTGGAAAGTTGTTCGATAAATTGTATAAAGTTGATTGCTCACTTCATTCGAAAGTTCACTTAAATGATGCTGATAATTGTGATTCTATTGTACATGATGTGAAAACCGAATGTTTTTCAGTCTCATTTGAAACATGGCATAAACGTTTTGCGCACATAAATCAGTCATCATTGCGAAATTTACTAACTAGTGCTGCTGTAAGTGATTTGAGTATTAGTGATGATCGTAACGACAAAGCATTTTGTGATGATTGTGCTAAGGGTAAAAGCCATACGTCACCCTTTCCAAAGGAATCTGGTACTCGTGCTGATGGTTTGTTAGATTTGTTACACGTGGATCTGATGGGTCCAATGGAAGTAACGTCACTTGGGGGTCGTCGTTTTGTAATGGTTATAGTCGACGACTGTACTCGTTATTGTTGGGTGCGTTTTTTAGCAAATAAGTCTGACAGTTTTTCAGCCTTCAAAAAGCTCGTGACTGAGTTAGAGACTCAGAAGGAGAGAAAAGTAAAGGCATTGAGGTCAGATTGCGGTGGCGAATTTTTGTCTCGTGAATTTTCTTCTTTTCTAGAAGAACGAGGAATTCGTCGTGAGTTAGCTATTCCTGAGGCAAAACCACAAAATGGCGTAGCTGAGCGCATGAATCGCACCCTAGTTGAACGAGCGAGAACCCTACTCTGTGCATGTAATTTACCAAAGTCTTTTTGGGCGGAGGCAGTTTGTACTGCCTGTTATGTACGAAATAGATGCCCAACTCGTGCATTAAGTACTGGTATGACCCCTTACGAAGCATTTTTTGGTCGTAAGCCGTCTGTTCGTCATTTGCGTGTTTTCGGCTGTGTAGCCTTTGCTCACATCCCATCTAATCAGCGGCGTAAGTTTGATGCTAAGGCAGATCAATGTATATTTTTGGGTTACAGCCCGGCCTCGAAAGGCTATCGTTTATGGCATGTTGAACGCCAAAAGGTTATTGAACGCCGTGATGTGGTGTTCGATGAGGTCACAATGGGTCGTGTGAAATTTCCCGCAAGGCGGTTGACTGAATCTAGTACAGACCCTGTTGACACTGATCCTGGCATTTTTCGAGTAATATCTGATACTCGAGACAGTGAGCCAACGCTTGAAAGTTCTGAAATTAATTCTGAGATGCTGAGCGGTCCTGATGTACCCGAGTCTGCCACAGAAACCCGGCGCTCGTCTCGTTCCACTTTTTCTATTCCTCCAGAACGCTATGGTTTTGATGCGTTCTCTGCCGAAGAATTTTGTGTTGATGACCCTAAGTCATGGGAGGATGCTATGAATTCTCTACTTAAAAATAAGTGGAAAGATGCAACTGATAAAGAATATAATTCACTAATGCGTCACAATGCTTGGACTTTGTGTGAATTGCCTGCAGGACGAAATGTTGTTAGTAATCGTTGGGTTTTTAGAACGAAGACAGACGAATCTGGTGAAGCTTGTCGTTTTAAGGCTAGACTTGTTGCTAAAGGTTTTTCTCAGAAATACGGAACTGATTATTTAGAGACCTTTGCTCCTGTTGTACGTCATGACAGCATTAGATGTTTAATTTCTATTGCCGTAAATCGTGGGATGTTATTACACCAATTTGATGTTGAAACTGCGTTTCTTAATGGCAAGTTAGATGAGACAATATTTATGAAACAACCTGAGGGTTACATTGTCGAGGGAAAAGAAAATCTTGTGTGCAAATTGAGTTGTTCGTTGTATGGGTTGAAACAGTCTCCAAGGTGTTGGAATTTTGTTTTGAAAGATCAGTTACTGGATATGGGACTGAACTGCTCTGAGAATGATCTTTGTGTTTATGAAGGTATCATTGATAGCGAACGTGTTATGTTGGCTGTTTATGTTGACGACATGATTTTAGCAGCAACGTCCGAAAATGTTATCAAACATGCACATAAATTATTTCTTGACCGTTTTGATGTTAAGTATATTGGGCCTTTGCGATATTTTCTCGGAGTGCGTATTGTGCATCACCCAAATTCTATTCTACTTGTGCAAGATAGATACGCTGAAAACGTTGTGAAAAAGTTTCGCATGGATGATTCTTTTCCTGTTTCTACTCCCATGGAAGCGGGTAGTGTACTTGTAAAGCGCACTGAAGGTGACAAGGAATTTGATCCTTTTATTTACCAGTCAGCAATCGGTTGCCTTTTGTATTTGAGTAATTTTACTAGACCTGATTTGTGTTTTGCTGTTCACAAGTTGGCTCAGTTTTCTAAAGATCCCAGTGAAGTTCATTGGAAAGCTGTGAAACGTGTCTTGTCCTACCTGAAAGGTAGTTTAAAACTTGGAATCAAGTTTGAGAAGGAGTGTATTGGCAATATTATTGTTGTTTTTTGTGACGCCGACTTTGCCGGTGATTTGCAAGATCGCAAGTCCACTTCTGGCCATGTTTTGTTTAATGGTAAATGTCCAATTTCTTGGTTGTGTCAGAAACAGTCTATTACCGCTCTTTCTACTGCTGAGGCAGAATACGTTTCATTGTGTGAAGCTGCGAAGAAGATAGTGTGGACTCGTCGTTTAGTTACTGACCTTAATTGTCCTCAAACGGAACCTACGATTGTCTATGAAGACAATAAAGCAGCGATCGCCATTTCTTTGGCAAGTCCTGGTGAAAATCCTAATGTAAAGCACATTGCTTTGAGGTATCATTACACTCGTGATTGTATTGAAAATCGTGTAATAAAACTTGAGTACTGTTCGTCGCAAGAAATGACAGCAGACATTTTTACAAAGCCACTTCCAAAAGACACCTTTTTGAGATTGCGTAATTCTCTTGGTCTTTGTACAATTAATGAAATATAAGTATAATTCATATTTTGAGTGAGAAGGAGTGTTGAGTGTAGATGGCACTCAAATATTCTTTTCTTTTGTTCCCTGTATAAGTTGGCATAGTTATTGGTACTACTGAATAAGTTAGTAAGTAACTTCCCATGTTTGATATCGCTATAATTGTATCGTATCGTGAAGTGTCAGTTTATTCTGCAGCGCTGTGTTGTATTGGCTAATGCAAAAGTTGTTTTAGTGAACATGCATCCTCTCGGTATAAATGTAATGTGTCAGAAACTATTCAAATCACAACCCACTTATCACGTGCTGTTATCACGTCTGTATCTTTGACAACTATACATCTGACTCAAATACAATTAAAGTTATTCGCATTGTTTTGCTTTTTAACCTGCGCTACAACAACACGATCCTTTTCTAAATTGAAAATTATAAAATCCCACTTACGATCGACCATGACTCAAGCAAGACTAAATAATTTGTCTCTTATTTCTATTGAACGTCTTCGTTTGAATAATTGTGATATTGATGAATGCATTGATGTTTTTGCTAAATGCACGGCGCGCAGAGTTCAGATTTAGCCTTATCTTACTGTGCGTTGGTCTACGTAATGATTATACCGTTTTCTCTCGAATATATTCTCTGGTAATATTCTGATTTTGCTTTTGATATTAGTACATGTACTTTACCAGTTTCATAATTAGGCTAATGTCACAGCGAGTGATTAAGAGGTAGTTCATTTTACATTTTAATGATCTAAATCTCAAAATATGAATGTCTATGAATTAATTTATAAGCTTAAATATAGTAGGTACACGTTCCCCTAAGAAGGAAAGAATCGGTGTAGCTAAATCTTCATAATTTTATTAGAATTGGCTGGGAATGGGGTTCATTGGGGAGGGGGGCACTGATAAATGACCCGCCCCGGGCACGAAACGTCCTCGCGCCGCCACTGAGCATCGCTACGCATACGGCAATGTTTCGGTGCTAAATATTCATAGCAATACGTAGAACTGCGCAAACTTTAGTGCTTCGATCACGTGTAGCTGTGTTCTTATTGGAGGACAAAGAACTTGTGTGATCGAAATGCATTACGATGTCACTTTCAGGTCATTATTATCATCGAATTCACATCAAGAGACCGTCAGTTCTTTGCTATGAGCACCCGTCGGTGACGAATTCGAGCACCGGTACTTCGATATGGATTCGACGCCGACATGTCATCTGATGATGATGATGGCACGCATGTACAAGATATCTCCCAACACGATAGTCACAGTGACATAAGTACTTCGAGTGACGCAAAACAAGTGATGCAGATGAACCTATTACCAACCGGAACGTTGGACACAATTGTGTTTTCACCTAATGATACAGCGCCAACACATGCATTTCAAGGTCACTCAGGTTGGAAGCATAATCTAGCACCATCAACCATTGAAGACTACATCCGAATATTTCTGCCAGATCAATTGATAGAAGAATTTGCGATTGGACAAATAAACAACAAGGAAAAATAACAAGGAACGACACATCGTGGACTTAATATATGGACACTACTCCCGAAGAGATGAAGGTGTTCATTGGTTTATCTTTGGGAATGGGAATAATCAGGAAGCCCACAGTGGAATCCTACTGGGCTATTGAGCATTTGATGAAGACGCCGTATTTTTCCATGTGTGTGTCTCGAAATCGATACAAACAGATTCTTCGATTTCTGCGTTTCTCAGATCCATCAATGTGAAACATGAAAATTCGCTTTTTTTCGGCTACGTAGGTGGAATTTGAGTAAAGGTTACGGATGGGAAAGGGTTTTAAAAGAATATGATTGCAATGTCAGTCTGATCGATTTTATCACTGAACAGCTACAGTTGATGTATTTGATAAATTTGCTCTACATTATTCGGATGATTTGATGGTACTTCTATTCTTTCCCCCCACATTTCTGTTGTTGACACCCGGAAGTGTTGCATCGTCAGTGATCTTCTCTTGCTCCTACGGGTAGTCTCACTAACGTCGCATAGCGTTGAGTGTGTAAGACTTCTCTTATCTGACTTGTAGAACATTTACAGTCTCAGAATTAGACAACTGTACGTCATTTGTCTGTAGACAACAATCACCCGAAGCTCATATGCACAGCTGTACCTTGTATTCTAACTGAGTATCCAAGGACTAATCCTTCATCCCAGGGTTCAAGTAAGACTTCTCTGTCGTGTTGTAGTGTCACTCAGTGACAGATCAAGTCTATTCTAAACCCAATCTGACTAACTTTGGCGAAATTTGATGATTTTGGAAAACTTGCAACCGTTCAACGTGGTCGTGTCTCTTCGCGCTCTGCTGCAGGATATTCAATTATTGGAATATTAAGTGTCATCGACATCCATCCTTGTGGAATTTGATACCTTTCGACGGCTTAGTGCCTCGTCTACACATTCATCTGCATTTCAACAACGTTGGACGTCGCTGTGCTTCGCTAGACCCATCTTTGTCAAATTGAGTGACTTGTAATTTTTCGCTTCCGGTTGTGAACTGCGCATCAGCGCGAGCAGCCATTGCACTGAGATTCTACATTTCACGATCAGGAGTCTCTTGCAATCCACTCCTGCTAGTGTGAGCCGGTGGTTCAGGGGCTCTGTTGACGACATATTACTCGTTCCGTCCATAAGTTAGATGTGTATAACACAAGTGCTGGTGAAAATTGATTCTCTTGAAACAAGCATGGCCTCACTGCAGAATACACAGATCGAACAACAGCGCGAACTTGAGTTTTTGAAACACGACATGAAGCAGTTGGAGCCTGCGCTTTCCTCAGAGAATTTGATCAAGGAGGTGGAACTAAGGCAACATAGATCAAAAAGCTTCGTTGTCATAGGATTGTCAGAGCAAGAGCATGGAACGATTGAGGAGAAAAAGCAGCATGACAAGGAGGAGGTGCAAAGGATTGCAAATTGTTTGAATATTCAAGACCTCAATATTGTCGCTTGCAACCGACTAGGAAGATCACGTGGAAATGGTCGACGTCTGCTTATGGTGAGGACAAGCTGTGCAACTCAGAGACGTGAATTGTTACATCGGTCAAAGAATCTCAAGAACTCAAGCAATTTCAAAGACATTTTTGTGAAGCCTGACTTAATCCCCATGCAACAGGAACAAGAAAGGCAGCTAAGCACTGAGCTTCGACAGAAAAGGGAAAACGGCGAGGATGTTACAATTTATCGAGGAAAAGTGAGAGAACGGTCGGAGCTGGCACATTTTCAAATGTGATTTTACGTCGACGTCCCCAACCCCATCCTATAATTCTCTCGACAAATGTCAATCGTGTTTTCGCCAAGATGGACCATATTCGCACTCTTATATCCACAGCGTCATCAAAAATATTTGCTGCTAGTGAGTCATGGCTCACAACAGATCATTCGAATGACTTTCTCACTATCCCAGACCACATATTATTTCGTGACGATCGTAACGATGGCAGGAACGGTGGAGGCGTCGTAGTATGGATGCATCATTTTCTCAAGCCTGTTCTCTTCGAAACGCGTGGCAATCCATGTGGCACAAACAGCATTTGGTTGATTTTGCATAATCTTAATTTATGTTTCGTTTGTATATACGTGTCCCCATCTTCGGTTGAGCGACTTTCGTCTGAAGTGATTAAGTTTATTTCCACGAACATTGATGAGTTTCTAATACGTTTACCAAATCACAACATCATGTTGACTGGAGATTTCAATCGTCTTAGAACTAATTATTTGGAGATTGCGTTTGACCTGCATAACACTGTTTCAGAGCCTACTCGCAACGATGCCATATTGGATCTTATGCTTATGCCAAGGGTATTACAGACGATGTATAGTGTGACTGTGGGCCCACCGGTGGCTACATCGGATCATCGAACAATTATGTGTTCTTCAAAGAATGATCTTCGGTTGGAAATCAATAAAGAGTGCCCTGTGTATGATTTCAGAAAATCACATGTTGACTCCTTTTTGCGTAGCCTTGACCGCATTAACTTCTTGCCTATCTACGACATGAATCGATCCGTGGATGAGAAATGTCTGATGCTAACCAATACTCTACAGACATGTTTTGAAGAAAGCATACCGGTTTCTTATGTTACTATGTTCCCGCGAGATAAACCGTACATTACACCTCTTCTGAAGAGCCTGATCAACAAACGATGGACTGCATGCCGACAACGCAATTTCGTGATTTATCGACAACTCAGCTCTAAAATCAAGTCTCTATTGATCAAGGAAAAGCAGAAATGGACGCAAAACGCTACAAAGGGTTCAAAGCAGCTGTGGCAGGTGGTGAATGAAGTCAAAGGTTCCAAGACATCTAGACTCACAAATCTGAACACATTGATAAATTCCTTCCCTAACGTCATCACTGCTGCTGAGGAAATCAATGATATATTCAGATCATATCAAGTGCTTCGACCAACTCCGTCTGTTCTTGATGACTATCAAGATTCAGAATCCTCTTCGTGTCCTGTCATTAAAGTTGACTCAGTCTATCAGTCACTGGTCTACTTGAAAGCGAACAAAGCTCCTGGATTTCAAGATATTCCTGCCTTTCTCTGTAAAGCTGCTGCACATGTTATCGCACCGCCACTAACGCATGTAATCAACGTTTCAATTCTGAACAGAAAATTCCCTGATTTTTGGAAGCGATCGATCATTACACCTCTGCCGAAATCGACATCAGTCTCAAAGGAAGAACTGCGGCCAATATCACTGCTGCCCTATTTTGCAAAGATTTGCGAGAAACTAGTGTTGAATACTGGGTTATCCGTAAGACTTCGGCGATTGTTTGGACCTCTACAATTTGGTAACAGGACTTTGTCATCGACCACCTCTGCCTTAATTTGCATCCATGATCGCATAACTGCCTACCTAGACGATACCGAGACCGTCGGTGTCAATGTTCTGGCCTACGACTTCACAAAGGCCTTCGATCAACTTGGCCACGATACGATAATCAACTGCCTCATGGATAACCACTTGCCTCGTGGCTTTGTTCTATGGATCGCAGACTACCTAGAAAACAGATTTCAATCGGTGAGGATGTTATCGCAAAGAAGTGATTGGGCACCTGTCTCTTCGGGTATTCCACAAGGGACAATCCTCGTGCCCTATTTGTTCAATTTAGTGGTGGCATCTTTGCACCCATTGAACTCCTCAAGTGTTGTCGTAAAATATATTGATGACTGCACTTTTGTTGTGCCAATAACAGATAGATCTGTTCAAGCGTGCATTGATGAGCACAATAATATGATGACTTGGTCGGCATCTGTGGGTCTCCAACTTAATTCTCGCAAATGCAAACAGCTCTGGATCCCAAGAACTCCTCATGCACATTTGCCTACTCTTGAAGAATTGACGCTGGTATCTGAAATGAAAATTCTTGGTCTTCACCTTACATCTGATCTTAAATGGAGTAAGCATATCGAGTACTACATTAGCAGTCTCTCATCCAAACGCCTATACGCCTTGCGAATCCTCAAGCCTTTTCTAGATCACAGAAATCTGATGAGCATCTACCATGGCCTCATTCTGTCAATAATAGAACACTGCTCTCCCGTATTAGTTGGCCTTCTAGCCTAGGATGAAGAACTACTAGAGAGAATTCAGCGTCGAGCCCACCACATCATTTGTGGTGAGAATTGTCATTGCTCCTGTTTTCCTGACCTGAGGTCGCGCAGACAAAGCACGTCAATGCAACTGATGTTAATTGCTTCTAATAACCCTCAACATCCACTCCACAGCTTTTGTCCGACAAAATCCAGTTTTTCAGGACGCTTCATACAGCCAATTGTTCGAACTACACGTAGACGAAACAGTTTTTTCCCAAAGACAACTCATTGTCAATCAGACACATGTTGACTGACTTTGCTGATTATTATAGTATTACTTGACTTGAATGTAACTTATAACGATCACTTTCAAATGTTTAGCCATGATTTTCATTGTAATTGAAAAATAAACATCTACAGATATGGCCAAAAGTTTACGGACACCTACGATTATAGCATAAAAAGCGAAGTAATCATGATATCTCGATCTTAATGTATTCAAATCAACTTCTATTCAAACGGAACGCATCCTATTCAAGTAAGCAGCATACAGAGAGCAACATAGTTCAATATTTTGCTGAAAATCCCTTTGAATTGACCACAGCTTGGATTCTCCTGGGAATGGATTTACATAGATTTTGTATGGCTTCTGGCGTGATTTGATGGTGCCACACTTGAATGATGGCATTTATCAATTCACAACGATTGGTCGGTTTCTTCTCTTGAACGAATGCGCTAACACGCGACCACAAATTTTCGATAATATTCAGATCAGGTAACTGTTCTGGCCACCAAGCCAATGAACGAAATCCGAGGTTGGTCTTGTGTGCAGTAACTGCTTTAAACCGATGGCATGGAGCTCCATCATCCTGGAAAAGATAGTGGCCATCTGGATACCATTCATCAACAGATGGTAGGAGACGCTCCTCCAAGATTTTCTTGTACAAATTCGAATTAAATCGGTCCCTTTTTCCAAAATAAACAATCGTCCAACATCATTATATGAGATGCATGACCAAACCATCACAGAGAATGGAAATTTCAGACAATTTCAGGCATTCAGGTTTGTAGCGTTCATCAACTCGTCGACGCAGTTGGCCTCTGACATTTAAAGCCTGAAAGTTGGACTCATCTGAAAAAATCACCTTCCTCCACTGCCCTCCACTGCTCTTCAGTGAAATTCTTGAACTCATTACACCATTTGAAGCCACGTTGTATGCAATTCACAAAAGGGGTTTTTTGCTGGTCTACATGACTTAAGTTCTGCGGACAGGAGTCGTCAACGGACAGTTCGTTCATTTACAACACATCCAGTTGTTTCAATTCACCAGCCAGTTGGATGAAGAATATCTGCTATTGACACTTTACGAACCAAGACGCGGTCTTCCCTGGGTGACGTAATGCGCTGACGACCAGACCGTTTTTTGACTTCCAAAGTCGATTCCAATTTAAACCTCTTTATAATGTTGGCAACTGCAGATTAGCCCCTTTGAGATATTTCGCGAGTCGAAAGTCCTTCATTGTGCAGCGCAGTGATAATGGCACGATTAGACGCCGATATTTGTTTCGCTTTGCCCTGGTTAGTTCGACGAAGTGAAGCGTTTCACCCACAGAATTAGACAGGTCGTCTCTTCTTCCGTTTGACTAGAAGGGAAACATTGGAACATGTAACGTTATTGAAATGGCACAATCTGCTGACTAAATACCATAGCAATCGAACAATGAGCAGCCAGTTCAACATTAAACACGCCAAATTGTGCAAAGTTTCAGTGACTGTTATCAACCGGGATCACACAGCAAAGAGACACAGACGATGTCAAGTTCTACAGCGAAGTTTGTGAACGTTTATTCATGCGCCTGGTATTCATGAAGTGAATGCTATGACTGAATTTGAATTTCTGAAATCATAGACATCTGACAGCCAAGCGATTGACTTTGTTGTGATTGTTAAGAGAGCAAATCAGTTACCTACCACAATAACGCCTTGCCAGCGGTCCTAGAGGATGATATTACCAGAAACGAACAAATCATTGGTAATCAGTTACAGGTGTCCGTAAACTTATGGCCATATCTGTATCTCTCATCTCTCTCTTGAAAAATGTGGGGGGGGGAAGAATAGAAGTACCAATTTGATTATTAAATCACTTTTATCGCAGATGTGTTATACAAAATCTTGCACAAAACATTCACGTGCACATCAGTCACAATTCGTCTTTACAACAATTATCTGCCGGTATGAGTGCTAAGTGTAATACAGTCGATCTCTTGGAAAGAACTGATTCATTAGATAGTTATCAAAAAAAGTTACGAGCGGCGACTATTCATCGTATGACCTACAATTTGAGGATATCGGTGTCGAGAACATAGAAGCTCTTTGAGTAGGATCAGGCAACAATTTACTACTGCGCTGGTTATATTGGGCACAGCATATCTCGTAGGTAACGGTGCGACAAGTGTAAAACTTTGTTGATGGAAGATGACAAGTGAGCTCAAAGAAGTATAGATGACAATTGAAGCAGTTATTCAATTATTTGAACCGCGGTGGTTTGACATCTACGGACTTTTGCTACAATCCTGTATGCTTGTCATAGTCATTACCTGTCATTCAAACCCTTTTTCGATCAAGTGAATCTATACCTTCAAACGACTATGTGACCACAAATTGTAGTAAAATGGAAATATGGTTATCGGCATATAACATGTTTCATGCAAGCTGAAAGTAAATAAAAAATTTAGCAAAACTCCATACGTATCTGCGGTCTTTATCGAAACTCAGTGAAGGAAAGGCAAGTAAGTAGCATGTTTGTTTGTAAGCGCAATTACGATCTTTATAAGCTTACCCTATAATTGTCTGAATATAACATCACATGAAAGCAATTTTTACACCACATGCATGATATACTTTATGCGCAATTAATGCAGTCACAAATTTTGGTTTCTCCTCGGTGTAAGGACAGCAAGATCGACCACTCAGATCACACTGAGAGCGAGAATTTTTGCTGCACTTCAAACAGCGTGCAGGATAACGAAACATGGCTCACTCATTTCGTTTCATCCGATGATGGAAATCGTTTGAGCACCATCCTGGAATCCGTAGGTGTTCGTTGACGAGTAATCCTTTTTTCGATATTCTCGTAGTCACCAGCTGCTTAGTTGTATTTCAAAGAAATGCACTTCTGGGTTGACCGGAAAATGAAAAAGTGACAAATGCAGGCCTACATGTGATATCAACTATGATATGACCTGTATATATTCTTCTTCAGAAGAGTGTATACATTATAAGCGGCTGTGTCGATAGTTGAAATATAGGAGAAAATGTCATCTCGTTGTTTCCCTGCGACAAGTGCACTCCTCGATATTCTGGTCGAATATATCAACGCCAGTTTTAATGATAATATTAATGATAATTAATGATTATCAATGATAATATGTGGTTTGACGTGAATGTTGGAGCTGTCTGGACTACTTCACGTTTTGAATGACTTGAGCCACAGAGTTTGATGAATATAAATAACCCATCAGATGTGAGCTAAGTGGATGACTGGGTACAAGCGACGTGGGATGTAAACAACCATGGTAATGAAATTTTGATGATCGAATATAATTTTTACTGAATACAGTAGGCAGTCTGAGTAAACGTTAGCGGAAAAATAAGAGCGTGTGCGCTTCATCGTCACACACGCACACGCTCACACTTCATCGATGCACAAGCAGCCACGCGAATGGAAGATGGTTTCGACATTAGGACAGTTGTAGGTGTACTATGCTATGTGAAAGTTTTGTGTACTACCTCGTTCCTTGCACAACTTCACGCTGGCTCCCGGACTATTAATACAAGTTTTGACAGAAGTTTGATTATAACCGAATAACACAATAAAATCATCAGTGAATATTTTCACAATCGAATGACCGCAATCGGTCACACGAATTGACAGAGAAAAGTAAAATGGTACGAGTAGATCAAAGTCTTTGAGACAGATTGAAAACATTTTTTGTAGTAATAAGAAATTTTACACAAAAATTGAGAGTCCCATACGTGAGAATTCCACATGAGATGTTTTCATTCACGTTGTTATCCTTATCAAAATCGTGTGACTCCAATCTATAGTCACTAGTCGCGGTTAGTCGGATAAGTTTTTGAAACGCACCAGAGACAAAGATTTTTAGCACTGAATGACCAGAAGTGCTTTCATCCCGATTGTGTCTCGAAAGCTTTCTTCTGTTTTAGATGTCAAAGTGATTTTTTCCCGTAACTGCGACTTATGACATTACATTTTGCGTGTTGTAATAGGCTCGATCAATTGTTTTACCAAAATTCTGAAAAGGCAACTGAACAATGAAACAAATCAAAAATCAATTAAAGACATCAAAGAAAATTAAAGAAGTGTCCTCGCACTGAAATGCTCCCTGGTTATAATTTCTAAATTCAGTAGATATAGTAGTTAAACCTACAAGAAACTAATGAGTGCATGAGTTTAGATCTATTATGAAAAAATCGGTCTTGATTTATTACATGACGAAAACATTCAGAAAATATATCGATTATTGGTTAACAGTTAACTGAAATTTTCACTTAATTGGCATGTAGGTGTTACATGTGACATGTACATTAGCATGTTTTGACCACCGTAAGTATCGCCAATCAAAAAGAAAACCTAATTTTGGAATTCTGCATATCAAGAGCTTTCAGAAAATATAAAGCTTTTTTCTCATAGGCCCAACTTCCACCAAATTGCATGGCAAACCAAATTTAAAAAGCGTAGGCCACCAGATGTCAGCGTCAAAAAACCTTTCGCCTCCTGCATGTCTAGATCTCCTTGAATTGAGACTTAATATTAATTCAGTAGTATGAAGCTCAAGAGTGGAAATTCACTGATAGAAATCTTAAAAAGGAAATAAGTTGATTATCATAAAGTTTTCATGACCAGCATTATAATTTCTCCATGCAAATTATTGAAAATTCTGCCGGCTGAATTTTTAAGTTTAGCTAATTTAGTGAAGCTATTTTCCAAAAGTCTAAAGGGGTCATGAAATGGATCTGTGCTACAAAGACACATTGTTGGAATTTTTTACTGTGAATGCTTTGTGATGTCAATAAAATTCATTTTGCATTATAGAATTGAGTTAAATTTAGTTAGAGTCATACGCAATAATTCAACATACTCATGCGTGGATTAATTAAATTTTCTCCGGCATGATTTTGCGATTCATTAATTTAAATTTTTTTTTCTGAATTGGTGCGAACCTACTGGGTTAAGTTAATTATGACTATGCATTGTCTTTGATCATCACATTTTACTCTTTCACATGCTCTTTCACTGTCAGGCAAATTGTGACATGATGCGTTATGGTGCTCAAAATGAATCTGAATTGCAGTGTGCCTAATGCAAAAATCACAATCGGCTGATTCTAAAATAAACATGGTGACTCTCCGAGTGACTCGAACGATTTGTAAAGCACTTTTCCTTCTTCTCTATTGCTCGTGATCATGTCAATTTTGTGCTATTTTCTCCAAAACTGTGAGAAAATTGGAAGTCTCAAGCAGCAATTTGCCCACATTCGTCTATGCCTCGAATGCCTGAATGGAATTCTGTTAGAATAATAGCATCAGACTTCCATTTTCAGCATTGGCTCTTGACATTGATCTTCTGACTTCAACAGAGATACTATGCAATGCCCGAAAACAGTGCTCTATCAAACGCTTTGGGTCTGTCTTTGACAAAACCTGTCCCGATGAACTTGCAAAAATTAAATAGTAAGCATATTTTCTATGAAACATGTCCATTCGTCACCACTGCCTTCACTGAGTGGGTGGAATTCTGATAGAATATCACCATCAGACTTAAAAAGTTAGAAAAATCTTCAGAATGAATCCCTTCTCTACCTTTGTATATTGCATGATGAAGGCAATGTGCCGACCATAGACATCGGTGCCGACTGAAAGGTAAATTGAAATGACTGCTTCCTGCATGTAGTGGTTTCATATTGCCCAATTCAACATAATTTCGATTGCGGTTTTGTTGTGTTCAACCTTTATGCTGGGACAAATTATAAGCGTATAGCAGACTACTGTTATCTTGTCCTTCACCAGTAGTAGACATTTTGGGGAGTAGATTCCACATTTCCTCGGAGTTTAGTCTAAATTATCAATTTTCTTAGGCTAAAACCTGGTTGTGCAACTTTTCAATCTCCAGTTCTCATGCATGCTTCTGAGAATTAGCCGAGAGAGAGACCTTGGTGAACAATGCTCGTTTAAAAGATCTATTATATTAAAATATTATATATTAAATATATATTATATAATATATTATATTATTAATATTAATAATATAATATATAATTTTAATATATATATAATTTTATAATTATATAATATATAATTTTAATAATTATATATTATATTATATATATGTATTATATATTAAATATTATATATTATTATTTAAATTATTCTTGATGATATTTTTGTTTGTCTACAACAAGAAAACAGTAAATGAGCTCTATCTTTTTATTAATGACAATTTCGTAATTCTCAGAAAACGTGGGTCTACGAACGGGGATGAAATAATCCACGCGCTCATCCACGTCCTCATAAACGTGTTCAGTTTTGTGAGCAACATATAACCGTGCGCAGATATTTCAAAGCACCAAGAGTTCCCAAACGATTGAAGAAATAAATTTATTTACTAAATTAATAATTAATACAGTAAAACAGAATGAGGTTAAATATTTATTGAAATAATAAAATAATTTGCCTTCTGCTGATTCAAACCTACCCTCCAAAAGTGGAGCAAGGCAAAGATTGAATCACCGAAACATGTCGCGTCTCGCAGCAATCACGAATGGTTGATGTACAGCAAATAATTCATAGTATTTGAAGTTCAGTTTTATGAAATGTTCTGATGCAATATTCAAAAATGGGAACACTACTGCGCAGGCATATAAATAAGCAAGAGTAAATTCGGCAAGAGTGACAACTATAAATGATCATGTCTTATTAATCGGAGGTGCTTTTGACTTAATTGACCTCACTACATATATGCAAGTCAATATTTCTCTAATTTGTCGTTGCAATTTTTTGGTTCATGGTTTAGTCAATTAACTAGGAGGCTGAGAAAATCATTGTATCTATTTGGGTGTCAGATGTGAATATTACTGCAACAAGAAAATATTTTGCAGCAATTGATCAAATATAAATTCTACCAATTACATACGCTATGCTATGATTATGCCACTCAGAGACAAATACATATACTAAGTATCAATAATAGTAAAGGGAGTGGTATCATCAACACGTTTTGTAAAACATAACTTGTCAAAAGAATTATATTACATCGTTGTTATAGTCCTCTATCTGTTTCAGTTTAAATCAGTCAGCTGCAAAAAACCACATCAACAGATTTTTTCCATTTTTTTTTTCCCTTGGACAGAGAGACTAGATGGCAAAACAGTAGTAGTAAATTGAATGATTTCCTCTAAAACGCATAGAGTATGCATTGAGACGAACAAATTGATGATAACTCAAATGTCTATGATAACTCTCAAGTCTGGTATTATCTCATCATATCACTAAGTGATGGCTATTTCCTGGATAGTGATACAAAAATATCTTCCTAAATCAACCACCTACCCACGCTCTAAAATGATTCCATAATCCAAGCCATCCACGTGCTCGTAGAGCCGAATTTTCATAGTTTTCTTTCGATAGGCCTACTTTGTTTTCTACGGCCCATTTCACTTCGAAGGCATGGATAAGTGCCTTTTGAGTAGAGAAGGACACCTATTGTCAGGATTCAACTCCCATCAAGCCCTATCTGTACTGAATTTTATAATACACGCTATCCACGTGCTCGTTGAGCCATTTCCTTAGCTTTCCTTCGATAGGCCTACTTCGTTCTAACGGCCCATTCCACTTCGAAGGCATGGATAAGTGCCTTTTGAATAGAGAAGGAACACCTATTGTCAGGATTGAACTCCCAACAAGCCCTAAATGAACTGAATTTTATAATTCACAATATCCACGTGCTCGTTGAGCCGATTTTCTTAGCTTTCCTTCGATAGGCCTACTTCGTTCTAAACGGCCCCATTCCACTTCCGAAGGCATGGATAAGTGCCTTTTGAATAGAGAAGGACACCTATTGTCAGGATTGAACTCCCATCAAGCCCTATCTGTACTGAATTTTATAATTCACGCTATCCACGTGCTCGTTGAGCCGATTTTCATAGTTATCCTTCGATAGGCCTACTTCGTTCTACGGCCCATTCCACTTCGAAGGCATGGATAAGTGCCTTTTGAGTAGAGAAGGACACCTATTGTCAGGATTGAACTCCCATCAAGCCCTATCTGTACTGAATTTTATAATTCACACTATCCACGTGCTCGTTGAGCCCGATTTTCTTAGCTTTCCTTCGATAGGCCTACTTCGTTCTACGGCCCATTCCACTTCGAAGGCATGGATAAGTGCCTTTTGAATAGAGAAGGACACCTATTGTCAGGATTGAACTCCCATCAAGCCCTATCTGTACTGAATTTTATAATTCACGCTATCCACGTGCTCGTTGAGCCGATTTTCATAGTTATCCTTCGATAGGCCTACTTCGTTCTACGGCCCATTCCACTTCGAAGGCATGGATAAGTGCCTTTTGAGTGGAGAAGGACACCTATTGTCAGGATTGAACTCCTATCAAGCCCTATCTGTACTGAATTTTATAATTCACACTATCCACGTGCTCGTTGAGCCGATTTTCTTAGCTTTCGTTCGATAGGCCTACTTCGTTCTACGGCCCATTCCACTTCGAAGGCATGGATAAGTGCCTTTTGAATAGAGAAGGACACCTATTTTCAGGATTGAACTCCCATCAAGCCCTATCTGTACTGAATTTTATAATTCACACTATCCACGTGCTCGTAGAGACCATTTTCATAGTTATCCTTCGATAGGCCTACTTCGTTCTACGGCCCATTCCACTTCGAAGGCATGATAAGTGCCCTTTTGAATTTTTGAATAGAGAAGGACACCTATTGTCAGGATTGAACTCCCATCAAGCCCTATCTGTACTGAATTTTTATAATCCACACTATCCACGTGCTCGTTGAGCCGATTTTCTTAGCTTTCCTTCGATAGGCCTACTTCGTTCTACGGCCCATTCCACTTCGAAGGCATGGATAAGTGCCTTTTGAATAGAGAAGGAACACCTATTGTCAGGATTGACTCCATCAAGCCCTCTCTTGTACTGAATTTATATTTCACGCGAGCCACGTCTCGTAGAGACCATTTTCATTTCATAGTTATCCTTCGAATAGGCCTACTTTCGTTCTACGCCATTCCACTTCGATGGCATGATTGTCCTTTTGAATAAGAAGGACACCTATAGTCAGGAGTCAACTCCCATCAAGCCCTATCTGGTACTGAATTTTATAATTCACACTGGCTATCCACGTGGCTCGTTAGATGGGAACCGATCTTTCATAGTTATCCTTCGATAGCCTACTTCGTTCTACGGCCCATTGCCCACTTCGAAGGCATGGAATAAGTGCCTTTTGAGTGAGAAGGACACCTATTGTCAGGATGAACTCCTATCAAGCCCTATCTTTACTGAATTTTATAATTCACACTATCACACGTGCTCGTTGAGGCCGATTTTCATTAGCTTTCCAGTTCGATAGGTGACCTAACTTCCGTTCTCTAAAAATAACGGCCCCATTCCACTTCGAAGGCATGCGATAGGAGTGCCTTTTTGGAAATTAGAGAAGGACACCTATTGTCCAGAGGATTGAACTCCCATCAAGCCCTATCTGTACTGAATTTTATAATTCACAAGTCACCGACTATCCACGTGGCCTCGTTGAGACCGATTTTCATAGTTTATTCCTTCTGATAGGCCTACTTCGTTCTACGGCCCATTCCACTTTCGAAGGCATGGATAAGTGGCCTTTTGAATAGAGAAGGACACCTATTGTCAGGATTGAACTCCCATCAAGAAGCCCTATCTTGTACTGAATTTTATAATCCACACTATCCACGTAGCTCGTTGAGGCGCCGATTTTCATAGATCTTATCCTATTCCATAGCCTACTTCGTTCTCAAGCTTCCATCCCCAGCTTCGAAGGCATGAATAAGTGCCTTATGAATAGAGGAAGACAACCTATTGTCAGGATTGAAACTCCAACAAGCCCAATCAGTACTGAATTTTAATAATCCACATACTATCAACAACTGCTCGTTGAGGCCCGATTTTCTTAGCTTGTCCTTCGATAGGCCTACTTCGTTCGTAACGGCCCATTCCACTTCGAAGGCATTGGATAAAGTGCCTTTTGAATAGAGAAGGACACCTATTGTTCAGATTGAACTCCCATCAAGCCCTATCTGTACTGAATTTTATAATTCACACTATCCACGTGCGTCGTTGGACCGATTTTTCTTAGCTTTCCTTCGATAGGAAGGCCCTACTTCGTTCTACGGCCCATTCCACTTCGAAGGCATGAGAAAAGTGCCTTTTGAATTAGAGAAGGACACCTATTGTCAGGATTGAAACTCCCATCAAGCCCTATCTGTACTGAATTTTATAATTCACGCTATCCACGTGCTCGTTGAGCCGATTTTCATAGATTATCCTTCGATAGGCCTACTTCGTTCTAAACTTGGCCCATTCCACTTCGAAGGCATGGATAAGTGCCTTTTGAGTAGAGAAGGACACCTATTGTCAGGATTCAACTCCCATTAAGCATTGTCTGAAATGAATTTCATAATCCACACTAGTCCACGGTGCACATGACATGCTGATTTAACACTTTCCAAAAGTTTTGTAAATCTAGAAATAATAGAATTAGAGAAGAAGTAGAGTTATTGGAAGTAATCATCATAGTAATAAGAAAGTTACAAAAAAAATTTTTTCATTTACAGCATAGTCTGCACTTCCATGCCAAGCTTTGATCGCCTCTACACTGCATTCACACACTATCACACCACCATTGCAATGGAACCATGATATGCATGTCGTACACCTCAATCTGAAAGAAATCGAAAAGATTATGCAGCGATGTTGGTTTGCGATTGATTTGACGAGCAACATAGGTGATGTTGGAGGTCCGCCCCGCGAGGTTTAAAATAGGGTTGACATGTTTCATAAGGAAAGGAACAACTACAGATTTTCTAACGAACGTGAAGTCAGTGCTTCCATATTTTGACTAAATAGGTGTCAGCAGGAAATTGAGATGCTAAATCGATGAGAAGTGTTATTTACAGTGCCTACTAAGTACTATAATTCATAGTCTGAATAAAAGTAACTCAACCCAGTGGTCAAGGCTTTTCCTCCCTTATTTAGATGGCATTCTGATTCGCCACAAGAGCGGCACCAACCACCAGTTTTACTTCTGTTGAACGAGCCTATGTTTATATCATACTTTCTCCATATCCACTTGCCGAGGAAAATTAAAGGCCTTTCCATTCCTCAACGAGTCGAAATAACAGCGAATGTTCTGCTGCTGGATTGGGGAGAAATATTCGGCAGAAGATTGAAAAACTATAATGCCGCAGATTTGTCCTCCGTCTTCCAGGGTTTTGGCTACTAAATGTCCCATGCTCTTAATTTTCCCATCCAAGGCCGGGACCTTTGCTGTCTTCAGACCCATCACGGGATCTTGTTTATTATCCAAGAATGCCCTATAATGAAAATGTAGGGTAACTGAGACCCACCGAAGATGCCACAGACGGATATTCCTCCATATTTTCATCGTCTTCCCATGGATGTAACATTAATTCCTATGATCAATAAAGGGAAAGTCAGTGTCTTTTTAGTGGGATGATTGCAGAGTGTCAAATTTCGTATTAACTGATTATGTTTTAGTTTTACCAGTAACCTTACTTTCAATACGCATCCCTACATACACTATATCGCAATAAAGATATTATTTTTGAAGAATTTAAACGGAATGCGCATTGAACTTACAACCATTTCTTTACCTTGCATTTCTCTTTCGAACGGAAAATTCACCCACCAACCTCTGTTCAACCTCCATCGATCGGAAATCCATATTAATAACGAAGTGCTTTGTTCCGGTAAGAATCGGGGCCGGAGGGTCGGTAAGTCCGGCGGGGCGAAGAAGTATGTTTTATATGGGTGACGGACGGTGACGAGGACCAATGGCCAAACCATCGCAGAGTCCAATCACATACCTCAACTACACCATCCTGTCGATACTTTTCGAAAATAAATAATGTTAACACCAATAAAATAACAATATATCATCACTTTGTCGCGAGAGCTGAGGCGCGGACTGAATTTGAATATTATTTAATACTCTCCCAATAAATGAGAAGCAGCAAAGCAAATGAGATAAAGAACCTCCCCTCATATCGTCGAGTCATTATTCATGCGTACCATATCATGATAGATGATAAATCTACAAATGTTAAATTTTCTAGTTTTTAACATCAGCCAACCCGATTAAAGTGGGCTGTAAGTGCATAACGCCTAGTTTTGGCATGTAAACAGTAGCCTTACGCAATGCCATATATGAGAGTATCCTAAACGAATGGACACAGAACTATGTTATACAGTAAGAGCTATCCACGAGATAAGAGCTAGTTTATTAGAAAAAAAACGGGGCGGGGGGGCTGACAATTGCCTTCCCCAGCTGCACAAACGCGACTAGCCACGAGGGGGACCTTCGATAAACAGAAGAGATAAGGGTGACAATAAAAAATAAATAAAATCAAAAGCAAAAACACAAAAAACCCCAGCAAAGCGCTGATAATTACCAGAATTATTATTGTAACTTATTAATAACAACTCATTAAACAAAACATAAAATGATAAACATGTATACGATTATATTAATTCTCTACTCTCGAAAACCCGTTACGAACCCCCCGTAGACCCATAAATCCCAACCCCACTGAGACAATTATCAGTCCGATTCAACGCGCTCTTGCGATCATGCAACAGGGGGCAGGTCCATTTTTTTTTTTTTTTTTTTTTCCCCATTATCCCAACCCCCTTTTTTTTTTTTTATTTTTTTTTTTTCTTCTCTCTTTTTTTGCCTCCTCTGTTTTCGCCAGCCTTTTCCACAAAAATTTTTCTTTCCTCTTTTTATCTTCCACTTATTTATTATTCACTCTTTCTCTTTTTTTCCCCTTATTTTCATTTTTTTTTCTTTTTTCCCCCTCTTTCCAGTCTCTTTTTTTTTTTTTTTTTTTTTTCTTCTTTTTCCCCTTTCAAACCCATTGGTAACAATGAATACAGAGTTTCGATTAGTTAAATATTAAAACTGCTGTGTGTCAAATAAAATAACGAAAAAAAAAATGTGGTGATTAATTAATATCCCCAAACATCCTATAAAAACGCAATATTGGGTTTATTTTTTTTCTATTTTTTTTTTTTTTATTCATCTTTTGTGCATCTTTGTGGTAAAAAGTAACTCTTTGAATGACCCTCTATCTAAGGGGTTGCAGCATAAATTTCAAAACACAAACGTAAAATTAGTATACAATCATGCGGTAGATATCTAAACTAACATATACCCTTTTCAAAATCAAATTATTTATTTAATTTTATTTAACATATAACAAAACCGCACAACCGCTTATAGCGTGTATCTTCCCAGATGAAAAACCCTGATTTACAAAATCTCTTATATAAATATAATTAAATAACCACCAATCAAGAATATATCACCCAAGGAAAAACCATGTCAGAAGTTTGGATCTCGGTTTGCATCAGATAAAAAAACACGCAAAAAATAAAAAAACTAAAAACTGCGTGCGATCCCACCGGTCGCTTTTTTTTCAAAAAAAACAACAATTAACAACCAAAGAAACACAATCACTTTTTTTTTTTTTTTTTTCAAAACCAATTTATTTTTTTTTTTCAAAAAATAATTTTTTCTTTCAAAATATAACAGCGGAGATAAACGAGACAGAAGCAGCGAGAAGTGTAAGGCAAATACAAAGTCTCCACTAAGGAAGAAAAATATGCACATACACACCTTAGCTTTAAAAGCCACCTTCATTTACAAAACACAACTTTTCACTACAACTATTCTCATACCTTTAAACACGACTTAACGCCAACATTAACACATTTAACAAATTTCTATTGGTCTTTATTTATTTTTTTGGGTGGGCGAGGGAAAAATCTACTCCCAATGTAATCCACAACTAACCTACTAAGATATTTCAAGAGCCTAGTCCTACCCACCCATGAAAATAAAAAACTACCAAGTAATAATTAAATTAAGACATACAATTCAGACACAACTCACTATCATACTTTAAACTGCCTGAAAGCCCCAAAACCCACACCATAGTTCGATAAACCGACTATTCCATACTTAAAACCCAACATGCTCCTCTCCTTAACACCTAACCCCACCCAGTAACCTCAGGCACAACCCATTTTTGAAATATATACAATATTAATCCCCCTTTACTTTATCCCCTCTGCACTCCCCTGTAAAAGGTGTACCGCTAACACTCCTGTAGACCTTGTACTCTCCTCTATCTAACCAATCTCCTAAACTCTCTCCCCCTTACCTCCCACGACCCACCTCCTCGCTGTACCCTACTGTACTTACACAAACCTTCTCTCGCTCTACTACTCCCCTCGACACCAAAAAATGTAAGTCCCCTCAAAACCACCTCATCATAATATTAACTAAATACCACACTAAGCAAAATACTCCATTTTCATTTTTAATCTTATTCATATGCTGAAGCTGAGCCAAATAAGGTTGCTTAGACGAACCCCCACAATCAGCCTGCATGGTACAACCCACGTTACAAACAAAGACCGGCTAGGTCAATAATCTAAAAAAAATTCCCCCCATTCAATATCCTTCCTTAATTAATAATCCCTCCCCCAGCACACCCTGGTATATATATAATATAAAATAAACAAAAACCACCCGCATATTTACGATTTTCAAGAACAGATTTAACCAATAATCAACTAACGGCAAAGTCAGGTTTTTCTTTCTCTAACCTCCCCTATCTCCCACAAATCATCATCGGAATTTTTTTTCCTACAAAGTCATAACCATTTCTCTTTACTCACCTTAAGCCCCCGATGCGTCAACCTGCTTTAATTGTTTGTTATATAGAAACCAATACACATTAATTTATACCTAAAGTCCACCCTACTTCACCATATCCCACACATCCCACAATAAAAAATAAAACAATAAAACCCCCAACCTCTCCCCCCCACAACACCCAACAACTCCCACAAACTAAAAGCACTACCCCCACCTATTAAGAAACTAATAGTATAGACTAGATTAAATTTTAATATTAATCACCACTATAACATTCAAATTTTCCTTTTATCTATAAGATATATTCGGTTTTTGGTGTATTTTTACACGCGGGGGGTTTATTTTTTTCCACAGTAAATTACTCGGTTGTTGCCGTTATTTGCTATTGTTTTTTTGGTTTTTTATCCTTTTTTCCTGTATTTTCTTTTTTTTTTTCTTCACTCCTGTTCCTTTATTTATGTTTTATTTGTTTCTGTTTTTCTCCTTTTTTTTTTTTTTTCGTTCGGTTTTTTTCCTTTTTTTTATTTTTGCGTCGGCCGAGTTTTTTCATTTTTTCCTTTTTTTTTGTTTTTCCCATTTGTTTTTTTTCCTCCCCATCTGTTTTCACATAATCTCTTTTTTTCTTTTTCCTATACTTTTTTTTTTGTCCCCTGGTTTACTTTTTTTTTTTCGTTTTTTTTATTATTTTTTTATTCCCAAAAATTTTTTTTTTTCTCCGATTGTTTTTTTACCTTTTTCTTTTCTATTTTTTTTTTTTTTTTTTCTTTTTGTCTCCTTTGTTTTCTTCCTTTTATTCTCTTCCTTTTTTTTTTTTTTTTCCCCGTTTGTTCCTTCCTTTTCTTTTCTTCCTTGTTTTTTGTCTTGTTCCGTTTTCTTTCTTTTTCATTTCCCCTAGCTTTTTCGTTTTCTTCTTTTTTCCTCTTTTACACCCCCCTCGTTTTTTTTTTTCTATAGTTTTTCGTTTTTCTCCTTTTTTTTTTTTTTTTGCGTTTTCCCTTTTTTCGTTATTTCTCATTTTTTTTAGTATTCGTTTTTCCCTTTTTTTTTTGTTTTTTCTTTTTTGATTTTCGCGTTATTTTTTCTTTGCGTCCCTATAAATTTTGTCGTTTTTTTTTTATCCTTATTATTTCTTGTCTCTATTCTTTTTTTTTTTTTCTTTTTCTACCTTTCTTTCTCCTTTCCCTATCCTTTTTATTCCTTTTTTTTACTCAACTGTCCTCATTTCTTTGTTTATTTTTTTTTTTTTTTTTTTTTTTTTTTTTTTTTTTTTTTTTCTTTTTTATCGTTTTTTTTTTTTTTCCCTTATCACTTTCTTCCTTCCTTCTTTCTTTCTTTTTCTTTTCCCTTCTCCCCTTCTCCTTTCCCGTTTATCTTCTTTTTCTGTCTTTTTTTTTTTTCCTTTTTTTTTTCCTTTTTTTTTTTCTTTTCCTTTTCCCCTGGTTTTTTTCTTTTTTCTTTCTTTCTTTCTCTTTTCTTCGGTTTTTTTATTTTTTTTTTTCCAATTCGCTGTTTTTTTCCCCTTTTTTCCTCCCTTTATTTTTTTTCCTTCCGTTGTTTTTTTCTTTCCTTTTGTTTTATTTCTTTTTTCTTTTTTTTTTTTTTGCGTGGGGGGTCGGTTTTTTTTTTTTTCGGTTTTTGGTTTTTTTTCCTTTTCCCATTTTTCTCTTTTTCTTTCATTTCTTTTCGTTTTTCCTTTTTCCTCCCATATTTTTTATCCTCGTATTTCCCGTTATTTTTTTGTTCCCTTTTTCCTTTTTTTTTATCCTTCTTCCTTTCTTCTTTTTCACCCCCAAAATGAAAAGGACTTTCCAAAACAAAATCAAAAAAAAAAAATTCTGGACTTTCCGCTCGCCCCGCAATGGTGTGAGTGTTTTCCTTTTCCCCCCCCCCTTTTTTCCCGCCCCCCCCTCCCCCCACCCCCTTTTCCGTGTATTCCTCCCCCCCCGTTAAATTTGAATTGACATTGATAAAACCCTCAGACTCTGTGTTAAAGGCCCACTACCTAATCCCTACTCCGACATATACCCGACTTCCCCTATCAACACCCGACATCTTCCACATTCTAGTACCACTAAACGAACACTCTTTCAAATGAAAAACCTTCTATATAAATCCAATAAAAACCTTAAAAACGCTATAATAAACCAGCACATACTTTATCCCCCTACTTTCCCAAAAACCGCATCATTTTTCCCCCCGCCACTTTTTTCATTTCATACTCTTAGAAACCATCTTACCTATCATTTTCCCACTTGAGTTAACATCGATTTCAAACAAACACTGCTTACGAACCATCGATAACCTTTCATTGATTTACTCAAAGCCAAAAGCATAGCTATTTTTTATTGATATTTTGGCGGGGGGTTCTATGGTTCGTTTATTAATGGTATTAACCATGTTTATAAGTTACATGAGATTAAATCAAAGAAGTAAGATCCCGTCTAACCCCCATCCACCCTAGAACCAGGTGGCAGACATCCCTGCCTCGTGCACCCCTTCTCCTCCCTACTCACCCCTGCTCATTCTCATTCAGTTATATTAATTTCGCACGTCTTCGTGCCTAAACCCCAGATAAGTCGTTAACCTTTCAAATCCTATGCTTGGGAGCACCGGTCCCGCCCCTGCGAGCGGCACAATCCAAACACCCCCACGAAGTAGGGGAAGCCGAACCACACAGATCGGGACGATCGCCGCCAGGCTCACACGTGTGGGGCCGGAGCGGGACGCAAGACGCAACCGGATCGAACTAGATTGCCAGCCCTGGGCTTGTTGCAGCAATAGTAGAGTCGTGGAGAGCGCCGTCACAAACTCGCTTTATACAAAGACCGACTTCCCGAAAAAACAGGAAGTCATTAAGACACTCTTTAAGTAACGGTCCACCATTCACATCATCGGGCGTCACGTTGAAAAAAAAAAAAAACTAGCAAATCAGACCAACAAAAAAAAATAAATAAATAGCAAAAATTGAGATTCCCCAAATATAATAAAACAATAAAAAAAATACTTTACCCTTACGGTAACCACCAACACCATCACTTCAAATTCTCGCTTTTATTATCAGTCTAATGTGCGCCAACGTATGACACCCAAAAAACTACAATAAATTAACTCTGGTGAACTGCTGTATTACTTTCTCCCCAACTATATATACTTAAGCTATATGAATACAAAAACACCCCACCCCTACCACCGCATACTTTACCGGCAATTTTTCCTCCTCCAACTCCCTCATCACGCACTCATCTACAACCAACTATCCACCACCGTTGTATTCTTATGTAATGGTCTAGGAGAAACTAATACTCTGTTTTGCTCATTAACTAATTCGCAATAATAAAATCCACAACACTCATAACCTCAAGCTACATACAAAACCAAAGTCCTATATCCTAAACCCGGGCTCAGGTCTCATCCAACAACCACGTAAAGATCATGTGGGTTATATTATCGGCCCATAGTCCCCCATTAAAAACCTCTACGCAACACCTAACGCATTCCGTCAACTACGGTGAACGGAAGGCGTTTTTTGTTCAACCCCACACTCAGGGTTCTCCCCAAGAAAAATCTCCCCCAAAACCCCCACCACCCCAAAACCACTAACCCAAACAAACATCAATCAACAAAAATCACAACAAAAAAAAAACAAACAAAAAACAAAAATCAATTTATCAAAAAAATCAAACCAGACACATCCACATTCAAAAAAAAAAATTTCTCCACAATATCAAGAAAAAAAAAAAAAACATCGTCCTAGCAGGAGATCAACAAGTATTAAAACCAATAAACAAAAAAAAATTCTTTTTACCTCTCCAATTTTTCCCCGCTCAATTTAAATAACCCTATTACAACCTACCTAAACTAACTTTACACTATCACTCAAAGATTTTTACCGATTGCACTAATTAATATAACCAACCCTCTTTAAATACAATACCCTCACAACTCCTTCTACAAAAAAAATCACATAAAATTAAATCTCATTAAGTACCCTCCAAACACTCGCACGCACATCACAGAATAACTGCCATGTTATGCATTGGAGTTCTAACAACATAAAATACCGTCAAACCAGTATAGGTTGTTATCGTTTTTTTTATATATAAATTATTTATTTTGAGTTCGAAGATAAAGATAAAACACACCGCTGCATTACTTCTCCTCCCACGCTCAAAATTCATCGAAGGGCCTTACCATGCTGTCAGAGAGACAGTATAGAGAGAGAAGAGTAGAGAGAGAGAAGGGAGGAGAGAAGAATGGAGAGAAGGAAGAGAAGAGTCGTAGAGACACGGAATGAGAGAGAGGGCGGCGTAGGCGTAACGCGACTGATGCCGCTTCCCTGCACATAAGCTGCGCGTACAGCACGTTCACATCCGTTGCTACGGTCTGACTTAACCAATCCTCTCGCGGGACGATCTCTTGACGGCTTCCTCTCGCAGGTGCGCTCTTACTTTCAGCTCCTCTACGCCTCCAAGGGCTACGACCTTTCATGCTGTCTTCCCGACTCTTCTCTCTTCGCTGCCGCTACGACAATACTCGCGCTTCTCGCGATACCCTCGGCCCAATTTCATATCTTCGGTCTCGCCTATCCTCTCTCGTTCTTCCCTTGTCTCCTCTCGTCTGCCCCCCTTTTGGTGCCTCTATCCTTCTGCTTATCGGCATCCCGTAACCGTTGTACCCTGCTCTCTAGCTCGCCGCCTCCCCCTCGTGCCCTCGCAACGTCGCAGTCCTGTCCATAATCTCTCGATTGTTCTCGCTGCTCTTCCCGTCCGACTCTTACGCTCTTTGTCTCGCGGTCTCTCTCGTAAATTTATAGAAATATATTTTCTACGTACTCTCCCCCTTCTCTCCTTTATCGGCGGCTCGTCGAGGGCTGCTTCTGACTCGCGCCGCCTTCGCTCACTCTCCCTCTACTCGCTTCCCGCCTCTCATTCATCTCTATTCACTCCTCTTTCCTTCCCCTGCGTATATTCTTTTTTCTCACTCCCCTCTCTTGCTCGTGCATCGAGTACGAACTCCTGTCGACTTCCGCATGCTAACTGTCGTTCCTCCTTGCCATCTCGCTGCGCTAATTTCTTTCTCTCTTAGCTCTCCCTCCCGCCCCGCTTCTTCCCTGCTCACTGTCGCCTCCGGCTCGCGTCGTCGTACGCCTGAACGACTCCCTACTGCGCGCACCTCCGCCTCTTCTCTCTATATCTTCGCTCTCTTTTTCTCTATCATCTCTCCTTTCTGCTCGCGCGCGGCCTTTCAATCTTCCTTCCGTCTTCATCCCCCGCGATCCTCCCATCTTCTACTAACCCCGCTGTCGTTTGCGATCTTTCTGTGCGTTCAAGTATGAGGTGCCCGCTCTGCGCCTTTAGCTTCGGCGCTTCACATTGCCTAACTACGTCGACCGCTCTGCCCGCGCCCTCCTCTTTCAGTCAAGCCTCTCCTCTCACCCTGTCTCTGCCCCTCTTTTCTCCTCTTCCCCCCTCCGTCCTCTCCTTGTCCGACTCTCTTTGCGTCCCTATTCTTCACGCCCATCTTATGGCCCCTTTTCTCCTCTGCCTTTTCTTCCGCCATTGCTCAGACGTCGACTGCCTACTTTGCCGTTCATCTCTTCGCCGAAACTAAATTATTTTTCGCTCCCTGCTTGATATCGCTCTCCACTCTCTCTCCGAGCTGCTTTCGACGGGCCTCCCTCCTTGTCTCTCACTTCTACCGCCCTCTCTCTGGTACGCATTCTCCTTCTGCATTCTCCTCGTCTTCCTCTCCCTCTCGTCCTCTTCTCGCTCCATTACGGCCTCCAGTCCTTACTCTTGCGTCCTACTCACGCTGCACGCACTTGTCCCGTCTCTTCTCTCTTCATTCACTCTCTGCGTCACCTAGCGTTCCAATCTCATTCGTCCTCATCTCCCATGTTTTCTAATCCCTCTCGCCTTCTTCTCTCCCGTTCTACCTTTCTCGACCTCCTGTGCAAACCTGTCAACTGCATTACCGAGCGTTACCTCTTCACAAAATCCTGTTTCGTCATCTCGCTGCAATACCTCTCCTCCGCTATTCTTCTCCCGCTTCCTCGCTTCGCGCCCCACCTGCTTTATGCCCGCCTCTTCTAGCTTCGCCTCGTCTTCGTCCTCCTCCATTATCTACTTCACTCGCGACTTACGTCTACTTCCCTCTCGCCATCTCCTGATTCTTTAAGCGATTAGGAGGGGTATTATTTTTTCTCGCTCTCTCGCGCTCTCGCTACCTCATCTCTACCGCTCCTCTTTCTCGCTCGCGCTCGCCTCTCTCGACCATTCAGCTTCTCTTTTCTCCTCTGCTCCTCCCTCCGTCTTACCCTTACTTCTTATCTATGCTGCTGCTCGCTACGCTGCTTTCACTCTCCGCCTCGCTTCATCTGTCTCTCCTTCTCTCTTTCTTCTCTCCCTCCGTCTCTCCTTATACGTCTAATCGCCGACTCGACCCCTCAACTAGCCCACTATCCGTGTCTTCATTCTACTGCGCGCGTCCTCGAGAGTCTCTCTCTTCTTCCGCGCTTGCAACGCTTCTCCTGACTCCGCTCTGTCCTCTCTGACCGACTTGCTCCGCGCTCGCCCGCGCGCTCTCTCACTATCTCCTCCCTCTGCTGACGCGCGCCCGCTCTTCTCGGTTTCTTGCTCAGTCTTCCCTCCTCATCAGACTTCATCTCTCTCGCTATCCTGTCTCAACTTCCCGCTCTTCCACTCCCCGCCTCTCACTCTCTCTCTCTCTCATCTCCTCTGTACGCTCAGCACGCGTTCTGCTCTAAGTCTTTTACGCGTTTCTTCTACTCCTTTTCTTCTCTCCGCGCTTAGTTTTACTTTTTTGCGTGTCCGCTCTACCAGCTTGTCTCTCATCTCTCGCTCCTCTACTCTTCTACTCCTCTCTTCCTTGCTTTTCCTTGTTTCTCGTCTACTTTACTCTTGCTTCTCGCCTCCACTCAATCAGCTTACGTCTCTCTTTCTTTTCTACGCCTCTTTTTCCTTTTGTTTCTTGTTCCTTTTTACGCTCGTCTAGATCCTCGCGATCTGCTGCCGCCTTCTCGTTGGAACTCTCTAACCGTCTTATGTCTTTATCCGGCGTGCTCGCGCTGGAGCTCTCACTTTCCTCTGATCTTTCTTTGCGCTTTACTACCCTCCGTCCTTGCCAATAGACTTCCGTGGCGTCGTGTTCTATTCCTCCTCCTCTGCTCATCTCGTCTTTCGCCTTCGTCTCTATGGTTTTATTTCGCACTGCTTCTAATGCGCTCATCTTGCTTCTTACTTCCTTCGGTACCGACGCTGTACTCGTCGGCGGTCTCGCGATCGGACGTTTTCTTTATCTAGTGTCTCGAAGTGTTTACGCTGACTCCTCGTATCGATTCTCGGCTTCTACTTTCTACCTCTCGCTTGGGCTCACCCTGATGGCGTAATATGCGCATTACTCGTTGTCTTCGTATACGTGGTGATTGCTTGTCCTAGCTGCCTCATGTCATCTGATGCGCGATTTTTTACATCTCGGCGGTGTCTCAGTTGTGGTTTTCTCGTATACTCCTCGTAACTGCGCACCTCGCTCTTTCTCTACGTGTCCGAGTGGTTCTGCTGTGTGGACTCTGTGTAAATTAATCTGCTTTCTCTCGATCCGCTCGTACTGTAGGGCGAGCCCTCTCTTTCGCGGCGTACGGATCTTCCCGTGCATTTTTCTCTATATCTTTCTCTCTTCGGACTCATTCGCTTCTCGTTCTCGCTCTTCGCACGCGCTTATCCTCTCTTCGTCCTGATCTTTTCTCTCATAAATGTCTGCTTCTCTTTGCTCTCCTTCTCTTACTTCGTATCCTTCTGTTTTGCCTCCTTCTTTTAGAAACTCTATCTAAATAAATGATACTACTCTCTCTTCTCCGGCTCCTCTCTCTCCTCCTTTCTCTGGTCTCTTCTTGCTTTGCTGTCTCTCGCTCTCTCTCGTCTTCTCTTCCATCTTTCCTCGTTCGCGATCTCTCGCTCTCTCGCGCGCGGCTCGTCGCTCGCCTCGCCTTCGTTCGCTCCCTCGCTCTCGCGCTTCCTCTCTCTCTGTTCTTGTCTTCTCCTCCTCTCCACTCTGTCATCTCTTTCTCTTCCTCCTCCTCGCTTTCTCCGCCTTCTTCTCTGCTTCTCTCTGCGCTCTCTCCAATCTCTCC